>CM069861.1:20588823-21067541 GCA_036172795.1 Pelodytes ibericus
AAATTAATAATTATAACTAAATACATTTTATAATTTATATTTGTTATTAATGCTAAAATAATAAAACATATAACATAAGAAATGTTAGGATTCAATAAGAAAATGTACAACTTATTATAACAATCTATTTTTATGTGTCTTTGGTTACGCACAATTAGTTCTATTCAGTCAAGCATTGAACTGTCCAGTCTGGCTGCATGGGATATGCCAAATAGATAGATTACGCTGCACTGGGCACTTATGAACTTCATTAGGGAAACAAGCAAGCAAATGTTAAAACATATGTGACACAAGAGAATAGCCCACAGCCACACTGAAGACCTGGCTCCAAGCCCCACTTTCCATATGATCCAATAATCCATTAAAATAATGCTAAAATAATACACAAACTAAATTCCATTACACCAGCATTTATGAAAAGTTCACTGATAATATTGCATGAGTTAAAGCTTGTAGCTAAAATGTTCATTTATTTTCTACTTAAAAAGGTTTATAGCATTTGCCTAACTGCAACATCCACATATCTGATGTACAAAATGCACCGATTAAGCTCTATTCTTTTGAGATGCACAATGTGAAACCAGGGGTGGTGACACATTTTACCCTCACACAGTTCAGCCATTTTTTGTCCATGAACTATTTAATATTAACTTTTATATCTGCTGTTGCTTTAAATCCAACTCAACTGTGGATCAAAAGCAGGAAGAATATGAAAAAGGCTGGAACTTGAGGGACTTCAGTCTTTCTTCAACCTAAATTACGATGTTAGTATATAATTCATATGTTTTAAAAGACATTTTAAACAACATACAGTCGAAACAACTGTTAGGTTGTTAAAAAAAAACATAATAATATGGGTATAAGTCACATATGGTTAAACTAATAGTTCGACTTACAATTAAAGATGAATATTCATTTTGTCAAGTATTCAAAATTCCAGTCATCCTGGTCCAACATTTACAGCTTTTTGTAAGAGTAATCTTGTCTGAACACAAGTTGCTTAATTAATAACTGGCTATAGTGTGTAGAGTGTTCGTAGGATCCCTTTAAAGTGAAGGAATAAAAGGCGGAACAAATTAAGTTAATTATTTTAAATAACTGAATTAAACCATAGCCAAATTGAAAATAATTAGAATTGTATAATTAGGGTAAACAACAAAAATATTTTATTGGTCCATGTGAGAAAAAAGGAGAATGTGTTAGAAAATGAGACCCATGTGGACTATCTAGTATGGCCATATTTCTAAAGCAATCACATGTTGAAGGCAGCTCAATCTTACCTAAATATATCAGGATGCAGAAAATAAATCTCCCGGTGCTGACTTGCCAAAGGACATAACCCAAAAACACATGATTTTTATTTCAGTCCTTAGTGCATCCACAAGGTAAAAAGTTGGAGACACAAATAGCTGTGAGCTGCGAGGACACATTGTTAACGCGGTTAACACCTGACTGGTGCTTTTTCAAATTGTGCTTCTTCCAAGGAGGAGGCCAGGTGTGAAATGCTTTAAGTGTTTGTGTCCTTGCAGCTCATTGTTATTTGTGTCTCCTTCTGTTTTTGTGCAAGATTTCTGGGGGTCTGAATCTTTACCTTATGGACTAAGGACCAAAATATGGATGATCCTGGTGAGTTTGCTTGTCCCTGCGCAATGTATAGTTAAAATTGTGAGATGAAATGTTAATCTCACCTTAACTCACCTGAACTCACCGGCAATTCACCTTTTAGTGAATAGACCCCACTGTCTTTTTTTTTTCTTTGCCCATATATCTGCCTATTGTAGGATCCTCATATCTTGTGTTCAGGAGAAGCTTCTGCGTATACCATGCTAACATATGTAGTCTAAACAGAATGCTAAGGTAAACTGACTTGTTTACCCTGGGTAAGTAATGTAAATAAAGGGTACTTTGAATAATTACACTGCTTCTACTACTATTTAGGGCTTTCTTCAAAAAATACCTGATGTGATTGACTCCATAGACATCATTGGCCTCAAGCCAATTTTTTTTTACTGGCCTGTTACATTCTGGTCAGGTGGCAATATATGTTAACTTTGCGACACTGTACTAATGACAGTTGTCAACCTCTGAAAAAGCCTATACGAAGGTGAAACACATTCAATTCTGATAAAAGAGCCAGCAGATGCTACAATTGCCAAATGGTTCTCAATGGATTTTGTGCAGTTCCTATACTTTTGTGGTATTAACTCATGACATTAATATTGTCTGACCTATCAACCTAAGTGTATTCATAGTAAGTGGCCGTCCCTACTAAAAAGTTGGTCAACACTGGCCTGGACTAATAAGTGGCACAGGATCATAAGGGAGCAGAGACGCACATATTTGTTCAAATAGAAGACAAGGTGTTTCGCAGAGCAAATTCTCTGAAAAAGTCCCCTTGCCTTATATTGGAGGTTGTCTTAAAATCAGACCTTAAATAGAGGTCTGATTATAAGACTAAGATCATCAGAGCTGCAGGTGGACCTGGAACCTCCTCACAGGCAGCTAGTGGATGTCTGTATGCTGCGCAAAGATATCCTCCGATACATATTGGCACTTCCAGTAGGGTCTTTATGATGACACTCAGTAGTGCACAGACATTCTCTGGATGCCCCCACTAGATATCAGGGAAGTCTGTGCTTTGGCAGTCCTGGAGGTGTATTGGCAATTCTGGTGGAAAACTGAGAAGTCTGGGGGCAGATATACAAGTCTGGGGGCATATTTTCATGTCTGGGAATGCATTGGAAAGTCGAGGGGGAAATAGGCAAGTCTAGGGATGCACTGATAAGTCTGGGGGTGAATTGTCAAGTAGGGGGATACATTTGCAAGTATTGGGACAGAATGGTAAGTCTGGGTGTAGATTGGCAAGCCTGAGGGTGCATTGGCAAGTCTGGGGGTGAATTGGCAAATAAAAGGAAATTAAAACTCGAAATACATTTTTTTCAATTTTTATTTTTATCAAATATTAAAAAACTGTTTAAATGTGAATTCAGATATACTAATAACACTTTTTTCCCTTTTCTTAAATTAATATCCAAAGTTTGGGGAGTCATTTGAAAATCAGTTAAATATTCAAGCAAATACAATATTTTTTTAATCTTTTCATTCACAGTACACACAAGAGTCAAGAGATAAGAATAACTTTTTTTGATTCAGTATCACATTAAACTACTGCTTTTGCCTTAATAGTACAAACTGTCAGAAAAAAAAAATGAATATAGCATGTAGAATGATATTCAGCTAATTACGTGACCTCTATTAGCCACTGAATACACTACAGCTTATGCACAGGTGTCACAAGAAGGAATTATTACACAACCAAGACGTTTGGAATTTGAATTTGTATATTATTAAAATTGTACTTTTTCTCTTATGTTTACATCGTGGACTATTGTATGCACATAACTTAAATTCATAACTATCTTTTAATTTCAGTTTGCAACACGGCACAGTGAGGAAAACAGTGTATTGTACATTATTTGCTCCAAAGTGGAGTTTGTTATAAAAAGGGATTAAGACTTTGTGGTCATATAGAACATTTAATTCCAATAAGATCTCTCTAATTTTCACTTCTGAAATGATACATGCATTAGCACGTGGGTGTATATTGAAATGCTTCGATAATTAATGAATATAGCATTAATTATCGTATGCCATCCCACAAAAGGAAGTGGAGAATCGAGTTCTATTTCAGAATAAATGTTACTTGCCTCAGAGGGTTATATCGGCCTGAGGCTTTTTTAAACTCTGAATGGCTCTTGCAAAGTGTGAATTTTTGAATAAACAGGTTTATTTCCCACTTGTATTTAATAGAAGAAAAAGTAAAAAAAAAAAAAAGAAACGGCTGGGCTACTTTTCCTGTGCAATCTCCCAAGTAAAGCTGACTTGGTGCCACCAGGGGTGTTCAGCCAAGACTGAGTGGTTGTTTATCACTTGTGTCGAACGGAGTCTGTCAAATGCCGACTGTCGCCCTCTGCTGGTGCAGTTAACAGGGAGTGCAAAACGTGCAATGAACCCAGGCGGATCCTTCCATGACAAATACTCTGTCCAGTATCACTTCCAAAGTCAGTATCACTTCTAAAGCCATTTTTATTATAGCTTTTGTGAATTGAATTTACCATTTTACCCAGCCAGGCAATTGTCCCCTATCCACAATAAATATTGGGATTCCCTGAAAGATCAATATAATTAGTTTTCCAAGGTGGCACCATTGAGAATCCACGCTTTTGTCACTGAAGTCCGACTAGCACCACAACTTGTGCGTGCAACAGGGCTTTATTATAATTATTATGGTTAGGGTAAGGCCCTGACGGAGGTTATTAAGGTTAGTCATGATCTGAAACTGGTCATAAAATGGAAATAAAATGACATAAACAATGGTAGACTTTCTTTGAAATGCATGGACTGATTGAGTCTAGCATCATTCTTGGCTATCTCTATGATCTTAATTCCTGTTTTAATGTGCATTCTTTTGTCTAGTTACAGACACAAATAACTTAGACAGCCGTGTTTGAACAAGCAACTGTGCAAACTTTACTTTTGATAAAAGGTTGTGTAATTTAATTTTTTTCATTCAGCCATCATCTCATTGATCACGTGTAACTACGGAGAGTATGTGCAGTTGCCAATAGCTACAGACTACAGGCCTATTAGTCAACAGCTGGGATACTCTTTAAGATACAAGGTA
The DNA here is from genome assembly GCA_036172795.1 of Pelodytes ibericus. Classification (NCBI taxonomy): domain Eukaryota; kingdom Metazoa; phylum Chordata; class Amphibia; order Anura; family Pelodytidae; genus Pelodytes; species Pelodytes ibericus. The sequence continues at coordinate 20,593,508 of CM069861.1, forward strand.
CATACATCACGGGTTTAGTTTGATATAATTAGAATACACCTGTTTCTGACTTAACAATGCATTGTATCACATTCCAAATTATCAAGAAGAAAAATGGCTTATGGAGTGAAACAGAAAATACCGGTGAGCTGTGCTCATATAATATATTTATATAAGGATGACACAGAGAAGGCATTAGCTGGTATCACATAATTTACTTGTGACATTCAGGAACCCAGAATGGTAAAGGTTACCTCATTAATGTCTTTTGTCATAATGAAAAGTGGACATAGATATCCATTTTATTTAGCAAGTATATAATAATAGACTGCATGAGGGAAATGTGCTAAGGTATACTGAGGAGAGTTTTACAAACAGAATTCTTTTCACTTTCTGTGATAGGCCATAAGGCTCTGTGGATGAAGGTGTGCAAGTGTGCACGCACTGTGTATGAGATATAAACTAAACAAACTGATAGCTTCATAGTCAGGTTTTCTCACTGAAATGCAACACATGATTTGCCTGCATCACATTGGTGATAGCATTCAGAAGTTATTTCTCCCCTAAAGAGAAACTGAACGCAGATTGTTAATGCTAAAGAGAAAAGTTAGAAAGAAAGACAGCAAAGTCAGAAGGAGCAGTCAGTCACTGAGAAGAGTAGGGAAACCAGCGCTTTACAACAGATGCCGCCACTGTAGTAGAAGATGGAGCAAATAAAATTCATAGGTATGTTATTTGTTCCAGCACATTAAAGTGTATAATCCCTCTTTAACAAATGTATTGTTTAACATAGCAGTGGCTATGCCCAGACTATGAACTGCTATATAAAAAAAATTGTTTGCTTAACAGTGAACTGTGGTGAAATGACAAAGGCAAGTTTGATCCAACTTACCCATTAATGCCTGATTTTTGCTGTATGTTTGTCAAATAGACCCCAATGGGTCTTAAACACATACAGCAAATAATTGGCTTTGCCCTGTTTGTATCTATATATTATATGGTACATGCAAGCTGAATAAGGGACAGATTATAATAATTCACATAGCTTATGGGACAAATTCTATTTACCAGGGTCTAAAAATGCTAATGTTTGGCACAATGTCATTACTTTGTGTACTAAAAAGCATGATATTGAATGCACGGAAGAGGACAAGGTGAACAAGATATGTCTATCGTGTGTTGCTACAAGTAAGTAATTAAGTTGCAAAACATGCAATTTGTTAAATGTATGCTTATGATTTATGATTAGTGTTGAGCGGACACTTGGATGTTCAGGTTCGGGGGGTTCGGCCGAACTTCAGAAAAATGTCCGGGTTCGGGGACGAACTTGACCCCGAACTTGACCCCGAACCTGAACCCCATTGAAGTCAATGGGGACACAAACTTTTGGCCACTAAGATTCATCTAACAAAGTCCTGGAAAGGGGTAGAGGGCTGCAAAATGAAGTGTGGGTGAGTGTCCCAATTCATACGAATAGGTCAATTGACCTATTCGTATGAATGGGAACTCTATTTCGGTTTATTGAAAGCCAATAGCCATGTAATGCTATTAGCTTTCTATAAACCGAAATAGAGTCCCCATTCATAAGAATAGGTCAATTGACCTATTCTTATGAATGGTCACTCTATTTCGGTTTATAGAATAGCAATAGCATTACATGTATTCCAAAAGCCGAAAGTCTATAAACCGAACGACATTCGGTTTATAGACTTTCGGTTTATAGAATACATGTTATGCTATTGCTATTCTATAAACCAAAAGTCTATAAACCGAATGTCATTCGGTTTATAGACTTTCGGCTTATGGAATACATGTAATACTATTGGCTTTCTATAAACCGAAATAGAGTCCCCATTCATAAGAATTTCTTATGAATGGGGACTCTATTTCGGTTTATAGAAAGCCAATAGCATTACATACAATGTAATCGCCGAACCCCGAACTCCAACACAGACATACAGTGAAATGTCCATGTTCGGGTCCGGGGTCCAAAAACAGTAAAGTTCGGTATGAACCCGAACAGTGGGGTTAGGGTTCGCTCAATACTATTTATGATTAAACCTAAATATGCTCTATACAAAATTAATCTTATGTAACTGTCAGCAGTCCCAGAATTGACAATACCATCTTATCAAATGGCAGCCTGTGCAAATTTTGACCTGTCCCTACATACATAGCATTGCATTTAATTTACATTATCTATGTTTATAAGAAATAGTCTTGCTGCGAAGACGTGAGCCCCTGATGCCCAGTATATTTACCAGGTAAGCTTGAAATCAGTTTTGTGGGAGAACACAATTTTGTTTGACATCACATCATGCCAGCCAACCCCTTCCTCCTTTGATCCAGCCCCTTTTGCATTCTGGGACATTATCCTTGGAAGTCGACAGGTATGTTAGTAGCTGCACTGCTGTACTGAGGTTTTAGTTTGAAATATATTTACTTTTTAAAGCCATTTTTTTTGTTATCAAATGTGTCTGTGGCATCTCCTGTTTATGATGTCACCTTGTGTCCCATTGATGAGTAGTTAAATTGCCTATTAAGCTACAGGTGATGTCATAAACAGGAAGCAGCACATACGTGTAAACCAAATCTCTCTCTTGATTTATTAGCTTGCAGTTTTGCTAACACGATCCATTCATTAAAATTCAACGTTTGGCGGTCGACTTTCATTTTGGGACAAATGGGTCTATTCAGTAAAAGTCGAGATGAGGTTGAGAAGGTTAAGATTGACGGTCGAAGAGGTCGAGTTTCATGTTCAAATTCAACCTCCAAACTAGAACTCCTTGAATGATTCACTATGATCTGAGTTCAACCCCTCTCGCCACAACTCGCCAATGTCGACCTCCCATCTCACCATCGAGATCCATAGAAAGTATTACAAATTAGTTTTCACTAACTTCTCGAGAGGTCGAGTCCCATTATTTCCTATGGGAAATAAAACATTTTTTTGTCTAAGTCAAACTCGCCCTCCAAATTCAGCATCCAAGTTTGACTTAGAAGAAAAAAACATTTGATCATTTTGCCTCCAATTACTTTCAATAGGGAACATTCTAAATGCGTTTTTTCATACAAACTCGACCTCCAAACTCGGGTGCCGAGTTTGACTTTGAAGAAAAATGATAGTTTAATTTCCCCTCCCATAGGCTTTAATGGGAGACAAATTGAACAAATTAGACCTCTGATATCAGTGGTTGAGTTTGACGACAAAGTCGACCTCCTCACCATACCTCATCTCGCCACATCTTGGTCGAGATTAGTGCTCATCTTGTGAATTTTTGTGAACAGACTCATATGAAAAGATGTTTTTTCCATAAACAGCGACCCATAAAAGTGACTTTATGGGTCCTTTTTATACCAAGAAGAAGAAAAAATGTTTGACGTTAATTTAGTATCACACTAAAATACTGCTTTAGTTTAACTGTTTAAACTGTTAGGCAAAAAGGTAATAATACTAGAGGTAACATAATATTCAGCTAATAACGTTACGTCTTGTAACTATTGTTTACACTACAGCTTCTTTTGCAGTTCTTACACAACCAAGAAGCTTGAAATTCGAATTAGTACACAGGTTGAGTTTCCATTATATAAAATGCTTGGGTCCAGAAGCATTTTCATTAACAAAAAAATTCAGATAACAGATCATTTACATTGGAGCCGGCACTGAGAGGCAGGGAACAAACACTAAGAGGTAGGGAATGAAAGATCAGAACACCTTGTTAACTCTAGTCACCTTGTTAAACTAATCAGCTTCCTCTAGATCTCCTGGGATCCTATTTCCATTACCAGCAGTTGTTTTTTACACAGCCTCTTTTCTCCTCCTCTCATACTTTGATAGCAGGCATCGGAGGTTCATGATATCAGTAAGAGAATACAGCCTGGCGTGAACTGGCATCCAGCAGATACATGGGACAATCTCAGGGTGGCAAATGTAGGACAGTTTCATTCAGCTTAAAAATAAGAGGTTCAAGTAGTCAGAGTTATTTTCTTGGGTGGGGTCTGTCTGTATAAAAATACAGGTGATATTTTAGCTTTTAATAAGTTTTTTTCTTAACTGGGAAACATTCAGCTATATTGTGATGTTCAACTACATTCTGCATAATTTACCAATATTCCTTGTATCTACCTTGGAAAGCTTAAAGTAACTTGGCTCTCCATAGTTATATTCCAAAATGTGAATTTATTCCAAAAGCTCAAAGTGAAGAAGCAACAACATATAGTGAGTTGGTGACGCTTCCTAAGTCACCCAACTTCAGCATTTGGATTCAAGTTCTGGAATATAAGTTTGGAATGCCAAGTTATTTTTTTCTCTTATGGACTGTATGCCTGCTAATCACCGGGAGTCTACAAGCACCCGTTTCCCACTGCCAAGAGCGATCAGGCCATCTAGTTCCATGGCCATCAGATGGTGCGAGGAGCGGAATGTTTGTCCGGCTTAAGTTCGTATATTCGAGATGAACAGATTCTACAGATTCTACATAGCATTAGCCACTGAGCTTTCACATGGACTCAGTTACCAGTAAAAGAGAAATTCTATTGTTTTAGTGTCATTATTTTTGTTGATAATATCTCTGCTCTCCTCTCTATATCTCTACATGACTCTCCTGCCTAGAAGTCATTCAAACCATGACTTTCATCTCTATTTTTCTTTCTAAGTCCATGTGATTAATCCTGCATTGTACCGCTGGATATTTGTGTCCCAAATGCATTAGTTTGCATTTATTTGCATTAATTCCAGTTGCCACACTTTTTATTATATCATTAATCAATTTGTATTTTCAGCCGATGACCACCCTTCACTTAAAGATCAGCCTTTGTTTTAGATTTTGACAGACAACTGAGCTACAAAGATGCACCAGGTGATCATGTGTGATATACTGGACAGAATAATGGAAACACCATAAAAAAATGACTGTTACTTATAAGAAACTTAAACACAGCTGCTAGCATGAGTCATATTAAGTTTATTGCAACAGGAATAATACTGTCCTCAAAGGAATTGATTCCACTTACCAAAGGTCTTCTCCAATCCCTGAAACATGTATAGCATGTCGAGGCAGGGACGAATGATCTCAGCTATTCACATGCAGGTGATTAGAGTCAATATACATACAAAGTTTTAGAATTAAAACACAATTGACAAGACTACATACAAAATAAAACATGTACATTTATTAAGAACATCTCGCACAAATGGTTTGCATTTTTCATAAAATGGCTAAAAAACTGCACTGACCCCAAGGCTTGGGATCTCAGCCACCCTTCAGATGGTACAGACGCCAAACGATCATGATGTAAGCTTGTTGTTAGTCACCTGGGAGTTCTCCATTCATTCAGCCAGATATGTTATAACCTAGGGATTCCCATGGAGGTATGGATCCTTTTTTTTGCTCTGGTGCTGCTTCCATCTTACACAGTATGTGGTAGTTGCTGATGCAAAAGGAGATCCATTGTTAACATTTCTGGCTGAATTAATGCAGAATTTTACTTTTTAAGAGCAACATGAGGCAACTAACAGAATTCCAATGAAGCCAAGTAGTCCAAAATGTTCAATGTCTGAGGGGGAACAGTCTAAAAAAAAAAACTCATTACATTCTCTTGGGTCCATTCAATAAAACTGGGATTTGAGGAGGTTGTCTTTCATTTTGAGAATTCAGATTCTGCACCCATGTTTCACACCTGTTTGAAACTTCCCCATTCAAAGTAATGGGAGGTGAAATGATTGAAGCCATTTTAGAGACGAAATCCAATTCGGCACACGAGTTTTACTTATGTGTCTATTTACTAAAAAGTGAGTTGCAGGTGAGTTGAGGTGAGATGAACATTCCATCTCACCAATTTATGTATACATTGTGCAGGGACAAACCTGGTGAGTTTCTCTTACTAAGCAAACTTATCAGGATTGCCCTACACAACGTATAGCTACTGAACTGTTCATCTCACCTCAACTCACCAGTACCTCACTTTTTAGTGAATATAAACCCTATTTTAATCTCAAAAATAGCTTTGGCCATTTTGCCTCTTATTACTTTCAGTGGGGAAGATTCGAGTGCCGAATTTGACTAAATCGACCTCCTCAAGATATTCTCGAATTTTAGTGAATTGACCCAGATGTGTCATTGATGATTTTTAAAGGTAGGCAAGAATTATTTTTGCCTCAGCTATGATAGCCTGATTTTGCAGTTCACTTGTCAGTTCACTTTGGTCAATACACCTGTTTGTTTAGTTTGGTATAGGATACTAGTATATGAATCATAGACATCAGTGGGACTCCATTACATGGATTTGTAAAATATCTGTCCTCATAGGCCATAACACAGTTTAATAGTTTCTCTCACATGTAGTCAGAAAGTATAGTAACTTGCTTCACAACCCTCCAAATTTTTATTCAAAAAGCCCAAATGTTATTAGCCCTCTAGAGCTGAGGTAAAAATGTGTTGGGCAGAGCACTTATAAAAAAAAGCAACAGTAACGTTATAAAAGTTAGGACTATTATGCAAACGGAATATGTTGGAGCCAATAAATGTGCAGCAATTCATGAATGGTCATATACCTTGGCAAGGATTCCCCAAGTTAACTGGCTGGATAAAAAGAATGTTCAATTTGAACAACATGAAAGGAAACATCTTTCCCTTGTACAAAGTTTCTGAAAGGGCATGTATGAAAGGAACATGTTGGCAGGAGACAACAGAAAAGCCTTCGACAGATAGATTTCTGGACAGTGCATGATATATTCTTTTGGACAAATGTGAAAACATTCCTAAATTCAAAATCAACCTTCAAAAGTACAAAAGTAATCAGTCTTAACTGAAATCATGAACCTTCAGGTAAAGATGCACATGTTATAGAGTAGGTTAAAAGAAGATGAATCGGGCATTCCGAGGTAAGTAATAATGTTCATTCTATAAATTGTGCAACTAACTTGCCTATAACAAGTAGAAAAAAGAGAGATGGAGGAGCACACAAACACAACAGAGCTGTAATAGTATATTACATAATTGTGTTATGTAATAGATATAAAGTGTCAAAATATTTATTTAATTAAACAAAGTTGTTTGATAGACAACAAAAGCAATATAGTTACACATACCCAATGGGTAAACAGAAAAGAGTACTTACATATGTATACATATACAAGCTGCAAAAAAGCAGAGGTAATAACCATGAACAGAAGGTCATACATGTTTTAAAGCCTGGAGAAGATGCAGCATATGCATTCATATCACAGACTTACATTGATTATTGTTGGCTGTAAAATCAATCATTACTATTGGTGGTACTGACTGTTTAGTAAATAGATGTCAAGGGATCACAAGCCACATATTGTGTTAAATTCACAATATTCTGGATGAATTTTTGTCTAATTCACTAAATACATTAGTAGTTATAATTCCTTTGTCCAGTGCTGCCTGATTTAGGGGGCAAGGATGGGGGATGCAGCGTTGATCATAATTCTAAGGTTAGCATGATCTCAACAGGTTGGGAATCCCTGCTTTAGTAGTTTGGTTGGATTTCATAAAAAAACATAACTAGTGGACCTTCACTTAATTAATACCCGTCATTTCAATTGTTAAAGAATCAAACCCCCTAACTTATTTTGTTTTATATTATTTTTGAATGGCGCTTCTACAAACTGTCATTCAAGTCCCCTGCTACTCACCTCAACTCACCTGCTATTCACTTCAACTCACCTACTACTCACTTCAACTCACCCGCTACTCACTTTAACTCACCTGCATCTCACCTCAACGCACCTGCTACTCACTTCAACTCACCCGCTACTCACTTCAACTCACCCGCTACTCACTTCAACTCACCTGTTATTCACTTCAACTCACCTGCTACTCACCTCAGCTCACCTTTTAGTGAACAGGCCTAATGGTGTGAGTCAAATAAACTAGAACTTGAAAAGCTGCTGCTTCATTGAGGCTGTCCGGCAACTTTCGGTCTTTCCCAATGGTGTATCTGTGTGTGAAAGTATTTGTGAATGCAAATGTGAATGAAAATATGAACGTCTATGCTACTGCTAATGTGAACAATTAGGAAAGATGACAGTGGAGCAGGAGTCAATGTTACAACATATAAAAATCCTCTTGTAAAGGGCTAGAATGTATGCCAGTGTAGTAGGGGGAAGCAGGTAGACAGTGGGACAGACATAGGATGAAGGTGTTCTGACAACACATTCAGGAACGCAGCTCTTACCACTGAGGGAACCGCGAATGCGGGTGATCATTCACGTTACAGATTTGACAGCTGGGAGGAAATGTTGTCTAAGATGCCGACAACCACACTTTTCATGATGCCTGCCACCTCCAACTGTATGAAGTGTGAGCGATTAGACCAGGGGAAGCTGGGGTTATCATTTCTTTGGCCACCTTGTGATCGGCGGCCAGGAACAAAAAGTGGCATCATGGTGCTTGTGTTGTCTGGAATGTAAGCACCATGCATCACGAAGGGGTAAATGATCATATTAATAATCCAAAAAAGTGATAATTCAGTAGTGAGGTGCTCTTTAATGTGTTATTTTAATGTGAGACAGTGGGGTTTATTTTAATCTTCAACTTTCTGCAACTACATTGTTTCGGATCGGTAAATCTTGGCACGTGTTTTGTGCTTTTTGCTATTGTGTGTTACCTTTACTTTTCTAAAGGGGTTTAACGTGACGGTAGGGAAGAGCTAATTAGATATGAATACCAATTCTGCACCTTAATAACAATGATTACAATAATCACGCAGTGAACAGCTGTGCTACACTCAACGTAAAACTAAAAGACTTTATTTTGATATTAGAGCCAATCAAACCGTTTTTTTTAACACAAAGCTTTCCTTCTGATGGTTCTGCTAAATGAAACACAGCGGGTTCATGCAGTGTATTTTCTGGGACATATTCCACAAATGGCATCCAATTACATTATTTGCTTTTAGTTAGGAATCATACAAATGACATTCACACAACAAACATTAACCAATTCCACTCTCGAGGTTTAGTAGGCCACGTTTCCTGGGAAAGCAGATATATACATTTTAATAACCAGGTAGATATATTTTTCAGGATACAAGAGGGGGTTCTAATTAACAGTTAAGCATCATTGAAGATTTCTTAAGCATGTCCCCTAGGTTTGTCCAGCTGCTGTTAGTATGCCATGGCAAACTATAGTGTCAGAATTATCCATTTCTGTTGGGGATCTATATGTTGAGACGGCATGAGTGGCTTTTGTGAGTTTCAACATAAGTTGACATTTCCACCACGATCCTGGGGTGCACTTACATAAAACAAGTCTATTGGGGCCATTCACTAAAAGGGAAGTTGAGATGAGTAGCAGATGAGGTGAAGTGAGTATCAGGTGAGTTGAAGTGAGTAGCAGGTGAGTTGAGGTGAGTATCAGTTGAGTTGAAGTGAGTAGCAGGTGAGTTGAGGTGAGTAGAAGGTGAGTTGAAGTGAGTAGCAGGTGAGTTGAAGTGAATAGCAGGTGAGTTGAGGTGAATAGCAGGTGAGTTGAGGTGAGTAGCAGGTGAGTTGAGGTGAGATGAACATTTTATCTCACCAATTCAGCCATATATTGTGTAGGGACAAACCTGATGAATTCACTTAGCTGGAGAACTAACCAGATTGTTTCCTACACAATGTATAGCTGAATTGGTGAAATGGAATGTTCATCTCACTTCAACTCACCTGCTACTCATCTCAGCTCACCTTTTAGTGAACAGACCTATTTGTCTTTAGACCTCACCTTCCAGCATCATCTTTCCGTCCGATATTTTGGTGAGGAGTCAGGGTGGCTTTAGGTTTTCGAGTGCCCTATGCGACAAACCACTATTTGCCCCCTCTTCATATGTGTCTCCCCACAGTTAGACATTGTGGGTAGCCCAAAGCAAGTGGGGGCCCTAATCATCCACTTACTTTGCTCAAACAGTAGCCCCTTTCATGAAAGGATAAATTATATACTGAACCCTTCCTGGTTGTTTGCTGAATTCGGCATAAACACACCAGTAAATAATCTGTTTGTATTTTGTACAATTTCCCCCGAGCCAAGATTAAATACATTAATACGACCGTGTTCTTTAAAAATGAGGTAAACATGTTTTATTTTAACTTGTTGTAAAGAGACCGGATCAAATTCTCCACAGTTACTACCAAAAATGCAATTTGTAAATAAACGGTGCAAATACATCAAGTGGGATTGTGGGCTAGCAGTGATTGAACATCTCCCTAAAGAAACATGGGGAATGAAATAATGACTGATGCTGGAAGGTTTAAATAAAGAAACACAAATATACAATACAGAGCAGTACAAAGACAGAAAGCTAAATGCCACAGTGGAGCAAAAGATAAATCAGTATAATGTTGGTGATAAATTGATTCGTGATCATAAACAGGCCCTGCAGAGACAGAAGCTAACGTCTTCAAGGAAAACAAAAAAGCTCAAACACATTTTGGAGCCTCACAGTTACATGCACATGAAAAGAGCAGCTAAAGCCAGGATGCATTTGACTATAAAATGCTGTATAACATTTTTAAGGGGAAATGTTGGATTTAGCTACGGATAAATCTAAGGCATTTATTATATTGTTAGTGAAAGCACAAAATAGTCAGAACTTAGCTCATCCAATAGGAAAAGATGTAGCGCCTCTTAACTGGTAGCTTCCTGGGTGAAGCTATCTAGTAGATGGTGTCCACTGGCTTTCATGGAGACCAAATCGGAAAGTATAATGGGCCAATGTTGAGTTTGACTGACCAAAATGGTAGCCTTGATCCTCAACTTCAGCTTATTTCTGGCCATTTCAGGAGGACCTCGGCTTTTACTGAAATAACCAAAGTCCTTCCACAGAAGTCAATGGGAGGACTTCAGCAATAGCTGAAATATCTGAATTCCACCCGAAAAGCTTAATCAAATAAGTGTTATTAAACATAATAATGTATTAACAATAGTGTTGAGCAAACCCGAACTGCACTGTTCGGGTTCGTACCGGACATTACGGTGTCCATGCCATGAACCCGAACCCGGACATTTCACTGTATGTCCGTGTTGGAGTTCGAGGTTCGGCTATAAACCGAAAGTCTTTAAACCGAAAGTCATTCGGTTTATAGACTTTCGGTTTATAGAATAGCCAATAGCATTAAATGTATTCTATCATGCAAAAGTCTATAAACCGAAAGACATTCGGTTTATAGACTTTCGGTTTATAGAATACCTGTAATGCTATTGGCTATTCTATAAACCGAAAGTCTATAAACCGAACGGCATTCGGTTTATAGACTTTCTTTTTATAGAATAGCAATAGCATTACATGTATTCTATAAAACGAAAGTCTATAAATCGAATGTCTTTCGGTTTATAGACTTTCGGTTTATGGAATACATGTAATGCTATTGCTATTCTATAAACCGAAATAGAGTCCCCATTCATAAGAATAGGTCAATTGAGCATTACATGTATTACATCTGAGAGTCAAATAGAACCCTCAAATACTGTGCTTACAGCGCACTTTGAAAAATTCGAATAGTTTTGGGTGCTAAACAGTACATTTGCGTCTTGCGGTGCACTTCATATCTGAGAGTCAAATAGAACAGTCCAATACTGTGCTTACAGCGCACTTTGAAAAATTCTGGCTACCTCCTCCTCCTCCTCCTCCAGCGCCACTTCCACCTACACCGCCACGGTCTCCTCAACCTATGGGTCACTTAGTATAAACTGAAAGAGAATAGCCTGTACTCCAACCCTCTCTCAAATGGATAATACTGTTGATCCTCCTAGCAGCCATGCTTTAGATTTAGATTTATGTTCTTCCAAAGCTAAAATCAAATATTCCATCTAGTGCTATTTTAAGTCTCAGCTGTATTTTTTATCTGTATGTATTTTATGTTATTTTAAGTTATTTCCCTATCCACAAATGCTTGCAGGGCACTTGTTCTACTCGTACCCACATTTTACTTCCTTTTGCAGCCCTCTAGCCCGTTCCATTACTTTTTTAGAGGCATTTTAGTGGCCAAAAGTCCGTGTCCTCATTGATTCAATCGGGTTCGGGGTCAAGTTCGGGGTCAAGCTCGAGCACGGACCCGGACTTTTTTCTGAAGTTTGGTTGAACCTCTCGAACCCGAACATCCAGGTGTCCGCTCAACTCTAATTAACAATAACATACTATATTAAATAAATACAAATAATTCTTATTTTAATAGCATTGATACAGCTTTGAAATAAAGTTAAGCCAATCCTTATGAATCACACTTATAAAGAAGATGTCAACCTAGTTAGTATTTAGATCTTCCACAAAATTCCAGTGACACCACAGTAATATTACAGCAGGCTGACGCATTTCACATTACATTCTCCGAAGCTGTATTTGGATGATCTTGCTGCAGCTCAAGAAATTGGCTTAACAAATGACATACACCTTCTCTGGACATTTAGCTTTGAAATAAATAACTAGTTAAGCTGTATTTTGTGTTTTCCCATTAAAAAGGTACATAACTGTTGAAAGAAGGCCTGTTCCGCATGTATGGCCACGGTGCTCCTTTTTAGCTACAAAAGTTGTCATGACGAATTCCGATTTTAGTTAAGTATAGATCCGGTTGGTAAAGACCCTACATCTAGATCTTTGCTGGACATCAAGAGATATGTTTACCATGCTGGGGTGCAGGTGTGTGTGTGGAAGGGGGGGGGGGGGGCAAGCTTATTTTGGTGCAATTATAACAACCACCATGTTTGTGGATTTTTATTCCTTGATAAAAATAGTTATATTTATGTGCTTCCAATTTGGCGGACACAATGTATAGGCATCTACTCATAAGTAAGGCGTAGATAATTTGACGTGGCAGTCACACTTTAAAAGGAGGAAACACACTCCAGTACTACAGTCATCATTACAATTAACGGTCTTCAGGTTTTTATCTAAATGTACGCTTACACTCACAGACTGCGATACAGTAAGGATGTACGTAGACTAGAGTTTTGCTCATTATACACTGTTATTGACATTACTGGCACAGGATAAAACTAATTTGGTTTCTGTTATCAGATAGTTTTCCTCAAAGAAATGCCATTCATCTAAATACAAACAGATGCACACAGACGAACAGAGGGTAATTAACATAAATTTATTTCACAACTATGGTATGTGAATTATCTTTGTGATCTGTAATCATAACGAAAGCCTGTTAGTGCTTTTTTTTTTTTTTTTTTTTTGCAGAATTTCATTGTACATTTAAAAACAAAGAAAGTAAGAAAGTAAAATAATATGTAAATTTGTAATAATGTTATGAATTAGGTAGATTTTAATTGTACAAGGGACACCATCGTTTGACTCATTGAGAAGAGATAAAGCAGAATAAAATCCAATCAATCAGACACACTAACGCAATTATCAAATGTGTGGAAATCCTTTCTGATGCAGATAAAACAGTGCAATATGGGACATTCAAGGCAAATTAATATTATTTTATTTCTTGATGGAATATTAAAGGGCAACTGGATTTTTTCAATGCCTACTTCAGTTGTGCTATTTATTTGTTCATGCTTGTGTAGATTGCAGTTTGCACTCAACTTAAGAGAGGTGTATACTACGGGTGTACACTCTGAAAGAGCCAATGTACAGATGATGGGATGTGCCTCAGGGGCTGTGACGCTATGACTGGTGCAGCCCATGTATAAATATTCAGATATTCTGTATACAAAAGTGTAGATATGGAAAGAAAAAAAAAGGGGGCAATCTTCATTAATAAATACCAATTGCATGTCTTATTTAAGCATGCAGATATAAGTATATGATGGGCACATGTGTGCACGTGGTACGCCACACAGAAGGACTCAAAAGGCCATATTGAAATGTTTACACGCAGTTGTATGTCCTTAAGTTAAATTAACCCCATTGTGTTGGAGGGTGCTTTGGTTCTTAATAACCAAAGCACCAAACCGGCGTCTTTGTGCTCCGGCTCCCGACCCCTTTGTGATTGGAAGCCAGGAACATTCAAACAGATATTCTACCATGGTCTCTACAGACCCTGTGGGTCCCTGCCAACATCCTTGACGGTTTGAGCACGCAGAGTTGCCAAAAATGTAGTAGACGCTCAATTTGAGCCACGGGAGATGTTCTACAAGCCTTTAGGCATTAAAAAGGTGGACAGCATAGTACTTCCTGCAAGCAGGAAGGGGTTAATTCTTTATTTTATATTAATAGGAAAAAGGAATACAAATATGGCAACAATACATACAATTTAAATTTCTGAAACATTTGTTACATACCAGGTCAAGGAAAATAATTATTGATTATGAAAAAGCTGAATAATGAAAATAACTTTTATTTATTAGAATTGGGCACCACTGAAGGGCTAGGGGTATTAGTGAGTGTTGTGTCTGAGAGTGTGCTTGTGTGTATTAGTGTGGGTATGTATTAGTGAGTGTTATGTGTGAGAGTGTTATGTGTAAGAATGCTATGTGTAAGAGTGTTATGTGTGTTTGTGTGAGAGTGTTTTTGTGAGTGTGTTTGTACTTATTAGTGTGAGTGTGTATTATTGATTGTGTTTGTGTGTATTAGTCAGAGTTATGTGTAAGAGTGTATTTGTGTGAATTAGTGTGAGTGTTATATGTGAGAGTGTGTTTGTGTGTATTAGTGTGAGTGTGTATTAGTGTGAGTGTGTATTAATGTGTATTATGTGTCAGAGTGTGTTTTTGTGTATTGGTATAAGCCTGTATTAGTGGATGTTATGTACAGAGTGTGTTTGGGTATAGTAGTGTGAACTTGTATTAGTGTGTTTATGTGAGAGTGTGTTTGTGTGAATTAGTGAATGTTGTGTGAGAGTGTATGTGTGTGTGTGAGAGAGAGTGTGTTTGTGTGTATTAGTGAGAATTATGTGTGAGTTTATTTCTGTCAGAGTGTGTTTGTGTGTATTAGTGAGTGTTATGTGTGAGAGTATGTGTGTGTGTATGTGTATTTGTCAATGAAAGGAAAACAAAAAACAAAATGGCTTCCAGTTTGATGAAAGGAACACAAAATTAATTTCCAAAAGGTAAAATAAAAATATCAGCGAGAAAAGCGCAAGCTTTGCTTGTTCCTAATTTTAAAATGTAATGATACATGTGGGGAATCATTTTGCAAAAAGCATAAACATCATATTTACCATCTAGCAGAAATGATGTCAGTATAGCAGAGAGCAATCAGACCTGTGCACTTAATTTACACGTAGTATAAATTAAACATTTTACCGTCGTGTACATAAATATAATTGCACAAAGAAATGTAATTTGGCATGTGTCAAATGAGTCTGTAAATATAAATTATAATCATTCCTGATCATCGTACATGCTTATTAATTAAAGCAAACAACTTCTCTGTCTGCTGATTGAGATGTCTGATTTAATATACAAAACAAATCTGAGCTTGACTGTAAATGTATTATTTGGTAATCAGTTAATAATTATTGTGAGAATAGGGTGCTTTAGTATTGTAAACACATGCATATAGCAATTACCATAGTTAACAAAGAAAAAAATATGTTGTGCTAATTTTATTGATGGTTTCTGGATGGTCCAGAGTTTGTTATTTTTGTCTCTCACTATGTGGAGGATTTTGACAAGTCCTTGTATAGCAAGACATGTTTGGAAAATTGATATTAACTATGACAGCCAGAAGGGACATGCTATATCCTAGGATGATCCTGCTTGTGTTAATCAGAAAAGCAGGTCATTGTTTCTTGTATAATCAACTTCAAAGATGCTGGGAGGCGAAGAAGGTATTTTAGAATTCCGACGATAAATTGTATTAAAATAAATAAATAAATAAAAATAGGCACAATGGAAGCATTTTAATTAACTTGTCTTCATTTGCATCCCCAAAAAAAAGCCCCTAGTAAACAGGTTATGCAAATAACAGTACCTTGTGTGTCTTAAAATAAGAGGTTGTTAAACATTACAGAACAGGCAAATCCCATGGGATAGCTCCTCATTTGCCAAATTAATATTAAACAGTCAAACATTAGATATTTTTAATCTGATAAATATACTCAATTATCTATTCTCTAGACAAGCCCTCCAGGTGCGATGCTTGTGATGTGATGTCTTCAAGGTACCTTATTTTAGAGTCACCAAAGGCATAAACTTTAATCTGAATTTAACAAATTGCATCCATGTGGCTTGCTACCGAAATGCCAAAGACATTTACTCTAATTCTTCCTTGCTGTACACATTAAAGCTAGCACATGTACAATTTGAACATGTAGTCGTTGGGGGAGTAGAGGTGGACTGTTTATTATTTTTCTTATGCTGATTTCCATATTTTTTACAGATCATATTTGCACAATTAGAAGCAATCGAAGAGCAAGACAAAAGCATGTTATGGCATTTACTGTGCAAACCATGTGCTACAGTACTAACAAGGCTTGCCTATTAAGATGGATAATTAAGTCTAGCCAGGCCAGAGTATGCATATATAAAAGTACAGTTTTAATTATAATATATGAATAAAACACTGCATAAAACATAATATAAATGACTTAATTGACACAAATTTTAACCAGCTTTTTTATTTTCTACTATATTTCAGGCATTGTTTTATACATACACTGAAGCTTTGGGCAATGTTATACTGAGAAACTGTGGGTGCTGCCATTGATGTGGATGCTGACACATACCACCTACCTAAGCATTGTGGCAGACCATGTACACCGTTTCATGGAAATGATATTCCATGATGGCACTGGCCTCTTTAACAAGGACAATGTGCCCTTCCACAAAGCAAAAATGGTTCAGGAATGGTTTGAGTAATACAACAACAAGATCAAAGTGTTGACTTGGCCTCCATATTCCACAGATAGCCATCTAATTGATCATCTGTGGCAAGTGCTGGACAAACAAGTCCAACCCATGAAGGCCCCACCTCGCAACTTACAGGACTCAAAGGATCTGTTCTAACAACGAGCCAGATACCACAGCATACCTTCAGAGGTCTGGTGGAGTCCACGCCTCCATGGCTCTTGCTGTTTTGGCATCAAAAAGATTACCTACACAATTCTAGGCAGGTGGTCATAATGTTATGTCTGATCGGTGTACATATTTTAATTTCAACTGCACTAAGAGTTTTGCAGTTCTTAATTATTTTAGAGCTGCACCAATCTGCTATAACTCTACAACACTTATTTTAGGGATTTGGGAATAGTCATTTGTGGTGTTTTCAGTAGCTCTTTGCTTATCTATTTATTACTCCCTATCCTTTTTCATATTTCTTTACTTTGGAAGTTTAGACTGTTCATTGGCACAGGTCTATACAGAATTTCTCTATTGAAGATCTAATCATATCATACTGTGATCATACCCTTGAATAGGTCATGTCTATGTCCTCCGGCGAGGGCTCCACAAATTAATGTGGCCACTAATCAGTTCATATAGCTAAAAGGGGAATCCATCAGCCTTTCCAATACTGTTGAATGCGATTAGACTCAGGCTGAGACATCCAATTAAAATGTATCTTTCGTGGTGAAAAAATGAAAACATCATTGGTCATTCTTGCGTTTTTTCATGTTTATATAGAGGTTTTTTTTCTCTGTTCTCATTTAATCATAAAATAAAAGCTCTACTTTCTTATATATACATATTAATATTAACAGAGCCAGGTTTCCTCCAATGCTACTTCTTCCAGAAGCAGACTTTATAATGATTGAGCAGGGTTTGGCATCAGGTATAACACATAATTCATCATTTCCAGATAAGGATTGGAGAACCATCTTTAAGTGGAAAATGTGCCAAGCTTCAGTATCATAATATTCTACAATGTTCTCCTTTGTATTGACTGTATGTAATTAGCTCTATCACCTTGAGAGCACATTAGCCTAGACTACTGCTAATTTAATACAGACTTGTTATGTTACAGCAATTCCCAGTTCTTTACAGTTAACTGATAGCTCTGTGTTATTACTTAACTAATTAGGCATATGTGCATGTGATCTGTGGATTAAAGACCTGCTCTCGTGGTGTGCTCAACATCATGACTGACAAGCTGCCCAGGTAGTGTAAAAATGCCCTCATTTCTAGATATTTTTTTTTAAGATACTGCAGCTTATCAGGCACATGTCCTAATGTAGAACAGCTGAATGAAGCATACATTTTTTTAGCCATTATCTTCTCTGCTCCTTGTCTCAATAATTGGTTTGTTGACCCTTAGCACAGAATATATGGACACAAGTAGGTTAAAACTAATTAATATAATTGTAGCTGCTTTTTGATGGGGTGTGAACATCAGCCCCGAGAAGTTGAGGACCACCATACCTCTTTCAGGACTGTAACAACCAGGACTCCCCAGCCTCCACTGGGGTAAAGGGAGGTAAAATAATGTTTGGGCATTCTATATTCTAGCAGTTCTCCCCACACAGGGACAGAATACTTCGGAAGTGCACCATTGTCCAATGTGAACATGACATGGTGTTTGGAGGGTATGTGTAACCTAACAGCTGTTGATAATGAACAAGCTGATGATGTGATGCCAACCTATAGCTAGCATGACATCCACAGCTGTGTTATACCACAAGTGCTGTTATTGCAGTGTATACAAATTATATATGATAATGTATGTATATATATATATATATATATATATTTTTTTTTTTTTTTAAAGTTTATATATTATTGTAATTTTTAGGGATGCAGAATAGCAATGGGGATATACACTGCCTGGATGCACTGCACTATCTTGGATTAAGCACCCCGGTGCTATCGGCTCAACAAACAGAATGCCAAGTAATAAGCGCTCACGCTACTGATCAGTAGTTAAAGTATGATCACCTTTATTGCAGGAGAGGAAAACAAATATAAACATTTCAGTCTTACATACAAGACTTTCATCAGGACATATATATTCCTCAATGTATTCCTTCTGGTAAACCACTTTCTAACTAAAATATGACAAAATTATATTAAATACTAATACTATATTAAATAATAATACTATATACAAAAATGTATACATGTCCATTCCCTAACTTTTATTGGACTTAATAAGTGGCGCATTGGATATTTGTATTTTGTAGTAAATGATGTGTTCATTGACAGGGTATTTGCACCATGTATACCATTGTAGCATATTTTAATAATAAATTATAATTTGTTTGCTATTATGGCATATTAAAACGTTTACCATGCCAATGTAGTAGTAACGTTTTTATTATGTATATATATATATATATATATATATATATATATATATATATCTATATATATATATATATAGATTTATATATTGTGACCGACAGCAAGGAATTGTGCTGGAAGGAGTCTATATATCTCCCCAGATTTTGCACAGCTCCTACTTTATGTAATTAGCCCCAGGGAAATGTGTTATACTTTAATATAGCACTTTATGTTTGTGTATGTGTGGGCCCTGGGGTGGAGCACTTGGAGAGTAGGGTGGGCCAGTGCTCCACTTCACATTTCATTTGTTGATTGGAACCTACAGGTGAGAAGCCCAGTGTTCCAATCCTAATTTACCTCACCTGAACAGGCTTGCTGATTACAGGTGCTGTTAAATACTCCCCTGCCAGAGGAGGGAGAGACTGTGTTTTGATTTCGGTGAATGGAAGCAGGGAGCTGAAAACACTGAAGTAAGGTTTTGATTTAACATTATGTTGGGAAATGGACAAGCCATCCAACCCAGTTAGCTTAACATTTTTGTTTAGTTAGTGCTCAGAAGAGCAAGGATTTTATTTTATATTTTGTTTAACAACCTGTTATACCTTGCTGTGCATCTTTAAACCACAATAAAAGAAAGCAAGTCTTTTTACCTCACCCAGCGTGTGAAGTGTCTCTGAAGCCTGAAAGACTGTGTGTAACCCCCAAATCCCAGGACAAGGTACCAAAGGACAAGAGTACTTTTGTCACAATATATATAAATATAAATATTTTTTACATTTTTTTGTACAATTTTGTTTATTTATTTTTAAATATATTTCATTTCGGGGCATGACTAAAACCTCCAACTGCTCTTGCATAGAGACATTGATTGTAACAGCAGATAAGAACCACATTTTATGTGCCCATCATCTCAGATATTCATGCCGTTACAACATTAACATTTATTGCTACCAGCAGGAGGTTATGCCAGGTATCTACAACTCTTTTTTTAGTAATTACAGGAGTGGTTTTATCCTGAAATGTTAACCTTAAAAACAAACACCTTTCATGTAGTTCTATCCCGCCCTACGCTGGCCCAGTCAGTAACAATGGATTTTTTTTTTATTTCATCTAACCATTCCCTTGTTCTATGGATTTACTGATCAAACATTCAATTAGGGATAATGACTCTGCCTTAAAGCTTTCCACTGATGTTATTATAAAGGGTCCAATTTGGACAGTATTCGGCATTTGGTTATGTACTGTGATTTTCATGAACCTAAGACAGTCTCACGCTGTGACTGTAAGTCTTCAGCCCTTGATACAGTTTCACCTAGGACAGCAAAACAATATTCCAATGAAACAGAAGCTTTAGCCTCGGACTGAAAAAGCCACACACATAGAGCTCATTAGTGTTCTTCATTGTAGGCCTCCAGAAATGCAGACACTCCAGATTATTAAGAAAATACTCAACGTACAAATCAAAACAATCTAAAAACTCTGGCACTGATTTTGTCTCCCCATGGGATGGTTGGGATATTGACACCTTTAGATTAAGTAAACATAATGCTAAAGATTCTCTGTCACATCAATGTAGCAAATATACTGATCAATAAATAGAGAATATGCATGAGCACAGTGGCTATGGATTGAAATATACTCGGGAAAGCTTACTTCTTGAGTCAACCAGAGATTAAAAAATAATGTAAGAATTTTCACCATAATTATCTGGTAAATTAGACCCTTTGTTAATAATCCACTAATATTCACTAAAAGGTGAGTAGCAGGGGAGTTGAAGTGAACAGCAGGTGAGTTGAGGTGAAAAGCAGGTGAGTTGAGGTGAGATGGACATTCCATCTCACGATTCATCTATACATTGTGCAGGAACGAACATAAAGAGTTTACTTAGTGGGGGGACTTATCAGCCTTGTTCCTGCACAATGTATAGCTAAATTGGTGAGATGAAATGTTCATCTCACCTCAATTCACCTGTTATTCACTTCAACTCATCTACTACTCACTACAACTCACCTGATACTCACCTCAATTCACCTTTTAAATAGGCCCCAAGGGAGTCAACATTGCATTGTATGATAAATTGTATTTAGGACAGTGCTTGAGTTAATCTCCTTAAACACGCATCTGATAAGAGCAGTCAAGGCTGTTTTTCTAAATGGTCAGATAAAACATATAACAATGACACAATATGGATGAATAATCATGCTATTTATGTTGACACAATGACTTTCAATGAATTATGTAATGTTGTCCACCATTGTCAATGTTTTGCATGGTGTATAATTACTGCAGGATTGTGATAATAAGGTAGGAAAAGGAAACATATGTGCTACTGTTTCCATCCAGTAGATTAAAATGTTAAATTATTCTTTCCACTTCATTGCTAGTTATTAGTTACTGTTATTCACAGAACATCTGGCATTCTATCTTCAATATTTTAATTCCATTAGTCCTTCTTATAATTGTTCTGTTCTGCTTCAGTGAGAAGCTGGAACGCGATAACATACATAAGTATAGGGAGTACACTATGTCCTGGTTAGAAGGGATATATCATATATTTTGGAAAGAGCATCTCAAATGCTTGCTATCCACAGATGGTCCATTCCAGGAAGTACAGTGACATTTATGTATTTTATGTAACTTGATAAATCTTCTTTTATGAGTACAGGGTAGAAATAGTTCCATGTCAAAATCTGTAAAAGTCCATAGAACATTATTAAACTTCCCATCAATAGTATGTTTCACTATGCCGAACTCTACCACTTCTGCTGCAATGCTATTCCATGCATCCACTACCCCTGGATTAAAGTTACACTTCTTGATATTGCTTTTAAATCTTACCCCTCTAATTTCTGCTGTGGTAGTTTTTTTTTTCTTTTAAATATACTCTCCTACTTTACTGTGTTGATTCTCTTTATGTATTTCAATGTTTCTATCATATCCCCTCTCGTCTTTCTTCCAAGCTGTACATGTTAAGATCCATTAACCTTTCCTGGTACATTTTATCCTGCAATGCACGTACCAGTATCTATCTATATCCACCTGAAACCATCATGTATGAGTGATTCCTTGGTCAATATAGTACAACTCCTTGACAGACCCCCTACATGCCTCATATTGGCAGAGCACGTGAGGTAGGAGATCATGACCAGTGCATGCTGTAGTTCACAGCGCTTTGTAGAAAAGAGAAGTAGTGGCTCTATAGAAAACTTATCCTAAGACCCTTTAAGTTCTGTATCATGCACTGCATACATTGCTAGCACTGTATCAATTACCATTAATGTAATATAATATATTTGAGAACCATCTTTGTGAAATTGTCCATTAATGCCTTCAAGAAATAAAATATGGTCTGAAGGAGTTAATGGGAATTCAGAAAGTGTGGATGAAACAGCGCCCATATGGAAAAGTGCCCGAGCCAGAGGCTCCATCAATCCTCCACAGTATAAAGGAAAAAAACCATGGATGGCTCAGCACTAGTAAAGGGAAGTGGAATGTATGCCATCAAGTGGCAATGTTTCGGCCATGGCTTTCGAAAGACCTATGGGGTTGAAACGTTGTCACTTGATGGAATAAATTCCACTTCCCTTTACTAGTGCTGAGCCATCATTTTTTCCCCCTTTAAACTGTGGAGGATTGGTGTAGCCTCTGGCTCAGGCACTTTACCACATGGATGCTGCTTCAACCCCACTTGTTGAATCCCCATTAACTCCTTCAGATCATTCCGACAATGAATAGATCATAAGAGCAATTCTACGCTACTCCCAATAAAAAGCTAAACACACTTAGTATGTTAATAATATAGCAACATTCTAAAAAAAAAAAAACCTGTTTCTCCAAAGCCTTGTACCCCATCTTGACCCTATCAGGTTTACCACTCAGACTGCTAATCTAAGTCTTTGGTTTCAGCATTTTTGTCTTCATCAGTCACCAGGTTTGTAATCGTTTGATCGGGTGATGTTTGTGATATCCTTTATGTGCTGTGCATTAATAAGGAGTAGAAAAATGAGATGCACAGCCAGTTAGCTCTGCACTCCTGACCTTAAAGTCATTAAATCCGTGGGCTGACAAAGTTAAAACTAATTACTGTGGATGCCCAATTATTTATGTAGTCTTTTGGGAAACCGTAAAGATGCAGAACATAGGTTTGTTTCACAAGGCGTTCTCCTTTATTCCTCTGCAATATTGAAAATTTTGCATTAACTATTTTTACTTGGGCATTAATGTATCTGACCCTATAACACCGGATTTAAGAAAACACATCAATCTGCAAAAGACTGGGAGAAGAGAATGTCTTCTCTAAACCATGTTAAATTATCCCCTGCTTACTGGCGCATTTTCTTTGACATATTGAAATTGGTCTGTGACCTGTTCAAAACCATCTAAGTCTCTTGTAACCTCTTTCTTGCATGAAGACGTTCTATGGCATCCTCAAACGTATGGCCACAATGATCATGAGGACAGTACAGAACATCTTCTAAGCAATCCCCCGCCTCCACACTCGCTGTGCAAACCGCTGTGAAACTTCGACGATTCCTGTGTCGTGGCTTGTGACATGGCAGGATATAAAGATTTTTAAGCAGAGATCAACATTTCCCTAAACGCTATAAAATCAGATCCGTCACTGAGGGCCAAACACCCCTGGTGAAGGGGTTAAAATACAGAACAGGCCAATAGTGTGCCTTAAAAACCTGCAGCCGCACATAACATAGAAAAATCTGTCCATTTCTAATGTCAACACTGAAGTGTTTGCACATGGACAAATTGCATCAAACCTACACGCTGAATTGGGTTTGGAGATACAGCACAGGCCTCGTTACAGATAATACAATCTGATCTTCAGCTACAAATTAATATTATTTAATTGAGCCTAACACCAGCACCTTCCCTAACTGCCTGAGTTTTGAACGTTCCAACCTTTCAAAGAATACGCTTCAAGGGCTTTAAACCTACATTTATGGAATGTATGTAATGCTGTTGGCTTTCTATAAACCGATATAGAGTCGGTTTATAGAATACCAATAGCATTACATGCATTCCATAAACCGAAAGTCTATAAACCGAAAGAGAGGTTAAAATAGGTCAATTCGTACGAATGAATAAAATGAAATGAAAATAATAAACTAATTTAGTCTGAAACGAATGCAGTAATGAACTAAATTAGTTTTGGACGAAATAAATAACATTTTTGTCCGAATGGACGAAAACAAAACAACATTTTTAGTTTTGCACATGTCTATTAATGTCCCATATGTAAAACCATCAGACATTACATATGTACTATAGAGGTTGCAATACTGACCAATGCTCTACTGACTTTAAAGTCCCATATGTAAACCCATCAGAATTGAAGTGTATACACATCCATGTCACAAAGTGTGTCCAGATTGTACCCTTATTATCATGGACCTGGTGACACCAACGTCTTCTCCTAACATATCATCTGGTCTAGTCTGAGGAAGCAGGTGATCTGTGCTTCTGAAAGATCTGTTTCCAATCTTTTAGTCTTTTTACTGTTGACACTATCCTCCATACCATGAAAGACTGTAAAGAAAAAAAATTGAACTTTTAAGTGGAAGAGGACACTAGTAAAGATGGGTTGATCACATATATTTATGGACTTCTTTTGGCTTGTTTCTGATACTGACAGTGCATGACTTTTTGAAACAAAGATAATCTGTAGTATACAGTGCTCAACTTGAAACACTTACTGTCTGTTCCACATGTTAATGCAAGGCTACCACAACACCACTTAGTAAAAGACACACTTTGTGACCAGGCACGATGTACATCTTCTGCAAAAAATACATGGAATAACTCCAAACAGGCTAGTTAGTAACAGGTGCTCACCTTCACTAGTGAAGGAGAAACCAAAAAATACCCGGTGGCACAAACATCTTAAGTGTTTCGCAAGACTTTTGTACCACCAGGGATTTTTTGGGTTTGTACGTAATTGTCACTTTGGATTTTTCTTTGGCTAACTCTTGCATAATTTACAATGTACAACTTGTAATGACTGTTGCTTTATCAAAAAATACATAAAGAAAACTATTTAAAAAAGTTTTGTTTTAGAAAAAATTAATAAGTGGAGGAATGTAAGAGCAAATATTATTGAACACAATTTATTATTAATAATATTTTTTTTTATTATGTTGCATTTAAATGACATTGTCTGACCTTGACATGTCATAAAAAAGCACAATGGATTGCACATCAAATAATTCTAATACTATCAATATTGTTCATGAAATGTAATTTTTTATTTTGGATACCCTACCTTGTTAACTTGCCCACTATGTGCTATTTAACACAATTCTGAATTGTATACCATTAACTTAACTTTTCTCCCCACTCTTCCCCCTCTCTATACTGTCTCTAAAGTGCTGTAGTAAAGGAAAAATTAATGAGTTATGTTGGGTCCAATTATTTCACAGAATTCTAAATTCTTTGGAGATGTATTGTTTCCATTAAACACTTAATTGACATTGGAACTTTTTTCATCTAGCAAAATCCACTGGGATTTTTGAGTTTAAAAAAAAATAGAATAATTAGAACTACAGACAAAATGTATTTATAAACTAGCTATTTCAGGTAAGAATTATTTAGTTAGTTAAAGAGGTACTAAACTCAAAAATCAGTTGTAACCCGGCAGAAGGCCACTTCTGCCTGATCTGATTCAAAAAAACTTTTGAAAGGTGCATCCATTGTGTGTGGCATTCAATAGATAGTTCATCCAAAGAGCAACACTTTAGGGGGCTGTCATTTAATAGAACAGGGCTACATTGAGAGAGGGAGTTGAGTGATCAATGTGGGCATCACTAATGTGGGCATGCCAGGAGATCTATTGTGGTTCGTGGTTTTGGCTGTATTAATATGGCACAAAGGGTTTCACTATAACTACTGTGTTAAAATTTGTGTCTGAAAAGAAACTGAGGACCCACTCAAAGTGGAGTCTTTGTTTTGAGTCCAAAGATGGCTCCAGGCAATAACTACAGTAATTGTTTACACTAACAAAGAGACACTTACACTAGCACAGTTATTTAAACCAAAATGCATTTGCCAACACCTCAAAAAAGCAAACCAATTTATATTAGGAATTTTGGCAGAAAATTATCCTAGCAGTTAAACCCCAATATGACAAACAATCGGAGAGGTAATAATATTAATTTAATATCGACTGTTATGAAATATAACAGAAAATTAATATAAACAATGCTAGCTAAACACTTAATATTAACTTGATACATTAGCTTTTAGTACTACAAACGGTACATGTTATATGCTGAGCAAAGAGACTAGCAAATGGGTTTGTCCGAATGAAATTTAACTAAAGTATAAAAAATCTAAAAAGAAACTGATACAGTTTGTACTTATAGTCAAATGAAGTAGAACCTGCCAGGCTTATAGTCCCCAGGTAAACCTTGTTTTCTATCTGTATCTCTGGGTGGCTGTTCTGAATGGAGATCACAGTTTAGGTGGTTGTTTCACTTCCATACCTCCATCACTCTCCTCCACCTTCATCAATGCAATATTGTCTCTCTAGCTACCTGAATTACAAAATGTAAAAGCCCCTATAAAATATTGGCCATGTTGTTGTCTACATAGACTTAACATTGGTCTCAAGCCATTTTTTTTACTAGCCTGCTGGTTAACACCAGCTGGGTGGCAAACCTAGTTAGAGTGTCCTTGGTCTGTAAGGAACTGATATATTGAAAGCGATGTCCTAACATTTCTATTTAAGGTGTGTGCTGACGTTAATATTGCAAGAAAACAAAGGAAGCTCGCTATTGCAGCTTGTACAATATATTAACCCCATACTTAGATAATTCCCCAACTGGATTTGAGTCTGACGTGTATTATACAATGTTGAAGCCCGAGGCTGTCCATCTCAGTCATTGTTAAGAATCCCGCTAACATTTCTGCCTGAAGACTTCACCAATTGTGTACAAAAGCCTAAGGCCAACACTAGCTGTTTGCTGTTGCCCGAGGCCTCTCACCTCATCTGCATCAGAGCAGGGCTACTGTTATGGACTGTAACGATACTGTGAATATAAATGGCATTCTTTTGCAAGAACTATGGAATATTAATGTAGATAAATGTCTGCACTCATTAGTGAAATCCTTCTGAGAATTCTCACATTACCTTCTTAACAAACAGAGACATTACTCAATGACAGGTATATTACAGGTACTCTGCAGCTTAGCATGTACTCATGTAAACGTCACCCTTAATGATCCCAAAACCTAACTTTTTTATGATTTAATGCACTAGAATTATACAATTCCTTAAAAAAAATTAACATTAAAATATTTAGGTCTTTAATATGAACATATTCTTTAATATTTTATGCCAGAGTGTTTTAAAGGTGACTCGTTTTAAAATTGTATGTATGCATTAACATTTGAATATTTATATTCTGAATATGTGTACTAATTTAATATACTTATACATGTCAGGTTTGCAATAATCAAATTATCACAAATGAAAACTATATATTACAACTATTTTAGGAAATATTTCAAATAAATTGCACAGCAGTCCAGTCTTATTTATTGAATTCAGACCCATTGCCACAGGTGTATACAATCAAGCACCTAGCCATGCAGGCTGCTTTCACACATATGTGAAATAATGGGTTATTCTGAAGAGCTCAAGCGTGGTAATTCAAGCGTGGTACTGTGATAGGAAGACACCATTGCAACAAGTAAGTTTGTGAAATTTCATCCCTGCTAGATATGGTGAACATGGTCAATTGTAATGATTTGGATCAAAGCAAACTTTGCTTTATTGTCTATCTACTCCTTAAAATTGATCAACTATGCGCTCTCCCCTAGAAGTAATTCACACCGGAGACAAAGTTTCTGATCAGTGAAAAACCTGAGGCAAACCTTTATTTTCCAGAGTGGGGGATTCATTTTAAAGCAGGAATACGTCACAGTACAGTCATAGTTTAAAGATACAATATACGTTCAACAATTGGCTAAAAGTTGGAGGGTCTTCTTTTAAGCCCACCCTACAGAATGTGATGTCATCTTTATAGAGTTCTCCCACCACATTCCAGCTCCATCTTGGTTACACGATGGGAGGGGGGGAGTGAGTAGTTTACTGAACAAAGAGGGCTCCAGGGAAAACAGTTACTGTTACTTTAACAGTGATTCACGTGGCATGTGATAACTTGTACAAGAGAAAGTGGGAGGAGTTAGTACCGGAAGCTGGTCTTTATAAGAATCTGTTACATGCGACTTGCTCCTTAGCAGGGGGGAAGGGGTAGCTTTGATGGGAGGAGTTTCCATAGGAAGTAGCTTATTTGAACACATGTGTAAAAGATTAAAAAGACAAAGGAATGCAGATGCTTATACGTAAGCATCTTTAAGAAATTATGACCTTTTAGGGAAGTGTGCCAAATAAGACATAAACACAAATATATAATAGTAAAAGAGACATTGTATCCACAACAGTAAGTGGTATTAATAGAAAGTATAAGCATTTAAGAATAGCAGCAACTCATCCACGAAGTGGACGAACATGTAAAGGCATGGTGCATAAAAATCACCAATCTTTTGCTAATTCCATAGCTGAAGATTCCAAACTTCCACTTGCATTAATATCAAAAACTGTGGGGTGGGAGATGCATGGAATGCATTTCCATGTCAAAGCTGCTGCATGCAAGCCTCACATCAACAATTACCAGGGCAATTGTTGGATCGAGTGATGTAAAGCATGCCCCCACTGGAGAAGTGGAAAAGTGTTCAGTGGAGTGACTAAATCACACTTCTCTGTTTGGCGAGTCTGATGCTCGAGTATGGGTATGGCGGATGCCATTAGAACATTACCTGCCTGACTGCATTGTGCCATCTTTAATGATTGGTGGAGTATAAATAATAGTATGGGGCTGGTTTTTTAGGGGGGGATTGGGCTACACCCAGTACTTCCAGTGAAAATCTTAATTCTTCAACATACAAAGACGTTTTGGAAAAAGTTATGCTTTTCATTTTGTTGGAACAGTTTGGGGAATACCTTTTTTCTATTCCTGCATGACTGTGGCCCAGTGCACAAAGTAATGTCCATAAACACATGGTTAGAGGAGTTTGCTGTAGACTGGCCCACACAGAGCCCTTATCCAAATCCCATTGAACACTTTAGGGATGATCTGCATATTGTGAGTCAGGCTGTCTCATCCAACATCAATGCCGGACCTCACCAATTCTCTACTGGATGGATGGGCAAAAAGTACCACAGAAACACTTCAAAATCTTGTGGAAAGCCTTCCAAGAAGAGTGGAAACTGTTATAGCTGCCCAAAATGGGCAAACTATATATTAATCTTAATGTATTTAACATGCAATGTCATAAAAGTCCCTGTTGGTGTGAGGGTCGGTTGTCCCAATAAATTTGCCCATAAAGTGTATATGAATTATACATTACTATTTTATTTTTATAGCTGTCCTTTTAACCCTTTGCCATTCAGAACTTCTGATCCTTGAAGGATTAATATTTAAGTTTATTTTCTTTACTTTTTTTAAGTAGGACATACAGTTGAGACTAAAATTACCACTGCAGCTTTTGCCTTCACACTGGTTAAAACATTCTAATTCATTTTAATATAAAAGGCGGTATTTCAGTAAAATAGCATTAATGAGGAGATGTGTTCTTTTGCCTCCGCTAAACATAGCTCATCTGTTTAAATGCATGTGGAATCATTACAGCCACTCACTGCCTACAGACGAACAACTCTGGCCGCAACTGAGAAATCAGTTGGATTTTTTCCAAATTTGAAACTCAGGTCACAATTTGCTTTGGTCTTTCTCTAAAGCCAGCATAAAAAAAGGAATGGAGACATTGAAAATGTGTTCTACCATAATTAATTTTTTTTCAGACTGAAAAACAGTTGATCAAAAAGTTTAAGATATACAGCTGTAAATTTCCAAGGACAGAGCTGGGAAATCATTTGAACATATGCCATGCTAGCAAAAATTATTTTTAGTTTAATTTTTGCCCCTCTGACAAAATGATTTGGTTGCCTGCATGTTGATGAAGTACCATGCCTTGTTGGCCATACATTCCAAGACAATTTGTTGATAGGACAACTCTTATTCTTTAATTTGCTTGGTTGTTTTATATTTTGGATTTGGACCTTCTGAGTTAGTACTGAAATGTTGGGCACAGTTTTACAAAGGGAGCAATTCGATCAATCGAAATAATACATTCCAATGCTCTAAAAATGTGTCATTACTGAAAATCTTAACCTACAATAAGTACCATAACAATGATTTGTGTGTATAAGAGCAGATTACGATTCATTTCCAATCATTTCAGCTCATGAAATAAACATTTCAGAAAACAACCTTGTGGGTCTGAAATGTCTGTGATAGCCACACCAAAATCTCAACCAATAATGACTACGACACAAAAGACACGTTGTGTATGTCATTGTCCTCAGCTTTACTGATGAAAACAGAAATTATATATTAAGTGTTATATACTGTTTAGTGCAGGTCCAAAAACACCAGGCAGCTTTAAAGGACAACTGTAGTAACAATGTAAATAATGTTTAATTTAAAGTTTGCATCGAGTGTAGAAATTTTAAATAGAAATGTTTTAAGTAAATAATATAAATAATGTACCTTATTGAGCCTTCTTTGCTCTGTACAGCTCTAATAGGGAGCAGACTTGTTGTTTAGACTCTTAGGACAGTTCTTTATTCACCTTTGGTCAGATGAAGGAAGATCTGACCAATCTGATCCAAGATTCTAAACAACATGTCTGCCCCCTGTTAGAGCAAACAAAGCAAAGAGGAATTAATAAAGTACAATATTTATATTACTATCTACACTTGATACAATCATTCAAATAAACATTAGTTCATTTTTTGTTACAGTAGTTGTTTAAGGAAGTGTGTTCTATGAGCATTAGGTCTCCCCTAGAAACCAAGGGGAGTCTTCACTTGTTCTCCCCTGTTGCCCATCCCTGATGCACAAGGTGATATGAGGGCATATTTTGGGTCCTAATAGACCTGGTCCCCTGGAACCAAGACGTTACAATCCCCCTGATAACCTAAGTAAACTTGAACCACAGATGTTCCAATCTATTGCTTTTCACGGAAAGAAGTAAAACCACTCACAGGTATATAACTGTCCTGATTTATCTTAATTTGCTCAGTTAACTATCTTCTGTAAATGGCCAAAAATAAAAGGAAATTTATATTTTGGGGTCTATCTACCTATCACCCCTACATACCAGTTTATTGCTAAATCTCTTAAAAAGGCCTTTAAACATTTTTTTTCCATCATACATAATCCACTACACCCCGCCACATAAAAAAGCTATTAAAAATAATCCAGTCATGAAATAATAAATAATTGAATGTATAAATAAGAGGACTGTGATGAAACATGCAGAAAATCATTATTAACTAGAAGATAAAAGACATATTACATTCATATTATATTTACTGCACATAATAATTGGATCTTGACTAGCGGCGTGTGAAAAAAAAAGACTATCAACACAGAACAGTTCTACTTCTTTAAATTATTGTGTGTAATGCTGTGGATTAGGCAAATCCTTTGGCCGAAAGGCTTCCTGCTTAATACAGAGATATTCATCACCTAACTTAAATCAATTTAATTTCTCTCTCATGGTTGTGTGCATATTGGGATGAATCATGTGGAGATATATATATAAATCAGACTACATATACAACTGAACACAAACCCATCGTCATTTTGTTTCATATAAACACTTGTTTATATTTTAGTCACTTGCAGAGGAATTGACATCATCAAGCCCACAATGTCAAACCAAGGTGGACCCCGTTCTTGTCAAACCAAGGTGGACCCCGTTCATGCAATGTAGTTCTGATACTTAAAACATTTATTCATAAAGTGCCAACCATTTAAGCAGCGCTTTGGTACAGGGCTTAAAAACACAATTAGACATACGGAAGACCCTGCTTGCAAGCTTACAATCTAATGGGAAAGAGGGACATAAGAAACATTGGAAGCTGTGTGATGCCCTTTTCTCCAAACTTTCCCATAGATTAATGCAGTCATCTACCTCTTCGCTCTAAAGGACTCATCTGTCTTTCCTACAAAATCTTTCTGTTTTTCCCCAAAATAACAAAGACATTTAGGTTAACAAAAGACTGCAGTCCATCAAGTCCAACACTTTTCCTATCCTTGTTCTTACTATTCCAATTGAAGGTAAAATCCCCTATTTAAGCCCCTATAGTATTTGTGCCTACACAAGAAAATGAAGTAGTCATTGGGTATAGATTTCCCTTTTGGTTGTGGAAGTGGATATATTAGGGCTTATTAATAAAAAATCTGCATGTGCACCATGTATATAAATACCATATGTGCGTTTATTCATAATGGTCATTTGTGGGGCAATGATCTAAAAGAAATCCAGTAACCATGGAAACCAACAGAATGTTAATGCTGACTGGATAACTTTTAATTTAACTTCAAACTTTAACTTTTGGAAAGTCCAAACGTCCATTCTTATGTACTTAACCCACAGTGTTTTCCATTTTAAAGTGCAAATGCATGAGTAATACATTTAAAACAAAACACGTAAAGACAGTTAAATGGAATGTCACAATACATTCGAGCAGCAAATAGATTAGTTACATGTCATATGTATATTATCGTTAGTTGATGTAGAGCATGCATACTCCGGCAACAGTTAGGGGTGCTATGAAAAATACAAAATGTGCCAAGTTCAGGGTGCAGTGCAAAATGCAAAATATAGTACAGTCACACACGGGATGATTTCTCACAACTCCAAGCAGGGCCGATCCTAGGGTCACGGGCGCCTGGGTGCAGGTTTTCCTTTGGCGCCCAAGGGTGGGCGTGGCTATATTATAAACTCCTCCCCTTTAGACATTTCTGTTCCAGGCATGCCCATTTCAATATTGGGGAGAGGGGGAGGGAGAAAACTTTATTTTAATGTAAAGGACCAACGTTTATTTTAAATAAAGATATATATTTTGCCATAATACTGTGTAGTGGTTTTATTTATTTCTATGATGCTCAGCCAGCAACATGGGAGACTTTTTGCTGGCTAGCAGAATGAGTTTTAACTACTGTTCCCATGATGCCAACCAGCCAAAGTCTCTCATTAGTCTGGCTGAGCATCATTTGAAAAGAAGTACACAAAGAGTGATAAATAATATTCCACCAAGTCACTCACGTGTCTCTCTTTCTCCCCCCATACCCTCATGTCTGTCTGTCTCTCCCCGTACCCTCATGTCTGTCTGTCTCTCCCTGTACCCTCATGTCTGTCTCTCTCTCCCCGTACCCTCATGTCTGTCTCTCTCTCCCCGTACCCTCATGTCTGTCTCTCTCTCCCCATTCCCTCATGTCTGTCTCTCTCTCTCCATTCATGCTCCATATCTGTCTCTCTCTCTCCACTCATACTCCATGTCTGTCTGTCTCCCACTCTGCACTCATTCCCCATGTCTGTCTCTCACTCTGCACTCATTCCCCATGTCTGTCTCTCACTCTGCACTCATTCCACATGTCTGTCTCTCACTCTGCACTCATTCCACATGTCTGTCTCTCACTCTGCACTCATTCCCCATGCCTGTCTCTCACTCTCCACTCATTGCCCATGTCTGTCTCTCTCTCCACTCATACCCCATGTTTGTCTCTCTCCACTCATACCCCATGTCTGTCTGTCACACCCCATATCTTTCTCCTAAACCTCCTACCTACCATGTATTTGTCTCTTCCCATGTCCCTTTCCATGCCCACTACTGGCCTCATCTCAGAACTCAATTAGCACTGCCTTGATCTCCCCGCACATAGTGATGACTGAAGTCATCACTGTGCACGGAAAGAGCAGAAAGCGCTGACTGAGGTCTAAGGGGAAACATGGCGCCGATCTGCAGAGCTGGCTCTGAGAGGCAGCAAAGCAGCACATGGGCAGCCCATTTGCAGAGGTGTACTTAGGGTACACTTTGCCATTAACATAAGCAACAGCCAGTTTGCCTATTAAAAATGCTACAGTTTGCCCAATAAAAATGCCAGTTTGTCCATTAAAATACACCAGTTTTCCCATTTATATACCAATGTTAGTTTGCCAATTAATAGGCTACAGCCAATATGCCACAGTTAGTTTACCCAATAAAAGCATATCCTCTCCTGCCTTCCCCAGTACTCACCTTGCTGCTGCTCTCGCGTCCCCCGGCCGTCTCCTCCGTACACGCTGAGTGCAGGAGGCGGGAAATAGAAGCCAGCTGGTAGGGGGCTGGTGCCCTCCATGTGATAAATTGATTAGCGCAGTGAGGGCTCCGGGCAAGAACACACTTACACACAGCCACACATAAATACACACAGTCATACATAAATACACACGGTCATACATAAATACACACAGTCACACATAAATACACACCGTCACACAAACACAGTTACACACTTAGTCACCCTCACAGACATACATTTACACAGAAACCCTTATACACACTGTCACACATACATAAATACACACAGTCATACATAAATACACACAGTCACACATAAATACAGACTGTCACACATAAATACACAGTCACATATAAATACACACAGTCATACATAAATACACACAGTCACACAAACACAGTTATACACTTAGTCACCCTCACAGACATACATTTACACAGACACCCTTATACACACTGTCACACATACATAAATACACACACAGCCACCTTTACACACTTAGGCACAGGATAAACTTGCACAGACACTCATGTACACACACTTACACAGACAGTAATACACACATAGTTATACACATTGACACACACATACACACTTATACACATTCACACACACTTACACAGACAGTAACACACACAGTTATACACATTGACACACACATACAGACTTATACACGTACACACACACTTACACAAACAGTAACACACACATAGTTATACATATTGACACACACATACACAGACAGTAACACACACATAGTTATACACATTGACACACACATACACACTTATACACATACACACACACACACACACTTACACAGACAGTAATACACGCTTAGTTATACACATTGACACACACATACACACTTATACACATACACGCACACACTTACACAGACAGTAACACACACATAGTTATACATATTGACACACACATACACAGACAGTAACACACACATAGTTATACACATTGACACACACATACACACTTATACACATACACAAACACAGACAGTAACACACACATAGTTATACAAATTGACACACACATACAGACTTATACATATACACACACTTACACAGACAGTAACACACACATAGTTATACACATTGACAAACACATACAGACTTATACACAAACACTTACACAGACAGTAACACACACAGTTATACACCTGGACACACACATACACACTTATACACATTCACACACACTTACACAGACAGTAACACACACATAGTTATACACCTTGACACACACATACACACTTATACACATTCACAGACACTTCCACACTTTCTTTCTTTTTTTTATTTTATATTTTAACACCCCCCAAACCCTAACTGTTACCTCCTCCTTCTTGTTAATCCAAGCACAGAGCAACGGGGGAAAGCTCCGCCCCCGTCGCGTTCTGTGATTGGCTGCAGGGAGGAGGATGTTCTCTATGGTGTCTTGGCAGATACTCTAGAGAACGTCCTCCTCCCGGCAGCAGCCAATCGCAGAACGCGACGGGGGCGGAGCTTGCACCCGTCGCGCTGTGCTTGCTTTAACAAGGAGGAGGACGGCAGGGAGAGAGCTCCCTGCTTCAGCGCCTCTACTCTCGTGCGCCTGGGCGCGGTGCACCCCGTGCACCCGCCCAGGATCGGCCCTGACTCCAAGCACTGTCCCCCATTTGTGGGCACTGATACGGATTGCACTTATTTTAACTCTCTTGGAAGAATTAAAGTGTAATTGAACCTCACCAGTAATAGAACCAGTGGTTCGATAAGATTTCGACAATAAAGGTATGGAATTCACTGCCAAGAGAGGTGGTGCTATCACATACAATAGATGCCTTCAAATAAGGTCTGTTTTTTCTGTTTGGTTTTTAGAAGAACTAGACTTACAGGGCTACCAATAAATGAATAAACATAGAACTTATTGATCCAAGGATAAATCTAATTGTCTTTTAGAGCCAAGAAGCAATTTTTAGCCTTAATGGTAAAATTAGAAAAATAGCTAAATTATGTTTTTATTTTTGCTATAGTTATTAAAATGTACAGCATCAGGTACTGAAAATTCTTAGACCAGTAGGTCTAGTAGTAGTCCTGTAGTAGTCATGTAGTAGTCTCTGGACTGATTATATTTTGCTAAATCATGGAGGTGTAACTCACAGGGTTCCAGATAGACCCTGAGCACCCAAGATCAGGAGCTAGTTTGCAGGGTGGAGACACAGGACCTGGTGCTGGGTAACTGCAATCCCTTTGAGGTTTGGGACCCCAAGTTTATGCAGCCACGTCGCAGGCCCTGTGAAGCAGCTGCTGTATCCAGATTACATGGCAAGGATGAAATGAAGTACATGACAGCCAAGCAGAGCTAAAACAGAAATGTAACTGAGGGAGAAAATAACAGAAATACAAAGTGTAGGGCTACAGGACAGAGGCAGAACAAAAGCAAGATAAAGCAGAAACCAAAATAAGGATAAATAATACAAGACACAAGGTTAAGGAGCACAGGAGAAACATACAAAGGAACAAACATGAATACAGGAACTAGCCTAACCCTAAAAATGAGAAAGGTGGGGGTTTGGTTCACCAATTGGCCAATTAGTTGTTAGCTTGCCAACCACATCAAGGTACCCAACATTAGGCAAGTCTCTAACTAAGATATAATATTAGCAAAATATTAAATAATAGAATTTAAAAGACATACGTGGAATTGACACTTAAACACAGAGAAAATACCTGTAGACTGCTGCAAAAGACAGAACAGTAGCAAGTGTGCTTTAAATAAAAGTAAACTAACAAGGCAGAGGGAATGAGAGAAAACCTGGAATGACAGATAAGGACAGGCAGAAATGAAAACATAACAGGAATACGGGGCAAGGCAGGAATACATGGCAAGGCAGGAATAAAGGGCAAGGCAGGAATACTGGGCAAGGCAGGAATAAGCACAAATAATAAACAAGGAATCAAAGAAAGAAGGATACAGAAATGCCTGTATATAGCCTGGATAAGCCTGCACAAGGGTGCATGGTTACATGAGGTGGCCATGTTATTACATATTTATGCACCTCTAAAGAAACATTAAAAAAAATTTGTATTGTGCAAGGTGTGTCTTCTGGATGCTACGTTAATATACTGATCTATTTCTACAGAATCCCTAAGTTTTGAAGAATATAATGCATGTTATTAAACACTGAAGAGCCTGATTTCGAAAAACGTTAATGTAAGACAAGCCAACATCTGAAACAATAAATTTACAATTGAAAGTGTCATTAACAGTGATTATTAATTAAGCCTAGGTATATGACAACAACACGACTACAAATTGATCATTAATTAAAAGGTTTTGTTTTGCTTTCTGACACTAGGAATATTTAATTAAAAATGCTTTCACTCTCATTAAAACTTGCTAAAATCACCTTATAATGTTCTAGCTATTTTAAATTCTATAGCATTATTATTTTTTTTCCTATTTGTTTTGATACCATGGTAATCGTATAGCCAAACAGTTAACATTGTAAATCTGATGCTGCCTTAAAGGGACAGTCTAGTCCACAAACTCACTTTGGGGCAAGTTAAGGACTACAGATTTTTTTTTCCAGTTTGATTTAAAGCAGGCATTCTGCATAAATCACATTTTTTATATTTTACTCAAACTCTACCCCAGTGATTGCTCTACATGTATACTACAGGTTTGAATGAAATTATTCTTAAAAAAAAGGAAACTGATTTTTACTCAGCTAATGTGGGCAGTCCTGGTTTATTGCAAACTGCTAGAATTTCACAATTTCATCTAACGGTAAGTTTTAAAAAAATATATTTTTTAAGGAATGCAAAATGTAAAACATGCATTTTAAAGTACTTTGAAAGCACAGTAATATAAATTAACATTTGGAAGATGATTTTTGGGCACCAGACCATTTCTTTAAGAATGATTTAGTTGGGCAGAAAATACATGAGATTAATAAAGTGCCATAAATAAAATAAAAATGTCTGCCTCGGTATATTGGTTTAGCGGAGTGCTCTAAGGAGCAGCAGGAGGCTAAAGTTATGCTATATATGGACCAATTGGGCAGGAAATCTTGGGCTAATAACCCAGAGATTGCAGATATTATCAGTTTCTATGGCTGAAATACATGTATAAAAACACCAATGTCTATTGTTCTAAAAAGAGACTTTCAACCACAATGGTGGGTGCAAAATACTGAACGTTTGCAAGTTACCATAGAAACCAATGGACAATCCCTGCTGAGTAGATCACTTTTAGAAGTGTGTCCCCAGAAATTACCTTCATATGTAAACCCCAGGTTATGAACATAGTTCAAAACACTGTACTGTCAAGATAGCAGCTGTTTCTGTCTATTTTCTGGTCAGTGACCATTTACTGAATTCAAGATGTCCTCTCATATGCTACTGTTGCTGTAATCAATTTGAAAATGCATAGGTTTTTGTAGTCATGAATTTTTTTTGCACATATCATTTACACACATATATTTACATTTCTTGTATTTTTTTATTTTTTTTTGTATAAGGATTACTGACTCTCTATAGAGTCCTTACATGGCAGCTGCAATCCTGACTTATCTGACCCAGCTATTCACTGTTATTTATTAGCAATAATTGAGTACTTTGTATTTTTGTTTTTAAAAAAAATCATTTAAAAAAAAAAAATGTAATCTCATGTATGCCCCGAAATATTAACAATCCATTGGTTTAACCTGTGCAGAATAATTTTACTAATTAAATAAAAAGAAAGATAACATTCCAAAAACAACATAAATAAACAGGCAAAATGAGTGTCTGCCATCATGTTCAGTTCTGTTTTTGGGAATCATATTGTGTGGTTACAAAACAGGGGATTCCACATTCTTTGAATATAATTAACTGTATATCTTTAAATATTTCTCTACTTAGCCTTAAATATAATAGAGTGAACAAAAAGGCAATTATACATTCCAAGTTGTAATCAGCAAACCAGTAAAAACAAAAGCACATTCTTTCCCATGATGCATGTTATGTTCATGAATCTGCGTAGAGGAGTTAAGTAATGGCTTTAATAAAGAAGAGACATCTCTAATACCCAATGCTAACAAAAATAGACTTGTTTAACTACACTACTTATCAATAGTTAGAAAAAAAAAAAAAGCCATTATTAAAAAAAAAAAGATAAGATGACAAATTTCTCTTTGTAACAAGTTCCATTTGTTTCATTAGAGAAGCCAATGTTTAAATTGATGATGTAGCAACCTTAAAGGGACAGTATCACCTTAACATTGTTTTCTATGTGCATGTAGATAATAACAAATGATTGAAGATGATCTATACATTGTGTTAGTAAAAATTAAATAAATGCCTATATTAGGAGCAACATGTGTTTTAAAGATGTCTGTTGAGTCTCCTGCTTATGGCCTTATATGCAAATTACACATTTCCCATTGAAAACCAATTCATTTGCATATTAGGCCACAGGTGATGTCATAAGCAGGAGACTCCACAGACACCTTTAAAACACACTTGTCTCCTAATTAAGACATTTATTGCAATTTTACTAACACAATGTATAGATCATGTTCAATCATTTCGTATGCTCTCAATGCACATTGAAAACAGTGTTTAGGTGATACAGTCCCTTTAAGGTAAATAAGCTGTTTCTCTGTCTCTTGTAGCCCCCAGACAAGGTCGGGGAGGGGCAATCATGACAGGGTGCTGAGAGGATATGTCAGCCTATAGTGGGAATCAGTGGGAGGAGTTGGGAGAGTATAAAAGATAGGAACAGGAAGTTCAGGGGCCATTTTAGGAAAGTTTTCCCCATATACCTGTTGTCCCACCCACCCTCCCTTATTTATGGTTAATGAGCCTTTATTTATTTATTTATTACATGTCACAGCGTTGGCGGAAGCTTGCAGGGTATCCAGGAGGGTTAATGGAAGATTTGGATTGGGGAGAGTCAATCGGGACTCTGGTGGGAGGTTCGAGGGGAAAGTGGTACCTCGAACCTCAGGTATTGGGGGCATTGGGATATGCCCAGAACATGGACTTCGGCAGCCACCTGGATACACTTGCAAGCTTGATTGGTTTTCATGTATATGGAATGTTTTAATATTTATGTTTATGTTATGTTTAGTCATTGTATTAATTATGGATATATATACATATGTGGAATGTGTATATATATATGTGTATATGATTGTAAATGCAATGGCTATTTAAATAAAGTGCTGTGGTCGTTGTTTTACCCCACAGTCTGGTTTTAAGTTTAGTTATTTCTAGGCGAACACATATCCTCAATGATAGAAGCTACCATGTCATGTCTAATAAAATAGGTAAAAATATTAACCCATTAACATAACTTATTTAAATGTTTCGTCAATATTATATCAATCGAATGTTTCTAAACACTGATAAGCTAAAATACAGCACAATGTCGGATTATCTATATTTTTAAAGACCTCTTCTAAAGAGGTGATGTTTGCCGTTCCTGGCACTCAGGGAGTTAGCAAGTGCTTGATAAACAAGATCAATAAAGACAAATGAACTCATTTAAAGAAAACTTTGCAAAAATTGATTATTTTCTTATACTTTTGCCCTTTTAAACAATTTGATCAATGTGGAACAAATTAGAAGGAAAAGTTAGTAATATGTAAAAAGCAAAGTAGCTCAGTCATTGCCTTGTCAAGGTAACAGTCTATGAGGGATTGTACAATCTATTTTGAGAAAAGCAAAATGGCTGCCGAAAACGTCAGTCAGCATAAAAATGCTAGTATGGGTCAACCAAAAAGCCAAGGTTTGTAGAAATGTTGACTTGCCTGACAAATGTATTGTCAAAAGCTAAACTGGGAACCTTGTTGAAAGTAGATTTATGTACAACTATTTGTAGGCTGGAGATAAGAAATTTCCATTTTCTGTCCATATCATTGACTACATTGGATTTCCTCCAAAGCGTAGAAATATGCCAGGACAAAAGGCAGGAGCATGTTACAGCTGAAGATATCTTGTATAAATATTTTTCCACAGGTGCTTTTTTCCCTGTTTTATATTACTGTGTCTTGCTGAATCTTGTATGTGTGTTGACATTGCTCTATTGTGCATGTCCTAGTAAAATGCAAAGTGTTCCTTCTCTACTGGATGTTGCATGATATCATGGGTAAAGATGATACTCTCATATACAATGATGGCTGGGTGTCCTCCCATAACTAGAGTTTTTTTTTTTATCTGTTTTCAAAACAAGATCTGTGCCCATCAAGGGGAGCCCCTTGCCATGTTAGCCTGTTAGCCATAGAAATAGAGTATGTGTTTGTTTATTCTTAAATCAGCCTAAAAACAGCTTCATTCAACTTTCACATAAAGAGAGGATATCATCTTAAATGAACTTTACTCAAACAAAATGATACATCAGGCCAATGTCATGCGGGTCCACACCTTGATATCAGATGGACATGACCCAACACCCACAATAAAGACCCAGAACTTACCCCAGCACACCAGAACATGTCCCATCACCAACATTGCACACCCAGGACATGCCCTAGCAACACATTGCAAACCTAGGACTTACCCCAGCACAGAGAACATGGCTCAGAACCTACATTGCAAACCCCTGACATGACCCATCACCCACATTGCACACCCAGGACTTATGCCAGCACCCCATGATACACCCTATCATCCACATTGCACACCCAGAACATGTCCCATCACCGACATTGCACACCTAAGATGTGCCCCATCACCAGATCACCAACATTGCAAACCAAGGACTTACCCCAACCAGCACCCACAGCTTCCTGGTAGGCAGATGCAAACACATGCTACCATGATGCTTCTCACGCTCCCCACTTGGTCTGAAGTCATGTGACCCCTGACGTACTGACCTCAGAATTAGAGTTGGAAGCATGAAAGGAGGCATGTTACTTGCTCGCCGCAGAAAGCCTGGTGAGGGTTGTGGAGGCGTGACAAACTGTTGTCAATGCTTTCTCTTGTACAACAGTTGTCTTTTGATATGTTAATGAGGGCACACCTCCAATGACCTCACAAGCCATTAAATATACCTACTGAATGAACAATCTGAATTCATTCTCTTCCTGCCTTGCCTGTCTCCTGGACGCATGGGGCAATCTGTGATGGGTAATAATGGATCTTTTGGTTGAAAACTAGGATTAAGGTTAGTCTTGGGAGAATGTGGTATTGTGTGTTGGACTGTCACTAATTATTGTATGTTACTGTGTTTTTCTCTCTTATTAAATATTTGTAAAACTAGACAGTCATGCCTCTTACATTTTTAAGGGGACCTCCAATCAGGATCCCCAGGGCCCCCGAGCACATAACCTATACATCGCCTGTCACCCCCTGATGACAGTCCTGCCTCTAAGTGTTAACACTATTCAATTTCCAATGCTTCCCATGGTGCATAAAATACCTTTTTGATGCTTAAATTTGTACGCAGTATTTTAACATTGTCTTTCTATTTTTTTATTATTATTATTATTGTTATATTTTTTTTTTACACTTAACCAACCTGGATGTAACTCATGCATATCAAAATAGTGTGAGATTTAAAATAATGTTCATATATCCGTTTCTTATTGGAAAATGTACTCAGCAGACCCCAGATATTTCATAATGGCACTAGAATATCAAACAAACACTCCATGATCAGGCTGCTGAGGGGTTAACCTAAGCTCCAGCCATTTCTAGCAGATAGCTTATGATTGAATGCATAAGATCAGAGTCCATAAATACATTTTAAAACGCTCCCTCTCCTCATCTGTCTGTGACAAAGCTATTGTAGAGTCAGCACTTTATTGTGGAGACTGCCATATGTCGATGAGTTGATTTTTAGCCCGTTTAGCACAGCAATGTGGATAAACAGTGTCTATAGCTCTGGGTTTTTTCAAGGAGGATCAGCACAGCTCTGTGTTCTATGCTTCTCTTGTAATAACCAGGTCGACACATATCAGGTAGACACAAAAGGTGATATATTGCTTTGCAGCAAAACCAACCTTTCAGTCCTGCATCTTATCTGGACAATAATGCATCTGTGTGATATAGATTTATCAGCACATGACAGACCCGAAATTAATAAGGGTATTATTATTATTAATTTAATAGGACGTGCATACATTTTTTGAAATTTTGCAAATCTTACTTTTTTTTTGCAATGAGATTTAATGTTATATACCCTGTTATTTACATTTCTTAACTGGGCCGATCACCTTAACTGTCTGTATGTTGTTTAAAAGGATGTGCTAAGCAGCCTGATTGTCTGCAACTTTTTGTTGGTGGCTTTACCCACCTGACCTCAAGCAGGAGGTTTTTTTTTTTTTTTAAAGTTCTCCAGATTATTTATGTAGGAGCAGAACTAATAAAAGCAGATTTTTTGGTTGGAGACTTTTTGAGCCTGACCTCAAGCAGGCAGTTCTTCCCAAAAAAAAAAATCCAGATTACCATATTTGCTTGAATATAAGCCTGATTATAAGACGACACCCCACACTTTGGATATTCCTTTAGAAAAACAACTAAAAGCCTGAATATAAGACTACCCTATTGGAAAAAAGTTTAACTTATGTATATATTCACATGTAAATTGCTTTTTAATATTTAATAAAAATTATGATATAAAAAAAATGCATTTCTTGTTTTTATTTCCTTTTATGTTCCAATGCTGCCTCTCCCTCCCCCTCCCCCAGCTTTGTCTCTCTCTCCCTCCAACATTGTTTCTCTCTTTCCCCCGTTAGTGTTGTCTCTGTCTCTCCCCCCTGTGTTATCTCTCTCCCCCTCCCACATTGTCTCTCCCTCCCCCCAGTGTTATCTGTCTCCCCCCTCCCTCCTTGTCTCTCTCACCCCCCCCCCCCTCCCTTTGTCTCCTTCTCCCCTGATGTGAGGCCAATGTTAAATCTATGGCATCAACAATATGGCCAGTCATTTTTTGTTTTTGTTTTAAGAAAATGGTAGCAACCAGGTTTGTGACTAATGTACCTGTAACTTTGGCACCCATCATTTGAC
Source organism: Pelodytes ibericus (assembly GCA_036172795.1). Lineage (NCBI taxonomy): Eukaryota > Metazoa > Chordata > Amphibia > Anura > Pelodytidae > Pelodytes > Pelodytes ibericus. The sequence goes on from CM069861.1 coordinate 20,637,794, forward strand.
CTCTTTGGAACTCTGTTAGTTGCCTCATGTTGCTTTGAAAACTCCCATAACAAAGTACTATTTGTCAGGTTTCTTGTAGCTGACACAGCTGTATGAACCTAATACGGCTGACCTTTGCAGTTGTGTTTATAAATGTAATGTAGTTACTTTTATGCAGAGATCAGCTCTGATACCAAATACAGCAGTATCCAAGCAAGCACAACATGTTTCAATTCACATTACAGTTTTGTTAATTCTTTCTTTTTTTTGAAATTGTCCCTTTGCATCCTTCACACCTGCTACTGGAACAATAATGACATGTTCAGCACAATGCCGGTACATTTTCTTTTAGTCATGGTTGAATGTGTACAAGGTTTGTATAAAAATCAATTTAATAAAAGAATATTAAAAAAAAAAAACACACACAATATCTTATTCTCACAAACACTGTGGCTTTATCCTTGAAATATATCACTAATCCAAATAAAAGCGGGGGAAACAAATGTAACCAATGCTGTGCTTTGATGCCAACTCAAGCTGATTTGATTTAACATAACTACTTACTGAATGCGGGAAAAAAAGGGAGCGAGAAAGAAAGAGAGAGTTCAAGCACATTGGATTGGTATTATTAATGAGCTAGAGAACAGAACATGAATCAAGAACATGTTTGGAAAATCAAGTTAAAAAAAGAAAAAAACCCTAGTGTGTGTAGCGGTGTTATAAGACAACAGCATGAGGCATAACTTGTTCTTCCTAAGGCTTGGCATAATCACATGCCACCACCGCCCCTCCCCTCCGTACCTCTCGTGTCGTGGTGTTTAATTAAAACACTTAACTGAACATATCAACCAATCTGCCTTCGGTTTCAGGGCATTCATACTGCAAATGTCCACTGGTAAATAATTTCCACACTGTCACTTCCATTAATGAACACACTAAAAATAAAACCAAACTAGTTTTAAATGTAGAGCAATTTGCACATTAATCAGCATTTGATGACTATGTGCTCAACTCCCAGAGGTGGAATACACTTTATTATTATTATTATTATTTTATTATTTTTTCGGGGAAATTTAAACAATGTTGGTGAAGTCTCGTGTGTTCCTACTAAACCTCTTGAGTGCTACATTTGCATATTTCAACACAAAGTTAAGTTAAAAATCTTATTTAATTCAACTTCTGCTTGGATGTATTATATAGCGCACCAACCAGTTATGTAAAGGACAAATGTAGGCAAAAAGATGACATGTTTAAGTGAAAGATCACATGAAGGTTAAGATAGAAATTATTGAATGGAAGAATACAAATAAAGTACCTCATACGGTCCTCTATGATCCAAAGAGCTCTACCCGGAAGTAGACATGTTGTTTAGAATGTTGGATCACATGGAACATATTTGATTTCAGACCTTTCAGACCCTTCATTTTCATTTGAAAATCGACACTTGATAACATTTTTTTCAATTAAATATACGTATTTTTTGCCTACAGTTTGCAAGTAACTGTCAATATCTGAGATCCCCAAATACCTAAGTAGTTTTTGATGTACAGTCACTTTACGAGAAAGTTGATCCCTGCGGTAAGGTAGAATTGTAGGACTTGCTTAGCATCCTTAGGCGTTGAGACTACTTACTGAGAAGGCAGGTCAGATCCCCAGCTCAAAAGTGGAGAGTCAGTTACAAGCTGAGGCCAAAGCGCCAGTACAGGCAGCAGTGCCAGTTATAGGAGCAAAGGCCAGAAAACAGCAATAGGAAACAAAGTCACATGGCATCACGCAGCAAACTTAATCCCACCTTCTTTAGGCTCCGCCCCATCATATGCTAAGAGCCTGCCTCAGAAAGAAGGCAGGTATGGCCCTAAGAATGTTCGCCAACGACCAGGAGTTGCTAATACATTTGTGATACTCGCTTGATCTACCTCATAAAGATCAGTGGCTGTGTTCTGGGATATTGACAGGTATGTGACAGTGGGAGGCCTATCACCTTATGAGGAGTGATACATCTTCAGTTCCTGCGATGGAGTCTATGCTCTAATATAAAAAGTTACAATTGAAAAAGGCATAACATTCAGCCTCTCCAAACATTGCCATGTTTCTAATTCAAAACAAATTGGGGCAACAATATTATGTTTTCTGGATTGAAAAGAATTCAGATTTTTCCCTGGTCCAACACTATTATAATCCTCACAACCCTGCTTGCCAATTACTTTCTAATAATTTGTTTTTTAAGACATGCTTTAAATAACACTTGTCGTTAATGTTGGGCAAACACTGTGTTACATGTTAACAAATGCAGCACTGCCGTATGTATTTATATATATATATATGTATAAAAGTATTCCAATTAAAAACTAATTATAAAATGCTTCCAAGAGTATCTCAGAGGATATTGTGATGTACAGCTCTTGATTCTGGTTCACTTGCTATAAAATGTATGAGATGATGCTAGATGTAAATGAACTGAAAGCAAAATGTTGTTCTATTGTACAGACTGGGAGATCCGCTTGCCAGTGGAAAACATCTCTAGAGTAATTGACTTGATCCCAGGGGTAAGTTAAAAAATGTCAGCTCTTTCTGGGTTACCGCAGCTGATCCAAATAAAGCAAAAATCTACGGGGATTACGCTCTCTGATCTCATTAGCACTTATGACAAATCATTATATAAACATAAAGATGTGTACTTATTGTCACTTACTGCATATCTTTAGAGGAAGATCCACCGAGACTTTTAAGGTCGTTATTTTTAAAACTAATCTAACAATGAATCTGTGTCTCTAGCTTTTATAAGGGGTAATGTATACCTCAGAACTCCAAAAAAATAATACGTTCCAATTTAAGAACTGCAAAAAAAAATGCATTTCTGTAAAGGGTATGCATTAGGCAAAATAGTGTAAAAGCATATGTTTATATCCAATATACAGGTAAATTCACTTTGGACACAAATTAAATTGGCATTGTTAGTAATACCCTGCCTTTCTTTATTTTGGATTCTTTCATCCAAAATGCCAGTAATATTTGTGTTCTCGCAATTTTCTACCTGCATAACAAAGTGCTTCAGAATGTAATCATATATCAAATTTAATACACTCTTTTTTGTGTACTTGAAAATAAATGAGTGACAGCCCAGAAAACAATGCAACTCTTTCTTCAAGGACAACAAACATGTTTTTTGTTTTTTTTAACCCTTGCTTACTTGAAGGAAGCAAGATAAAAAAAAAATATGTGTTGCTGGCCTGGAGTAAACTCGATGGTTATCTTAATAGATTCACATCTGAGACAGCCAATCATAGTGGGGGCTTGCCCCAATCCATCTGATCAAGATCAGCAGAACACAGACAGACATTGTTTTTGCATGGGATAAGCAGGGGGTCTGCATTGAACTGTGATAACCTGACCAGGGAGTACAGTAGGTGAGTTGGTAACATCATATCCCCTCCACATTTGGGCAGAATATTCATAATTTGGAACCACTATCCAAGTTTTTTATTTTCATTCTCCAGTGTTTTTGACACTGTAGAATTAATACTGTGCACGTACAATAGCGCCAACACTCCTTATACTAAGTCGCGCCTCCTCCGGGTGTCCCATGTTGCCATGTTGGGAGATATGCAAAATAACTCACCTGTTAATGTCTATTTTTTTTAAGTCCACATGTCAGTTCACTACAATTCACTTTTTAATGAATAGATTTTCGTTTTTATTCTTTTTGGAACTTCTAATTTGTTGGTCACTTCCTTCTTCCTGTAGAATGCAGCGATGCTTTAACAACAAAAGAACAATTAGGCCAGACCCACGTCCTTAATGTTTGTATTAATTTAATGTCGCTTAATGTGCCACCTTTTATCCAGTTCTTTCAAAGACCTGCTGACCCTAAAAATACCTGTGTTTAACTTTCTGTATTCTTTTTTCCCCTGTGTCTCTTTGGGTTTTAAGTAAAACTTTTAATTTTTATTTGTAAAAATTGAGCTGTGAGGTCAACTTGGTTGTTAGACTCTTCTCACATGAAACCACAGGACATCAAGGAGTCCATTCTGACAGACTTAGGATAAGACCATTTCTTTGACTGACATAGAATAACAACTCTGTAATGCCTGGTGGGGTGGTATGTGTTACAATAAACTGCAAAGGTTGCCATGGGAACAATTTGCTGCTGGCTTTTGACTTTGTTAAAGAAACATTAAAATAAAGTTATAGAAAAAAACAAATCTAGAAAAAATAAATATGTTTTTCTTTTTCTTTGAAAACATTTTCTATAGTGTACATTTCAATAAAACAGGTTATGTAGCACCACTGAAAAAAAAAAGAAAAGAAAAAAAAGTGCAAGTAGCCAAACTTACTTTACTTTAGTTAAATATAAAAATGCAATTTTATTTTAACATTTTTGGGATTTTATACAGAGATTTACAGCTCCAATAAAGATGATGTGCCACTGACTGCTTCAATGGGTTCTATTAAGTGACATAAGTTTTCAATTATCTGTGGTTATTAAGGTAACATTTTCCCTTCCTTCTGTGGTACTCAATGACCAGAGATATATTTCTTAGTTCAGTACATACTTCGACACAGCACTGAAAGGTTTAGCGTTCTAAAAATGGTGAACGGTAAACCGGACAACAATCCTGTATAAGTCCATGATTGGAACCTGGTTTTCCCAACATTATTCTCCAGCCAATTGGGATACCGAGGGGGCGTATCAATGGAGTTACACATGTACAACAGCACTGACACCCATAGCTGTTCAGGATACAGTACGTGTCAGCTCTCTTTAACCGACTGTTCATGACCACTCTCTTTGTGCATGCGCAAACTGTGTTTCAACTTTGTTGTTCCAGGGAATGGCACAGGGTTTTACAACTCACTCTTACCTGTCCAAGTGTGACTGTGGAGCAAAATAGTAACAGTAGAAAGGAACATGTTTCATACGTGAACAATGCTTTAATTTGTACATGTATCTACAGCTGACAATCAAACATACACTTTTTTCTTCTAAAGTTTTGTCTTGTGCCTAGGGTTGCCACCCAGCATGTATTTTACCACCAATAAGTCTATGGAGGCAATAGAAAAGGCCAGTATTTTTTTGGAATGAAATGTGGCAACTTGAGCCATATGTATTAGAATGTGAATATATTTAAGAATCAAAAAAGTTTTCCTTTAAAAAAAAAAAAAATAGATTAAGAATTTAAGGTTAAGCTGTAGCATATTTTTAATACAGACGGTTGGAGCTCTGTGTAATTATTTCAAATATTCTCTGTCTTATTATTTATGTGTTATAGTAAAGCTTATTTTGACTAAATCAAAATTACACATTAAAAGGATTTTTGATGATTGACATACAATTACCTAATCTAATAATTTGAAACTAAAAATAGTTAAAAATATTTTTTCTTAAATGGGGAAAAAATGTGGAACTATTCCCTACCATTAAATAAATGTATTCTCTCTGATAACTTTTCACCACAATTCTCCGAGAATATTTATTTTCAAACCATCATAGTTTGGCTCTTTTTCATACACTGTGCTGTGAGGCTGTCATTTTCATTTTAATGGGCTTCAAACTACTTCTCAATGCCCCAAAGATATCACAACTCACAGAGTAGCTTGCTATTTCGGTAAGCTTTAAACCTGCAAACACAAGTAAGAATATTTACTAGTAGAATTTACCTTATAACATATATATATATATATATATATATATATATATATATATATATATCATTTTATACTTTGTGGAAAGAAAAGCAGACTTTAATTATACTCTTGCATGATCACAGGTGAACTAGTTATTCTCAGGGCTGCCATCAGCAAGGGTACAGCCAATACCCCAAATAAGGAGCCAGCTGTCCTTATGGGCCCGCAGTCCATCATTTGTATATTTATTTATGATAACTGTGCAGCTGCACACAGGCATCCTTAAGTATAAAAATAATTACTAGCAAAACTTTTTTCCCCTATTGTATCACCTTCTATTTAGTCATTTTCTTTTTTTCATAAATCAAGAGTTTGGGGGGTATATTTATACATGTATATTTATAATATGTATGTATATGTGTTTATGTTATTATTATGATATTATTGTGTATATTATTGATTATTATGACCAAGCAGAGGCAGTGTTATGCTTTGGGCAATGTTCTGCTGGGAAACCTTGGGTCCTGCCATTCATGTGGATAATACTTTGACACGTAGCACCTACCTAAGCATTGTTGCAGACCATGCACACCCTTATACGGTACTCCTTGATGGCGTTAGCCTTTTTCAGCAGGGTAATGTGCCTTGCTGAATTTGAATAAATCGGAAAATGAAAGTTAACCTCCAAAGTTGACCTCCTCGAACTATTCTCAAATTATAGTGAATAGAACCCAGTTGTGTCACCAGAATTGCGAGCACAGGAATAGATAAAGAGGAAAAACAAACTGCGCTTGTGGTGTCTCTGGGTTTCTGACATCACCTATGGAAATTAATGAATGTAAATGAGAAGTGTGCAATAGACATGTCAAGCCACAGGGTGATGTCAGAAACAAGAGACTTCTCCTCAGCCATGGATTGTCTAGCAATTCTGCTAGCTCAATGTGTAGATAGCTTTTTTTATGTTCGTTTTGTTCTCTACGTTCACAGTATAAATAATGGTTGGGTGATGGTGTCATTTACCAACCCTATGTAATATTGATACATATTTTAAAAATGCCCATTTGTGGTGTTGTTTTGTCCCTTGATTCAGGATCCCCTGGATGGCCTCCCACATGAGGAGCAGTCTTCACAAGATACATTCTGAATAAACTAAGCAGAGCTTTTCCAATTCAATTTGCTTGTGCCCTTGTGCACTGTGCGTCAAGACATGTATATTTAATTTATATGTTTCCTGACACAACGGATATTGGTTTTATTTCAAACTGCATTTGGAAATGGTAATGAGTATTATATCTATAACAGCGAAAGAGAACCCATGCCGGACCTCTCTGCCATCTTCTTTTTTGTGCTAGGATTGGAACGTTTGTGTCTGATGGCAGGTTAGATGCTATAAACCTACTGGTTAATCGTAAATTCTTCCTTGATTATGACAAAGCTTTTACAGCCGGGAGTTTGATAGCTGTGGGTCAGGTTGCACTTTTGTGAGACATGTTTCCACATTCTGAAGCACTTCATTATGTAATACTTGAAATACACATATGCCTGTCTAAAAGTCCACCACACTTATAGGGAACTTTTTTAAAAACACTTTGTTGATGCCTTTTTTACCAACTGACACATTCTTGCGCAGGAAATTGTGCCACTTCACAGGTACATTTGAGTGTCTCTGATGTCTTTCTAAATGGTTTGGATGCAGGGTGATCCTCTCTACTTCATGTCTGTCTGTCTCCTCTCCCTCCTCATGCCTGTCTCTCTTCTCTCCTTCCCCATATCTGTCTCTTCCCTCTCCCTTTCCATGTCTGGCTCTTCCCTCTCCTTCCATGTATATATATCTCTCCCTTCCCATGTTTGTCTCTTTCCTCTCCCTTCTCATGTCTCTCTCTCTCTCAGCTCCCATCCTATTTGTGTCTGTCTCTCCTCCTCCCCATATCACTCCTTCACCTCCCCATATTTGTTCTCCCCCATATTGTTATCTCTCCTCCCCCTCATATCTATTATATTTCCTTTCCCTCTCCCCATATCGCTTTTTCTCATCCCCATATCAGTTTTCTCTCCCCATCCTCTCCCATATCAGTTCTCTCTCCCCCTCCTCCCCCATATCTGTTCTCTCTCCTCCCAAATCTATTCTTCCCCTCCCATTATTACTTGAGCTTGCATGCTTCACTGTGGAGCAGTGGGCAGCATAAGCACTGTGTGTTAAACACACACAGAGCTCAGTCAGTGCTGCTCGCATTCCCCGCACATAGTGATTACATCCAGTGGATCCCAGAGGTAATGATCAGTAGAACACATCAGGAGCCCCTCCCTTATCGGCTGACGATCCTCCAATGACAACATTCACTTAAAACATTCTATAGTCTGATTGCTGGTACCCACTACCCACACATGGGAACACTTTGACCAGCAACTGACTGTGATGTTGAGCACCTAAGAATGGTAGCATGCCCAGATTAATGAGAGTCAGGATGAGCTATTCACTTAGCTGTGGAGCCAGCTCAGTTGAGAATGATTTAGCAACTGGAGTGGGAGGCTAGAGCAGAACGCCACAACCGTCTTTTGAGTTACAAATGCACTACATTGTAAACACAGCATGCTTTGTTGCAGTATACCAATGGCCCTCTGGCCATTAATGTGCCTACATAATCAAGAAGTATAACTTTACTGAGAAGGGGAGTGGATGCATGGAATAGCCTTCCAGCAGAAGTGGTATAGGTTAATGCAATGAAGGCATTTAAGCATGCGTGGGATAGGCATACAGCTATCCTTGATATAAGATAAGGCCAGGGACTAAATTAGGTATTCATATTATCTTTAATTTTATTTAATAACATATATTATTTAGGCAGAAACTGGTTCTTTCCTTTCGACACACTTAATAAAGATCCCAAAAATAGTGGCTTTATGCAAAGCATGTTACATCATATATAAACATGCATCACCTATTATAAACAGCCATCACAGTGATCAAACACGGGGTAAATGTTAGGTTAAAGGAAAGAAGATTTTGCATTATCCTCTAAGCTATTAAAAAAAATGCAACAAATAAATATCTGTGTTTAAAAGCAAAAGCAAATGGCTGTTTATGAAGGGAAATTAAATATCCTCAGTGATCTGTAGAGGCCAATAACATCTTAAGCTATTCATTGAGGCATGTGTTTCCAGACCATTGAAACTTTATTCTCAATGTACTCATGAGATCACTGAAACAGCAGAAAGCAATGCATGGGGATGTATGAACACACAACACAGGTAGAGCAGATGTTGTATTCATAATTCACCTTCAACTTGTATGAAGGGTGAACCAAACAAAGCCAGACAACTTAATAAAAAAAATCTACTATAAATAAAGTAAATAATAACTTCCACAGTTAACCTAGATATGCAGATACGTACTATTATTTCAAAATACAGGATCGGTATATATTTATCAAAAGACTCGCATTTCTTAGAACACGAGCACAGTGCCCTACATTCCCAAATTATTCTACTACATTAATTTAAATCATGGTAAAAAGGTCTATTTATCCTATTCTAAAATAAAATGATGGCCTAGTTTCATCAAACTGTGCACTGAACAGAAATGCATACATGTATGAAGGAACAATCATTAACCGATGTATTTATTAATGGAAAAGTCTGTATTATTTTATAATGTAACTGATAGAAACAGTTTATTCAACTTTACAGTGGTATTTTTGTAATAATAATGCTTGTGAATGTAGTTCGTGGATACATTCCAATTTAAGATTTCTTTTCTTGCTACTAATTATGTCAAATTTAAATGGTGCACAATCCGTAGTGTACAGCTGTATGCTGTTTATAATGCTTTTTTATAGGTTCACTCACTAAAAAGGGAACTTTGGTGCTTTGACAAATCAACTTCAAGGGACATTTGCAGCTAGGTTGGAAAGAGAGACAAAAAAAAAAATAAAAATTCAGCTCAGCTGTTAATGCTTGATTCCCCAGGGCAATAAAGATTTTAAAGGACAATCATCATGCCATCAGTGAATGTGTCTGAAATAAATGAATATGCCCTAATATAGGTATGAACCTCGCAATCCCGTGAGGAGGCGGGGAAACGCGATAGGGGCCACATGGAATTTGGGGGCAAGGATACACAGGACTGAGAGGTGTGAATGCAGTGTGCTTGGGACAACCCAAACTAGGAGGCAAGATGACAGCCATTACATGTGCCGCAGTTGCTGCTACATGGTAAATATTTACATTTTTTTTGTATAGGTTTTAATTAAAATGGCACAGCTTATATATTAGGGAGTATTCATTTATTTCAGTGGATTACATTTTCAGCCATTTGGAAACTGGTCTGTCTTTCCAATAAAAGGTCTCAACGCCAAAATCAGCACTCCAAGATCCATGGAAGCAGAAAAGTGCTTTGTTTAGAAAAAACTGCAAAAGGTCATACTGTAAAGGGACACACTTGACACATTTTGCGTTTCAACCACACTTAATCATAACAGTGGTTGAAAATGCAAAATGCGTCATGTGTATTTCTTCACAATAAAGCACTTTTCTGCTTCAAAGGATTTTGGAGTGCAAACTGTGTCTCTAGATCTCAAAATGTCTATAAACCGAAAGACATTCGGTTTATAGACTTTCGGTTTATAGAATACGTGTAATGCTATTGGCTTTCTATAAACCGAAAGTCTATAAACCAAATGTCGTTCGGTTAATAGACTTTCGGCTTATGGAATACATGTAATGCTATTGGCTTTCTATAAACCGAAATAGAGTCCCCATTCATAAGAATTTCTTATGAATGGGGACTCTATTTCGGTTTATAGAAAGCCAATAGCATGACACACAATGTAATCGCCGAACCCCGAACTCCAACACGAACATACAGTGGAGTCCGTGTTCGGGTCCGGGGTCCAAAAACCGTAATGTTCGGTATGAACCCAAACAGTGTGGTTCGGCTTCGCTCAACACTCTTCTGTAGTATTGTTTTATATCTTTATCCTGCTCTTGCACATTTTAGTTTAGCCTTTGCTCCTTAGTCTGTGCTGTAGTCCAGCACTCTTTATTTAGTATATTCTGGTTCTGCTCTGTCTGTATTTATTTCTTCTCTGTTTTGTTTATTTGTCCAAGCCTGCAGCATCCCACGAATCCTATGTTACATGCCTGCTTCAGGATGTTTGCATTTGCATTTCTACCTCGCCTCTATTGGATACAGCACCTGCATCCACAGGATCATGGAATGGTGACCCTGGGACCTCTAGCCTCTGGGGGAGTGTGGTTACCCTGCACAAGGCCCTGTGTCTCAATTGTCACCAATGAACTACTGTATAACACCAATGGAGGATCCAATGTCATCTGGACTGCAAAAATCAGGCACTATTAGCCAAGTTGGAAAAATTCTTCAGCTTTCCCATATTTCTAACCAAGCTATTAGTGCCTGAGTTTCGCAGTTTTCTTTTAGTAAATTATGCTTTTCTGGCCTTCATGCATATTCCATTGAACAAAATAAACAACTAAAGTACATACTGTGTATACATAATATTATTTACATGAATAAATATTACTATAATGCCAATCCGTTGACATGCTTTTTAGTGACACACCATGTGCTCTTGGATTGACTCCAAGAATCAAATGTCCTATTACTTGGTTGTCCTCTTACATTAACAGTGATTTCATCTAAAAATACATGATAGACAGATAACTTTGAAAGATAATAAATAAGCAGAATGGAGCCAATGTATTAAACATTTTAACATTTTAGCATTGGTTCATGTTTAAGTTGAAGCCTCACCATCTCTCTCAGTACATTCATTAATTAAATGTGCTATTTAAGCTTCAATCTCTCCACTCCAAGATGTTTATCTCAATGCCTCTCTACATTCACTACAATCTAGCGCCCACCAAGAATTATTATTTTCTCAGCTTCCTACTTAATTTGTCTTAGATACTCTTTTCTTATCTTTTCAATTAAGCACAGGTTTTAAAGGATGAATACAGAAAGATGTATATATACTGAGGGAAATGGGAAAAGACAAGCCATTACTCACCCTCCATGCGTGTGAACTCACTGAGCACAGGAATGTCCGGGAAACGGGGAGGTCTACTCACCAAAAGCTGATGTGCGCATGGTTGTAACTAGTTGCCATAGTGATGTGACACCACCAATAAAAAAACAATGAGAAATCCTCAGGTAGTTATCCAGAGTGCACCCTTCTGATGTTTGGACTTTGTATATACATTGTGCCTCCATTGTGCCTTCATAATTGTAAGCACATGTCCATTGATTAGAAGATATCATATTTTAAAACTCAAGTAGAAGTGGGAGAACAGGGTTATCTCACGTATAGGTCTATCCCTGTTTGTCTAACCTTCTACAGTGAGGGAAACAAGTATTTGATCCCCTGTTGATTTTGAACATTTGCCCACTGACAAAGAACTGATCAGTCGTACTGATAGGGGATCAAACACTTATTTCAGTCATTGACATGAAAATCAATTTATAACTTTTTTGACATTCATTTTTCTGGATTTTTTTTGTTATTCTGTCTCTCACTGCTAAAATACACCTACCCTTAAAATTCTAGACGAATAATTATAATAATAATTATGGAAGAAATTATAATTTATTCATTGGGCAAACGTTCAAAATCACCAGGGGATCAAATACTTGTTTCCCACACTGTATGCTCTGTACCAAGTGCTGCAAACATTTATGGCACAGTATATAAGTAATGATTAATGTCATGTAATGCTTGATAGCATAAAGATGATTTCATAGTAGAACAAATTAAAAGTAAATGTATAGATGCCCAAAGTCCTAGATTTGTTAGGACACTCCCGTTGTACTGGGTACTGTCCGGTCAAATCTGGTCTTTGCACTGTGTACAGGCATCAAAGTCTATGCACTAAAAGGTGAGTCGAGGTGAAATGAATATTTCGTCTCACCTTTTTAACTATATATCGTAAAGGGACAAATCTGGTGAATTTCCCCAACTGAGCAAACTCTCCTGATTTGTCCCTGCACAATGTATAGTTAAATTGGTGAGATGAAATGTTCATCTCATCTCACTCCCCTCATCTCCCCTCAACTCACCTGTAACTCATCTTTTTATTGAATAGCCCCCAGCATTGCATTTAAACTATGTCTGCAACGACCCATGTCTTCATTCCTTTCTAGCTCCTTCTCTGTACCAAGACTATATCCCAGATATTTGTCACCTAAGTCAATATGTCCTAAGAGCTTCTTACCTCACCGAACAACTTGGCTTTGCATCTAATCTGACTACGATAGGTTAACATTTTAAGCACAACATTTTTTTTGGGGGGGGGGGGTATATTATTAACATAAATTTATCAATACACCAAGTGTTCTTGTCAACTGTTAACTGCTTTTCCAGTCACATCCTATTACTGCATGCTGGGGAAAACTGAACCTAGACGCTCAATGTGTAACAATGATGAATGACTCACTGGGCTGGTCGCAAGTAAAAAAGGTGATCAGATCAAAAGAAGAGCATCAGAATCCTACACCTAAACTGCGGCTGAAGAAAAGCTCGGACAAATGCTTATCAAAATGACCCCACCATGATCTTTCAGCTCTGACAATCGTGGCTCCTATCAGCAAAACAACCCAAAAATCACCATCTCAAAATAATAAAAAAAAAAAAAAAGAGAAGAAGAAGAAGAAGACTGTCAATTTATGAAAAAAGTCTGTAATCAGCCCAGGCTCTCAGTCATACGAAAGGAAATAGTTCTTAATGTTAATGTGAATGCGCTATTACAATTATCTTGTTAAGACTGTAGACAAGATAAGTAAATTTCAATTTGGTGTTAGACTTTCATTTGATTAAAATAAAAATGAAATGAAACATTTTAAAAATGTTACCTGCTTTAACCTTCAAAGAAAAGAAATTCTTGTCACAGGGGGACAATTACAATTATTTAGCTGCATGCTGTACATGAATTATTTGTGTTGGAATTATACTTAAAGTAATATCACAGGATCTCTAATAGTTTTTTTCAATACTTTTTTGGATGGAATGCATTATTTGAATAGTAGTTGACAAGATGCCAATTTTCCTCTCTGTTCTGCTTAATTAAAAAAAGTATCCAGGTACCGTGTAAAGGCTTCTAATGTATTTGCTAGCTCCACCTCTTCAGGCAGTGAATTCCATACCTTTATTGTCCTTACTGTAAATAATCTTTCCGCTGTCATAAACTTAATTTCCTTTCTTCAAGTCTTAGCAGGTGACCTCTCGTCCTATGTACTGTTCTGTTAATGAACTTTCTCTAGTTCCAGAATTTTTTTTGGGAAAAGGCACCTAAAAATAAATGGCATATTCAAGGTAGGGTCTTAACATAGACCTGTATCGAGGCAGAATAATATCTTCCTACTGTGAGTCAATACCCCTTTTAATACATGCCAATATCTTGTTGGCCTTGGCAGCTACCAACTGGCACTGCAGTACTGGCAGTAAAGACAATTCTAGTTCAGACTGTATTAACCTAATAAATTTTGTGCCATCGGAAAACACTGAGACATGGCTAAACTCATAAACAACATTTTTTAAAGAAGAGCACCCTGAGGTTCTCCATACCTGAGGAGTTCAACGCTGCAGGTGTTCAATGCGCTGGAAATGGAGACACAGGACACAGGTTTGAGACCCTAAGTCCCTTCTGCCATGTTCCCAGGCCCTGTGAAGCAGCAGTGGAATCCAGGGAAGGCACACTTTTAGGGATACCACTATGTGGCCAAGCTAGAGGAGGATGCCACTCTGTGGGGCATTCCACTATGTGGCTGAGCTAGAGAGGGATACCACTATGTGGCCGAGCTAGAGAGGGATGCCCCTCTGTGAGATATACCACTTTGTGGCCAAGCTAGAGAGTGATGCCACACTGTGAGGGATACCACTATGTGGCCAAGCTAAAGAGGGAAGCCTCTCTGTGAGGGATACCACTATGTGGCAGAGCTAGAGAGGGATGGCACCCTTTGGGGGATACCACTTTGTGGCCAAGCTAGAGGGGGATGCCACTCTGTGGGGGATACCAATATGTGGCTGAGCTAGAGAGGGATACCACTATGTGGCTGAGCTAGAGGGGGATGCCCCTTTGTGAGAGATACCACTATGTGGCCAAGCTAGAGAGTGATGCCACGCTGTGAGGGATACCACTATGTGGCCGAGCTAGAGAGGGAAGCCTCTCTGTTAGGGATACCACTATGTGGCCAAGGCTGGAGAGGGATGCTATTCAGTGGGGGATACCACTATGTGGCCGAGCTAGAGAGGGAACAAGGTGCAAGCATAGAAAATAAACAAGCAAGCAAAGCTAAAGGATACTGAAATCACTGGAACAGCTTGGATGAGTCTACAAACTGGGTGAGACCTTACATACTAGGTCATATCTCAATATTTATTCTTATCGTATCCACTCCTTTTTCGCATCACATTTTGAACTAAGACCAGCTAAGGAGAGAGCATAATAAAGCATGGGTTGAGTTTCCTGCACATAACCCCTTTCCTTCCTTCTACTAAATAAGTGGCAGCCTATTTCCTCCAATGGTTCTTACACTCTATTAAGTTATTAGTAATTGCTGGTAGCAATGTGTCTCAAAAACGAGTTGGACACATGAAACCATTCTCTAGCACTGAAACTGTCAAAAATAGGCCACTATATCCCTAATTTTTTTTTTTTAAACAAAATCCCTTATTCTTTTGACGTTCTTCTTGTAGCAGTTGAACAATGGAGGTGAAACCTTCTATCTATTATCACTCTATTAATAAAATCTTTTAATATTATGGACAAAGGGCCATATGCTCATGGGAATGGATCAAACATTCCCTAAAGACTGCATTATGACCTATTCTCACTATTATGTTGAAGGTGCTTTATACTACAAGAAGAAAGAAACAGTAATGTATATGGTGACCTCTGCAAAATCATGAACATTTTATGGGTTTTTTGACCAATTGTGATAGTTTTTTTTAGACATATCCTAAAGAAAATAGTTTTTTTTTTCGCAAGCCTGACAAAGAATTACTGAATTATCATTGAGTTAAAAAGATTACTACAATAGTTCTTACTAACAATACATTAAAGTGAGCTTTATAATGACCTGCATATTCGCTCTTGCATGAAAGAAAAATAGATTATAAAATAACTCCACAGTGCTGTAAAAGAGTTTAAACCAGAGATGTTGATGAATTAAATACACATAAAAGTCTACCCATACAAAAATGGACATTAAATTAATGCTTACTACTGTACCACTTATTGAAACCCTTTTGGTTTCTTGATTTAGAGGAGCAAAGGATTATAAAGTAATATCAGGAAATATTACCTTACTGAGAGGACAGTATAGGCATGGAGTAGTCTTCCTGAGGAAGTGGTATAGCTTAACACAGTGAAGAAGTTTAAGCATGCATGGGAAAGGCATAAGTCTATCCTAGATATAAGATAAGGCAAGGGGCTAATTAAAGAACAATTTAAAAAATTGGGCAGATTAGATGGGCACAAAGGTTCTTTTTCAATACATTCTATGAACAAACTAACTCTAATTTTACTTATTGTAGCCCTTTCACCCCTGACTCCTCTTAGATGGTAATTTTTTTTTTATTTTTTTTTTTTAAAGAGCCCTCCTCATCTTTGTTCCAATATTGTTATAACATTTTTAATATTTTTTTTTTCCCATTTTACAGTACTCTGGTATGTGAAAAAACATTATCAATAAAAAAAAAAAACAGCTAATTCACAGACAGTGAAAACATCAGGAACAATACAGCAAGAGAACCACATTTTCCATTAAATACAATTGTATACTGATGCAGTGGAGCTGGTAGTAATGAATCAGTTAGGAGTCTTTTTACAAAACAATGAGCTATAAGTGAACTGACTTAATAATAGCACAAATAATGCATTAATAATGGAAGAAGTTTTCCAGTTCAGCAAGATTGGCTGGATTCTCTTGTAAATTCACCACAGTTCATTGTACACTGAATGGACTCCTCAGCTGACAACCTCTCACACCAGCTAACCGAAGCATTACTTATTGCTAGTACAAACTATTCATGTAGCACATTCAAAAATAATGTATACATAAAATCGGTCTCCTGTCCAACATAGCACAATGTAAGTTTCCAGACCTCTCAAGTACACGGGTATAGAACTGAAGATTATAACCAACGTAACAAATTCAAAAAGCCCTTTTTAGATTAATTACATCATGAAATGTACACTTCACAGCTGCTCCTTAGCTTTCATGTATATTTGAAATGAATAGAACTCTAAGAATGGCCTATATAGTGGAAACATTTAGTTACAAATCAAGGTAATAGCGGTGTCTATTTCTGAAAAACAAACAAAATAAGAGTTCGGAAAAACAAACCTATTAATGTTAGCTACATATAATTTGGCTGCTTTATCCCTGAAGATCAATAAAGGCCTCAGTCAATTTAAAACTGACTCCTACACAGAAATAAATAAATAAATATTTACATATATTTTTTTTTTTTTTTTTTTACCAATTCTCAGACTTGTAGAACCAAAATCATGTCATATTCAGAACATTTAAAGGTCTGGCTGACCAGCAATTGAGTCATTTCTTCAAGGTTATAGAGTAAATGATTGTTTTTTAATCTACAGACTGTATCCAGTGATCCACCACACTGTAGTATCTGGATAATTGCAGCTTTCCTAATTTATCCTGCACACAGATAACTAGACAGTTGGCTTTTTTTGATACACTCATCACTGTTCAAAGGCTTAGTTTCCCCCATTGATTCTTTGTATCTTTTTTTTTTTTCTTTTTCCAAAATGTATTTATTTATTTTCCAGAACGGTTTTTATCAGTCTGGTATCTGTTTTTATCAGGGGGTTAGTTAAACTTCTCCTGTTCTTGAAATGAGTGCTGTAAGAGACTCTGGGAAGATGTTTATCACAATGATAAGCATTCTGACACCTTTTAATTTGCTATAAATAGACAAAATAATGAGGAAACTGTAGCTGTGCACTTTATCGACCTCACTTTGTGTTGAAACCCTGCCAGGTTTGGCAATTGATACAGTGTAAGATAAAGAACAGTAATTTAAACTCTAGCCTAACTTCTGTAAAGAACGCTGTGACCTTACTAATGTGCTGATTTTATAATGTGTTCGGCTCTGCTTATGTTTAAGTCGCACGATATACAAAAAGAAAAAAAACAGGAAATAAAGGAAAACAACAGAGCACAAAATGCCATAAACACAAAACCCGAGCGAGTTCTAGACAAAGATATAAGACATAACGCCCACAAAGAATGCTGGAAAACATGTATTTGCATGGCAGCAATGTGAAGTCATTTACATGTAATGTTTTAGAAAATAGGTAAATGTCAAGATGTATACAATTTACTATACATACCTTATTTTTTTTACAGCAAATCATTTTTAAAGTTTACAAGTTTATATGAGACAAGCGTAATAACAAGAGATTGATATCATTAGATACTTACCTAGATTACTGGTTAGCCCCATTCATGCTTGTGTATACACGAGTTTAGTAAAGGGACACTTCAAAAGTCAAAATAAATTGTATATATAGCATATATATAGTAGTGTATATAGTAGTTCTTACTAACAGTACATGAAAGTAAGCTGTATAATAATAATGAATATTATTTCTTGCATGAAAGAAAAATATATTATAAAATAACACCACGGTGCTGTAAAACAGTTTAAACCAGAGAAACTGATGAATGAAATACACATAATAGTCTAAAATAGCTTTTGCATTATAAGTTGAACCATGATGAGAGTACCACAAAAGCGGCCTTGATCTACAACCGAAGAGACCTCTGAGTTCAAGGGAAAGAAAAAAGAAAAAAAAAAAAAGTCTAAAATAGTCTGTTATATAACAGGCATTAACGTAATGCTAAGTATTGGACACTTGTTGAAACCCTTTTTGGTTTCTTGAATCAGAGGGTCAAAGGTTTAAAGGTCTGTTTAAAGTGGGTACAGTGTACATGGGGTGCATGCAAATCCCTTCATGGATGGTTTCTCAAGCCCTCCTCCATACTGGTATGTACATGGCAGGAGGACCCTTCCAGTTGAACAGATCGTTTAGCATTAAATATGTGGCGCACAGCTTGTTTCACAATCTGGTCACCGCCTGTTTTTTTTTTTTTTAACAGCAGCAATTGTTTAACATGAGGTCCCTGGATGATTAGCACGATATCACATTATTGATGCGCAGCGGACTTCCACATGCATTTCAGTGGAAGAGATACCATCATGGGAAGATCAATTCTCCAAAACTTAAATTTCAAAACCTACAAAAATGCAATATTCTTTTGAGAATATTAAAATATTATTATTAGAAATTGTATTATTATTTCTATCGTGCATTTTCTTATATTTTCAGTAAACGATGGACTTTATTCATGAAATAGAGATTTGCATGGAATCGAGAAGGGAATGTAAAACTTAAAGGGACTGTCTAGTGCCCAGAATGCACCTTCCAAATGTTAATGCATATAAATGTGCTTTCAAAGTACTTTAACATGCATGTTTTACATTTTGCTTTACTTAAAATATAAAATACGTAAAGCTTACTGAGATGAAGTTAAAGCAGTTTGCAAGCAGCCAGGACTGCCCACACTAGCTGAGTAAAAACCTATTTTCTTTTTTTTTTTTATTTGCTGCAAGAACAAATGAGAATTGCACTGTTAATAGATCCTACCGTGTACAAGAACAAGTCTATTACAGTCCTCACAATATATTCTATTCCAAGAAAGACAAGAAGTGACTAAATGAAAAAAAACTTTATATCCTCAGTGTCTATATAAGCAGTGCTGCCGCACCTGCAGTAAACGTGCAGAGTAATCACTGGGGAGGGCTTGCGTCACATATTAAAAATGTGATTTATACAGAATGCCTGCATCAAATCACACTGGAAAAAAGTCTGTGCATTATACAAGCAGTGATCTTCATCTTGCACCAAAGTGAGTTTGGGGACTAGACTGTCCCTTTAAGGCCTAAGTAGCCGAGTTGGAAAAATTCTCCAATTCAGCTGCAATTCTCTTTCATGAATAAAGCCTTGTGTGTAGCCAGATGGAAAACCTCTAGCTGAATAATATTCCAACATGTGACTGCAGTAAGTAGTGAGGTCTATTCAATGACCTGAGTTAATTTATCTCATGCCATTAAATCCCATAAACCCCAATTGAACATTTTGAGACAGAAACCAGTACTGATATGTTGTGTCACTGAACCAAAGCCCAGTGTGTGCAATCTGTACTGTTCCACGGACTAAACCTTTCTCCTTAATTTGTTAAGCCATATTCAAGTTGTATTGCAAACTCTAAATATTTGTTTGCGTGCATCTGCTTTCTGACAAGTGTACAGAGAGCCTGAAGCAACCAATATGCAAAATTCACAAATGCATAGCACATCAATTGTACACATTATAAATATAGCATGTGTTAAGTAGATTAAAACTTGTGCTCAAGAAATCCGTATAGAAAACATTAAACAGCCTGGAGTCCTAAAGCTGGATTTTCATTAGGGTGCCAGTCTCTAACATGCTGATTAGGTCATTTATAAATGTGCACTCACACGTGAGGTCCTGCTCTGAACCAATGGATAAATAGTAGTTTTCATTATATATAGCCCCCCATGCGTTATGGGTGAAAATCATGAAATCATACCTGCCAACTGTCCTGTGTTTGCAGGAGAACTGCAGTCTGGCAGTATGTAGGATGGATATACTCACAGAAACAATCCAAGGAATTAATCAGGGTGGAGATCTCATAGAACCTACCATGATTAATGCATTGGACTGTGTCTGTGCGTATATCCATCCTACATACTGCCTGGCTGCACTTTGCACACTCTTTCTGCAGCATGTGGAACAAATATGTGTCCCTGGAAACATGTTGGTAACTATGGGCGACCTTTTGCACTAAATCTCTTTGGTCTAATCCCAATGATGCTTAGCCAAGCATGTAGTTAACTAAGCAGTACTGGATCTGTATTCCCAATTGCTATAATACCACAATTCAGCCAGAGAAAATTAGCATGTAGCATTCCGTACAATTTGGAATGCTGTTTATATCATGCTCAGCTATACATTTGATTGGGAATATTCATTAAGGATATCCTTCAGGATATGCACAGTTCTTTATGAGAACTGAGTTCTAGGCACCCGGTATCTGTACCTGTGCCCTGGTTACAAGCACTAGCCTGCCCTGGTTACAAGGCACTAGTCTATCCTGGATACAAAGCACTAGTCTGCCCTGGTTACAAAAAAACGAGTCTGCCCTGGTTAAAAAACACTAGTCTGCCCTGGTTACAAAGCACTAGTCTTCACTGGTTACAAAGCACTAGCCTACTCATGTTACAAAGCACTAGCCTGCTCATGTTACAAAGCACTAGCCTGCCCTGGTTACAAGTCACTAGACTGCCCTGGTTACAAAGCACTAGCCTGCCCTGGATACAAAGCACTAGCCTGCCCTGGTTACAAAGCACTGGCCTGCCCTGGTTACAAAGCACTAATCTGCCCTGGTTACAAAGCACTAGCCTGCCCTGGTTAAAAGCACTAATCTGCCCTGGTTACAAAGCACTAGTCTGCCCTGGTTAAAAAGAACTAGTCTGCCCTGGTTACAAAGCACTAGCCTGCTCATGTTACAAAGTACTAGCCTGCCCTGGTTACAAGTCACTAGACTGCCCTGGTTACAAAGCACTAGCCTGCCCTGGATACAAAGCACTAGCCTGCCCTGGTTACAAAGCACTGGCCTGCCCTGGTTACAAAGCACTAATCTGCCCTGGATACAAAGCACTAGCCTGCCCTGGTTACAAAGCACTGGCCTGCCCTGGTTACAAAGCACTAATCTGCCCTGGTTACAAAGCACTAGCCTGCCCTGGTTAAAAGCACTAATCTGCCCTGGTTACAAAGCACTAGTCTGCCCTGGTTAAAAAGAACTAGTCTGCCCTGGTTACAAAGCACTAGCCTGCCCTGGATACAAAGCACTAGCCTGCACTGGTTACAAAGCACTAGCCTGCCCTGGTTACAAAGCACTAGCCTGCACTGGTTACAAAGCACTAACCTGCACTGGTTACAAAGCACTAGCCTGCCCTGGTTACAAAGCACTAGTCTGCCCTGGTTACAAAACACGAGTCCGCCCTGGTTACAAAGCACTAGTCTTCACTGATTACAAATCACTAGCCTACTTAAGCACTAGCCTTCTCATGTTACAAAGTACTAGCCTGCCCTGGTTACAAGTCACTAGACTGCCCTGGTTACAAAATACTCCCTATGTTATAACCCAACTCCCAAATTTATCCCAGGCTCTCTTCCTTTTAGTTTCCCCTTTGCCGTGTTTTTGTTTCCTTTCATTCAGTTGCTCCATTGCAATGTTTCCAAATGCTCCACATCCCTTTCTATATGATGATGGTTACAAAGCAGTCAGATGCCAAGTGCCAGCTCAGTGTCTCCAGAGTGCCGAACTGTCGCCAGTGCCATAGATACTGAACCAGCTATAAGATGTGGTTCACTTTTAAACTCCACAGCCCCTGTTGAATTATTGTCCTTATTCCTCTTCACTCTCTTTTTGATTCTATCCCTCCCCCCCCCCCCCCCCAACAGCTCCCAGACAAGTTTTGTTTCCATAGCTTTCAAAGAAAAAAAGGTAAAAAAACACAAACATCAGCCCACCACAAACAAACAATCTTCAATTCATGTAACAGATTCAATTTACACTATTTTTTTTTTCAGGAATAAATCTAGAATTTTGAGCTCAATAATTACTTAAAACGAGTGTTAATTAATAACACATGCAATGAATCATGAAGAAGAGATACGTTAAGCTCCAGCAAGTTCCTAGTTTAACATTCTCCCTCTGTTTGGAGAAAAAAAAAAAAAAAAAAGACAAGGCATACATCTGTATTCCTCGCTGACAAAAGCCTACAAGGTATGGCCAAGCATCACATATTCAGTGCAGACTACTGTAACTGAATGTTCTTGCATCTGTAAATTGATTGAAAGTACTAGTGCTCATGAGTAGCTCATTTGCTGGACTTCAAACAGCTCAGCAGGGGTGCTACCATTATTTGAGCCTTTGAAGTGCTCTGAAGGGAAAATAACTTGGTGTATTTGCATTGAAAACTGTTTAGGATAAGAAGTGAAGGATAAATATGAAGGGGAAGAGTAAAGCAGAAATTTGAAAGAATAGGATGATTGACCTGCTCAATCCGAAAGGATCCTTACAGTTTCCTTATCTCACAAATCTAATCCTGATTCCTTCAGAATAGTTGACAATTTTTTTTATTTTTTTACATTCCAGTAAAAGAAAAGTGGGTGGGGCATAAAGGGGCAAATGCTGTGTGACCATTGACATCCAGGCTCCCAGTACAGATACTGGGTGTCTGGAGTTCATTCCCCAGCATTTAGGCTGTGAATGTCTGCTAGACAGTTTAAACCCAATCCTGCCTGTGTACAATGCAATGCCGGAGGGTAGTATAAATGCCGGGATAGACCCGAATCTGATGGAACAAAAGACCGTCCCAGCAAATTCAGGACGATTTGCAACTATGCTTTAATCCGATTTTTGCCCTTGCGCCTGTGTGTTATGTATTTCATAAATATGACAAGGAGGGGCAGAACTGTGACTTTTTATTTCAAAGTGCAACATTTTATTCTCACATTTTGTGCAGTTCAGATAATGCCTAAATGACAGACTTATAGCCCAATAAAGTTTTCTACAACAGGTACAACTTTTTTTTTTTTTTATACAGACCATGTGACAATATATTTCAATAATAATTGGATCTCTTTATTGATATGATGGCACAGCTGGTGCCCCTAAGGCTGACTGTGAAAAATAATTCTAGTTCAGTCACAGTGTCTCTGCTCTAGCATGGGAAGTGTTAAACCCCCTCCCCAGAAAAATAAGTTGAGGTGTTCCGTTTTTCTTCCGAAAAAGATCACAGCAGTAGGTTTACACGACATAGTCACCAGCCATAACATCATTTGTTCTCCCCTGAGTGAGAAATCAGGATTTTACATACTCAAGGTATTTTGTAGAAGACTGTGGGACGTCAAGCAATCAGAACTAAGCATACTAAAAAGGTCAGGACGGTCTGAAACACACTATCTCACGGAACGTGTTACATATTCAGATTGCAATCTACTCCGATAAAGCGTTGGGGGGGGAAGAGAACAATGTGATTCTTCCTGATTAAGATAACAGATACTAGAAAACTAATTATGTAGCACAATGATTACAATAAACTAAGGAAATAGCCTTCTAACCTTTTCATTTTGCAATGTGTAAAGGTGTTGACAAGAGGATTAAATGGGGCACTGTAAACACATCTTGCACAAAATGATTAAATGAATAAATAAAACATGTATCTGCAATGGATGTGTTCTCTGATATGAGTTTGCGTACAAAGGCTGAGAACCACATAGTTGTATGTACTATCCACCAGTTCATAAAAGCAGTGGTTAATATAGAACCGTATAAAAAAAAAAAAAAGATATAAATGGTATTGTACAGCAGAGAATGCCAAGCCTTGAATTTTAAGGACCACACCACGATTCAGGATGAAAGCATAACTGAGTTTTCCATATTGACTGGGATGCATTTACACTAAACAATCATCAGTTAAGTATGAAAAACAAATCTCTGTAACTAGAACCTGGTCTAAGTCAGAACGTTTGAATATTTTTAAATATGGCTAGATCGCAATATCACTTGTGGTCTACGCACTGATAAACTATCATCCAAAATATATTCCAGTAAGCAAACATGTATGAACACTTCTCTGGAAAGCTCCAAGATGTAAGCTGCATGCTGACTGCTTGACCCCCTCTTTCTTAATAAGTAAACAGTCAACAGTGAATTTAAATCCATTTACTTAGTATATAGCCAAATGCTAATATAAAATAAGCAGGCTGAGACCGTAATTAGACATCACCCATCATAATGGTCATCAATGTATAATTAAATTAGAACATTTTCACAAACGTACTAATTGGTCTTCTGTGTTCACAGATTTGCTGAAAGTATCCCTTGATTTCATTCCTTTTCTCACCTGTTACTTCCCACTTTGAGAGGAGTTTTCTTAATATACAGTCATAAAATGCACTTTTTTTGCAGCATGTTGAAACTTGCTGGCACGTTGTGAATTAATGCATGAGAATAATGTGAATTACAGTAATTGATCTTAACTGCTGCTTCTATCACTCACCTGGCTAGCATGGAATAAAATTAACGTTTCTATTCTTTAAACCAGTCTCATGTCTTATGTTGTTTCCAAGAATTTGGTAGAGGAAGGGTTGGCACCTTGGCCATCGTTTAACAGCATCATACAATTTTTACAGGCTGCTTTGCAGTATGTAGAAATCATACGAGACCAGAAGGAAATCAATGAACTTATCAAGTAGTAGATCCCATAGAACCATGTTGATCAGTTAATTAATGGTCTTCAAGGCAGCATGTAAAAGGTAGATATGGATAATACAATGGATGAGATGGCAAACCTACGTAGCTGGGGGAAATAATGAGATGGTGTCGAACTATACCAAACTATGGAATGTAACTGAACTTTATTTTTTTCTTTTTGATCACTAAAAAAATATAACCTTCCAGATTTGAAAATGTTGATGGAAAAAAAGCTTAGACACAACAATCCTGGAAAATAACTATAGAAATATACTTTAAAAAATGTCTTGTTTTTGGCGACAGGTCTGTGTTTATCTGCATTATACATGGTGAGTCAAGCTAGACCTATAAGCAAGCATCAGTAATCCTGCATGGACAAAAGAGGCCTATTTACTAAGAAGTGAGTTGAGTTGAGAAACATATTTTGTCTTAGCGATTCAGCTATCCATCATGCGGGTACAAATTTGCTAAGTGTCATCTGCTAAAGAATAAAGCATTGGCACTCCAGTATGATTCAAGTAAAAAAAAAAAAACTTTTAGCAAATATATACAGGTCCGTAATGCAGAAGTAAAAAACACATACAAACAATTTTAGACAATTGCGCAAGAAACCATTAAAGAGACACATAGTTACATTGTTAAATATCTTTTTATTTTTTACATTTATTTTTTTATTATTTTGTAATTTTTATTTATTTTGTGTTTGTTTCTTTTTTTTTCTCTTCACACAATGTATAGCTAAATTGGTGAGATGAAATGTTCATCTCACCTCAACTCACCTGCTATTCACCTCAACTCACCTGCTACTCACCTCAACTCACCTTTTAGTGAATAGCCCCATAAATCAACATTGGCACCCCAATCGGCAATGATTTGGTTGACAGAGTCCCTGTAGGAAATCTATCTCTACAAATAGGATGCACAAATGACAAAAGCAGTAAAGGTAGAAATATAGAAAGAAAAAAATGCTTCATTAATTAAGAAGAAAGTGATGAAGACAGGTAATTAATTAGTAAGATAGGTAGGGATACGTGAATGCTATGTAGCTATATAAAGACATATGATCAGCAATGGTGATACTGATAAGCTTGTATGTGACTAGACAGGTGGGTAGTTAATTAGATAAAAGCATCAGGATTTCAAAGATGAGTATTAATAACAGGTGGACTAAGAAAACAGACATTTTACTTGAATCAAACGCATATGTAGGTTACATAGTTAATTAGGCTGAAACTACACAAGTCCGTCACATCTAACCTTTACGTGCACCAATGTCTACCTGATAAAATACTGCAATAACGGACATTCAAAGCCTATATTGATAATAAAGCACAGACCAATTTCCCCTCATTCAAGTGGATCTGGCATATGCTAATTTCAAATTTATAGCTTCATACAATGCAGAGACAATAGTGCCACTATCAGCTCTATTTTGTACTGGAACACTTTTCACATAACCCCCAGTTTATTTTTCAACACAGAATGGGATGAACCCCCAAAGCACCAATGAGGAAGGGTTATGTAGCAGAACCAACCTAAAACATGCATTTAGCAACAATGTTTCCTTGTCGTAACTACTTAGATGACCTTATAGAGTTTTTACACAATTTCCTGTTGCATTCTATGAGATTTGCCAGTTTATTGCACGAAACGAGTAAGGCTTTTTTTGGGTACACTGAGGCATGGGCATGGGTCACATTGAACAATGAATAAAATCAACCTTGATCCATCTATGGTTTGGAATTCTTATTCTTCACCATACAAGGAGTGCCGCTGATACTCTGTTCTTCGTTAACCTTTTTGTGTGTTTGTGGTGGTAAGCATCCACAAACATAGAGAAGAAAGATAAAAGAGGAGGTTGTCTCCACCGTCTTTTACTTTAGCAGCACAATATATTGTGAGATGGCTTCCTTCCACGATAAACATAAACGATATGTGAAAAAAGGGATTTGATCCTTCCGCCAAATAGACTCCGGACAAAGACTTAAATAATCAAAAGAGCCTTATTATTTAATCCAGGCATCATACACCAACAACTGTGGAGACAAACGCCCTCAAACCAGACAAAAACAAACACCTTACGCGTTTCGCGCCCTTGACTGGCTCTTAATCATAGGCATGAATGTTAAAGTTAGCTTCCACCTTAAATACAAACACCCATAATGCATCTGAATCTTAAAGTGCAAGTGACATACACATTTACAACGCTTTAAAAACAATAACACACATTGGAATACGATATATATATTCGATGTTATAGCACAAATATCTTTGTAAGAAAATGCATTATTTATAACTATAGTATATTACTTTATAGTAATAACAATTCTCTATAAAATCTGCCTTTGATCAAAACTCCAAAAAACAAGTTATAAATAATGTATTTTCTTAGGAAGATCTATGTGCTATAACATTATATATATATATATATATATATATATATATATATATATATATCGTGTTCCAATGCGTGTTATTGTTTTTAAAGCTTTGTGTAATGTCACTTGCACTTTAAGATTAAGATGCATTATGGGTGTCAGTCAGTCAAGAGCAGGTAACGCGTAAGGCATTTGTTTTTGCCTGGTTTGAGGGTTTTTATCTATAAAATTTTTGCTGTATGATGTCTGGATTAAATAAAAAGGCTCTTTCGATTAGGTAAGTCCTTGTCCAGAGTCTATTTGGCGTTAGGATTAAATAACTTTTTTTCACTTGCCGTGTGGTGGGAAGCAGCCCGGTTTTCAGCTGAGCACCCATTTATTAAAGCTATATTATTTGTTCGGACCCAGCAAGTTGCCAGCACTTTACTTACATGGGATCTAAGGTGTTCTGGAGATGTTGCAGGTCAACATCACTTGAATCTCATTGAATAGACCCCATGATGTAACATCATTAAATATCATGGGGTATGTTCATTATCATCCAGGGATATACCCAACTTGTTTAACCATCAGCCTGGTTTTCCAGGTGGAATGACGAGTGCGGGCGCATTTCTGCACAATGCATTGTATAGGCCTCTAGTATTTAATGGGTTAATAAACATCTTCTAGGTAAGCAAAAAAAAAAAAAAAAATCTTTACTTTGCAATTGCATCAGCATAAAAAGTGAATAAAGTCCCATTAAGCTCTGATATTTGGCAAAGTCTACATGCCAGACAGTGTTTGCGGGTTGCCAAGAACTATATTACAGCAGATGTCTTTGTACCTGTAAGATATGGTTATTTTGATGCTGATCAAAGCAGGAACTCTCATTTTAGAGAAATCTAACATGTAAAATATAGTGCAAGACAAGCAGATTCGAATTCGGCATAGGCAATGCAAGGGAAATTTACTGGGCACTTTCCAGAGCGGGTGATGTGCCGCGGAAGGGAAAGAGGTGCAATCTGTTTTTATATCTGGCGCTGTGGGAAAACAGTAAGTGGTAAATAAAACAGTAAAACCTGAAAATGATTTGCTAAGTCCCAAGAGAAATATTTCAATATGAATGAACATACATTAGAGCAAGCAACAAACATTTACAGGGCTTTCCGTAGCGGTATGTCTACGCTGACAGGTTCTAGTGCCTAAGGAACATGAACAGAATATGTCTAAAACAACTCTTTGCCTTAAGCATACTGAGGTTATCTGTCTAAACAAGGATATGCAACATTAACAGTATCGATAACTTCTCTGCTTGTGCACAGGTGTGCCCACGGAGGTTTATATTTCATACTGCTCATTGGAATTCTCTGTAAAATGCATGAGGAGAATGAACTTCCCATCGGAGCTGTGTCCAGGGGTAGGCACCAATAAAGCTCATGGTGGACATTTACTTGGGTCTGTGATGGACAATTTGATGATGTTCTATGGAACTTCACGCACCTTGCCACAGTGCATGGACATTTTGCCTATCCCTAGCTGTTAGTGTTAAGTGACTACCACATTTTTTCTAGTTTAGCCAACACGTTTTACCACCAGCCATGCATTCTACTTTTATCCTTTACGACATAGTTTATCTTCGGACCCACTCTGTAAGGTGCATTTGTATGAATGTTAGGTTTTAATAAATTGGTTTCATATGAACCACCAAAAGGTAGTCATACACGATGAAACCATCCATTTTAGTTCTAAAAAAGAATATGAAACCAAAGAAGGATGGAAAGAACATAGAAAGAAGCCTGAGAGATATTCCAGTAGTTACTTAAGTGTAGCTGGTTTGAGTGCATCCCAATATGATCCAACATGGGATGTTGGGTGAGTGACTTGGGAAGGGAAGTTTCAACACTATTGTACATGCGCGGTAGCACTATCGCTCAAAGTAACAGGGCTACCGTGCTTGAAAAACCACTGTGCATGTAAAATATTCATTCTCCAGTGTCTTGCACACCGGAGAATAAATATTGGGACTGCGGAATAGCAGTTCCAATTTGTCACGGTTAAAACAGATTATTGCACATCGGTCCCTGTTATGTCATCTTTTGAAGAATGCACAAAAAGTTAATGGATCAAGGGATTCTTCAGGCTGTGGACCTTTTCATTGTTGGGCCTCATATTTTTTCAGTGGAAAAGTGACGTTTTAAAGACAACTCTGGCCACGTTATATTCCTGGTTTTTCACCTAAATGATGAAAGCAAAGCTGCATATTAGTAAACATTAAAGAAATAGTATTTTATTGCACGAGGCAAACGTAATCTTTTTATAGAAGAAAGACAAACGTAATGGAACAGTGAGTTATGTTGTAAGCATTATCTATCCTTGTCTGCAGCCTTATTAGAACTAACGTGTTTATTAATTATAGTATAGTTTGTTATGAAGACCCACCAGTTACTTTCATACAAAGATATGAAAAGCTTAAAACAGAAAAAGGGGAAAAAAGAGAAATCCCAGTTATTTATAATTTACACCTTTGCTATTTATTTCAATTCAACCTTCCTGGTTGTAAGTTTTACAAACCAGTGGCCAATTCACCACAATTCAATGGCTAGTGAATATACTTTTTTGACACGTCTTCTGCTGGTCAATGATGGCTACTGCTAAACAGCTATGTTCATTTGAACATACATGCTACTTTGCACATACATGGTTTGAAAATTACAAGCAACATACCGGAGGAAACCATTAAAATTTTAGATTTCAAAATCGGGGGGGATACATATCATTACATCCACGTATCTTAAAATAGTTGCTATTAATGGATATTTACATGCAAGAAGCAATCATCATCCTTCTTGGATTAGCAGTATATCACTTGGGCAGTTACTCCGTCTAAAGACAAACGGCACAAAAGGAGGATGACTTTGAAATGGAAGTTAATCTGTTAAGTACAACATTTCATGATAAAGGTTATAATATTGAATTCGTTAACCATGCTTACAATAAAGCTAAAAATACTATCAGGTATGATCAACATATTTGGAAAAAACATTGGAATATACTTTAAGTAGATCCATATTTATAATTGATTTTACCTACCTACTCAAGGATAATATATTCTAGACGAACACTTTTACAAAATGGGTAAGTTGAAAAGTCTAAATCCAGAAAACAATATTAGACGTGGTGAGAATGTTGGGGAACCTGAAACATTATGATTTCATTCTAGATGTTGACCTGTGCTTACATTAATCGAGGAAGTTCTAGTATTGTAGCACGAATTCAGGCAACTCATTTAATATAAAGTCCTTTTTTACTTGTTGTTCAGATTATTTAGTTTACATCATTATATTTCCCTGTTGGACGAACGTCGAGGGCTTTGAAAGACTATTCCAGAGAACATAGAAACAACATCATGAAATATAGACTTAACATGTGACTGGTGAAACATTTTAGTGATTTATATAATTGTGACACCCCCCCCCCCCCCCCGGCACATGAAAGTTATCAGTTTAGATTTAGCTCCCTCTTGTTTAACCAATGATGAGCAGCGATCTATTTAGGAAATAATCCCAGTGGATTTTTAAACTTGCTACTCTATCTCCAGGTGAACTTCATGACACATTAGATACATTATAGTTTGCAACCCAAACCATTGTGGTTTACAGTATGGAGTAACCAGGATACAGAGACATGGATATAGGAGTTCACACCAATAGCCAAGGACCCCTAGAGTGAGACTGAGGTTCCAGCTACTGAGGATTTGTGCGGCTCAAACCGAGTCTCTAGAAACCAGGAACCAATATACTCTGGAGAACAAGACACAAGGGGACTGACAGGCAAAACTGCAGATAAAGAAGGCAAGAAACTCCACACTCGGAATGACAAAGGATGAGACAAGGCAAAAAAAAATAAATAGCCGTTATCTGGACGGACAGCAAACATACGAAATCCAGAAACAACATGAGGTCAGGATTGGAGAGGGCAGAAAGTTCAAGAAAAGCTGTCAGGATTCTGGACCCCCTCCCATATTGGGCAGGGCTCCCTTACCTCCTGCAACTCCAGTCTTGTCTTCGGCTGCCCGTCGGGGAGAGGCACCATGGTCCTCCCTAATTGGCGGCGGAGGCGGGGACGGTGTCTGGCTTCTTGTGGGAGGTGGTTTAATCTCCCTGATTGGTGTGGGAGAGGTTTAGCCCTGTAGCCCTTTAAATACCAAGCACTGACTTCATTCAGTGCTTGTGTATTGAGCTGCTAAGGTGTATTGCACTCTTAGTTACCTGGCTTTTCTGACAGTGCTTTTCCTATTAACTCCATACTGTGTTGACCTCCCGGATTTTGACCTCAGCTTGTTTTTTTGTATATCCTTACCTCTCCTGCATTGACCCCCAGCTTGCTTTAAACGTTTACCCGGCACTGAGCACGCTTGGACTCTCGTTTATGCCTGCACAGACTGCCTAACATTGACTCTCTCAATGCTGCTCCCTTTTGGCCCCAGGTCTACCTTATGCTCCCAGCCTCAGCCTGACAAAAGTAAAAATTCAAGAGAAATATGCACTAATTAACTTGAGCCCAAACAGATAACCACAAAGGAAATCAACTACTGGCAAAGAAGAAGAGGAAGTGGAGCAATATACATACCTCCACTAACTATCTGGCACACACACATGGAGGAGCAAGTCATGTCTAAGGGCTATGGAAGTGCTGTGAAGCTCCTCTGGCCAGAGGCGTCGTTAGCGGGGGACTACTGGGGCTGGAGCCCCGAGTCTCCTGACCATAGCCCCGAGTCTGTGAAGCTTCCCCTGCTTCCTGCTCTGTCACTATGATAACCCCGCCCCCAACCCATGTGACCGGCAGGAACCCACGTGTCCTCCCTCACAGCACAGACCACTAGGGATGCTGTGCTGCTCTCTGCTCTCTGCTCCAGGGGCTGCAGAAAAGCCTCCTCTATGACCTGCCACTTACCTCCCATCCAGGAACAGGCTGCACAAGGTAGGATCTCCATGTATTTTTATATAAATATCACCAACAGGTGAGTACTGGGGAAGGGGGTGGAGGGAGGGTGACATTAATGGGCAGAATAACACTGGCAAATGGTGGATAAATTAACCCTGGCAAATTATGTCTGAATTAACCCTGGCAAATGATGGATAAATGAACCCTGGCAAAGGATGTCTGAATTAACCCTGGCAAATGATATATGAATTAACCCTGGCAAATAATGGATAAATTAACCCTGGCAAATGGTGGGGAAATTAACCCTGGCAAATGATGGATAAATTAACCCTGGCAAATGATGTCTGAATTAACCCTGGCAAATGATATATGAATTAACCCTGGCAAATGATGTCTGAATTAACCCTGGCAAATGATATATGAATTAACCCTGTCAAATGATATATGAATTAACCCTGGCAAATGATATATGAATTAACCCTGGCAAATGATGTCTGAATTAACCCTGGCAAATGATGTATGAATTAACCCTGGCAAATGATGGATAAATTAACCCTGGCAAATGGTGGGGAAATTCAACCCTTGCAAATGGTAGGGAAATTAACCCTGGCAAATGATGGATAAATTAACCCTGGCAAATGGTGGGGAAATTAACCCTGGCAAATGGTGGGGAAATTAACCCTGGCAAATGGTGTGGAAATAACCCTGGCAAATGATGGATAAATTAACCCTGGCAAATGGTGGGGAAATTCAACCCTGGCAAATGGTTGGGAAATTAACCCTGGCAAATGGTGGGGAAATTAACCCTGGCAAATGATGCATAAATTAACCCTGGCAAATGGTGGGGAAATTAACCCTGGCAAATGGTGGGGAAATTAACCCTGGCAAATGGTGGGGAAATTAACCCTGGCAAATGGTGGGGAAATTAACCCTGGCAAATGATGGAGAAATTAACCCTGGAAAATGATGTCTGAATTAACCCTGGCAAATGATGTATAAATAACCCTGGCAAATGGTGGGGAAATTAACCCTGGCAAATGGTGGGGAAATTAACCCTGGCAAATGATGGATAAATTAACCCTGGCAAATGATGGATAAATTAACCCTGGCAAATGATGGATAAATTAACCCTGGCAAATTATGGAGAAATTAACCCTGTCAAATGATGGAGAAATTAACCCTGACAAATGGTGGGGAAATTAACCCTGACAAATGATGGTTAGTGATGGTCTGTGCGGAACGGAAATGCCCCCTTCCCTGCAGTGAGATATAGCAGCAGGGAGGGGGGACATATTGAGCAACATTTTTTTAATTTTTTTTTAAATACACCACTTGTATGATTATGTGACAGACTGTATGTATGTGACAGACTGTACGTATGTATGTGATAGACTATGTATGAGTGTGTGTGTCTATGTGACAGATTGTATGTATGTATGTATGTATCTGTGTGACAGACTGTATGTATGAGTGTGTGTCTGTGACAGACTGTATGTATGAGTGTGTCTCTGTGACAGACTGTATGTATGTATGTATGAGTGTGTCTCTGTGACAGACTGTATGTATGCGTGTGTCTCTGTGACAGACTGTATATATGAGTGTGTATCTGACACTGTATGAGTGTGTGTCTATGTGACAGACTGTATGTATGAGTGTATGTGACAGACTATATGTATGAGTGTATGTGACAGACTATGTATGCATGTACGAGTGAATGTGACAGACTGTTTGTATGTATGAGTGTGTGTGTCTATGTGACTGACTGCATGTATGAGTGTGTATGTGTGTCTGTATATGACTGCATGTGATTGTGTGTATGTGCTGTTGTCTGGCTCCTAGATTTTTTACTGGCTCCTAAAACTCAGTTAAGTTCGTCAAGCCCTGGCATAAATGCAACTAGTTATATACATCTATTTGGGGTCTACATCAAGCTTTTGAAAAGGCTGGAAATATTTAATATTTTACAGGTTTTGTTTTGTGATTATAAACGTAATATTTTTTTGCTGCGAGGGTGGTGGGTGCATGGAATAGCCTTCCAGTAGAAGTGGTAGAGGTTAATACAGCGAAGGAGTTTAAGTATGCATGGTACAGGTATAAGGTTATCCTAGATATTAGGATATTTAAGACTGACCACACCTGTACCTATGCATCCTATACCTTTATCTTATATCTATACCTTTACCTATGCATTACTATACCTGTATCTTATATCTATACCTGTGCATCCTGCACCTGTGTCTGTCCATATAGCCTAAATCTGTACCTATGCATCCTGTATCTTTATCTATATATGCATCTGTATCATATATGTACTCATGCATCATCGTGTACCTATATCTATCTACATCTATCCTATATCTATACCTATGCATTCTGTACCTCTGTCTGTCTACCTATCGATCATGAGACATCATTGTATTTTAAGTATTATTAAAGCTGTGGGCTATAGCCCCAGATCATTTTTGAGCCTAGCAACGCCCCTGCCTCTGGCACAGAAGAGGCCCCGCAAAAATGGAGAATGAAGTGCATGGACGTTACTAAGGCTCTAAGGATGAGGCTGCCTACATGGCACGGGCATCCTCTGGACATGCTGGAGGTAACGGTATCCTAAAAAACATCTAATGCTACGCTCCAACTACATATCTTAACACTCATTCTGTATTGTTTTGTACAACTAATTGTTGTGCTGTGGGAAAAAGCCCTGTTGATACATTTATTATATCTGCTTTCCATAATACTAAGCCAACAATTGCTGTAGATGTTGTTCAACCCTCCTGTTCGGAGTCGCTCGCATTGATGAGTTGGAATGCCCAGCCGATTGACAAAACTAACGGACTTCAGCCATGAACATAATTAGAATGGAAAGAGCAATACCTGTGTCACATTGAATTGAAATGAAGAATAACGATTCAGAGGTACAATAAAAAAAAAGGTGAAGCTTGCGATCCATCTAGAACTCTTGTCTATGTGTCTGTTATGTGATCCTGTATCAGACCTTGTCTGTACCTCAACTAGATGGTTGGCTGAGCATCATTGGAACTAAAATCCATACAATTGAAATGACAAAGGTCAGAGCACAGTCACAGTTATCTTTTTGTGACTGTGCCAAAGCTTCAGCTATGCTGGGACAGGCCTGGATTTGAGAAGATCAGATACAAAAAATCAGGACTGTCCCATCAAATCCAGGACTGATGTCAACTATGTACTGGCATCATAAGGGTAGGATCCATGATTGATGGTACAATGTCCCAAACAATTGGACTGGGCCTGTAAATCTCTGACTGTTCTGCCTGTATCATAGCACTACCAGTTTTTCACACTATCAAGTCTGAATTAGGTTACCATTCAGTGGTTTCATGCAATACAACGTTGGCATATACAATAGTGTTGTTTGCAACAGCATACAAAAGTGGAGACATCTCTTAATGCATCTTACATGGTTTCTGTAATGGTTAGTAAATAAATAAATGCACAGGCAGACTGTGTTTTCATTCCTTATACTGCAAATCATTCAATAATGCATGGATTGATTATTTAATCTCGGGGAAAAAAAATGAATTTGAATTCCAGACAGATTCTGATCATTGCATTTTTCATAGTACCTCTCAAAGTTATTCTTCATTTCAATTCAATCTGTCACATCTATTGCTCTTTCTATATTGATTTATTTTCATTGCTGAAGTCCGTCAGGTTTTTTTTTATCAGTAAATAGACTGTGCATTCCTACTTTCTAAATGAGAGCAACCTAGAAGGAGGGTTGATCAACATTCCGACAATATAAATATATCAAACCTCCACATCTTGCTGAGCAGTGACCTCGGTGGAGGTGAGAGATATAGTGCTAACAGGATACATATTTAACTTCCAAATAAACAATACTGGACATATTTATTTTACAAAAACAGTTGTTAATATGCACCATCCTTTGATACGGGAGCCCGGAGAGGCCATGTATTTATTTTATATTTTTCTCACTTGTTTTCTCCAGATAACACTTTTTATTTTCTTGAGATATCAACTTTGGTAG
This sequence comes from Pelodytes ibericus, assembly GCA_036172795.1. Classification (NCBI taxonomy): domain Eukaryota; kingdom Metazoa; phylum Chordata; class Amphibia; order Anura; family Pelodytidae; genus Pelodytes; species Pelodytes ibericus. The sequence goes on from CM069861.1 coordinate 20,674,119, forward strand.
CACAAGAAAACAACTAGTTATCTCAAGACAACAACTTGTTATCTGGAGAAAACAAGTCATAAAAATTAAAAAAATACATGATCTCTCTGGGTGTCCATAATTTTATTTGTTTTCTTTGAAGGATTATTAGGAATTTGATTGTCCCACTGTAGACTGTCAAGCTGCAAATGTCTGAAACGTATTCGTAAAGAAATGGCTGTTTAAAGTTTGCTGTCAGAAAGCATGTATCTCAATATTGATACTGTCTCCACGTGTGTTCTGAAGGTTAATTACTTCGCCTGTAGCATATCGTTCATTCTAGACTTTTACTGGACGGACAATTTAATGACAGACACAGTCGTTCTTGTCCGGACATGTTTCCTACTGCTCGCGTTCTCATCACCGGGACTTTTTTAACCAGAGCTGCATGTTACTAATTCCCACTCAACAGAAAATCATACAATGGGAGAAGCTGTTCTTGCCTAAGTTTTACTCTTCCATTGCTAGCGTTCCAGTTAGGCAGGTATGTTTTAATTAACCATAGGTGACAATAATTCTGCCAACTTCTTCACAAACCCCTCCTATTTTGGTCATATGTTTGGTGGGTTGGGCTTCTGTTTACCCAAGCCCCACCCACAAACATTTTTAGATGGATCATGTTTCTTCCTGACTGGGGTTGCCGGAAAACAATACCGGCCTTGCAGTTCCTTCCACCGACTTTACATTGGACCTAAGCTATTCTTTTCTTGTGACATCAAGCAAATAAAGAACAATTTCAAACAAAATATATTACAGTACAATGTAAACATATTATGTAACAAGTGGAGCACAATGACCTGCTTGTGTAACAGCTCTGTGACAGATTCCTATTAATCTGAAACACAGTTTTGTGTTTAAAAAATAAATAACGGGCAGAAGATCTGAAACCTCCAGCTATGCCAATATGCTTCGGAAAGTGTCGAAAAATATTTTGTCTGCCTCCCACGGCAGACATAATCAATGCCTTGGGTCATTTCCGATCACAGCAGAGTTCTATAGACAATGTAATTAAAATGACTGTGAGACACACTGTGCACCCAGTCAAACGATGTCACATTCCATCCCCAAGTTTGGGTATGGTGAGGATTTTCTTTCTTTTTTTTTTTTACATCATCCCTGTGTACAAAGCAGCTGGAGTTGAGTTTTATACATAGCATGTCCAGGGGCAGGCTGTTTGAAAGATACTGTGTCTTTAAAACAAATCTCCCTTTGTTCATACCTCTTTTTCGTTTGAACCCTGCTACTTCAATAGCAGTGACCTTCCGGATTCATCTATTTCTTTAAGAAAGGGTGGTGGAAATATTGCGGTCAAGAGCTTATCATTTGAAAGAAAAAAAAAAAAGGCTAGAAAAAAAGAAAGAACAGATTAACCCTTGATGTTTCTATGTAGATGAATTGGTTTGCGGCAATTTTACTGCGAATTGGATTCCATGTAATGCTGATGAGATAGCTCAGTAGGTAAATGGCCCAACCACAGAGAATGTTCAAACCTCAAGGTCACAGGTTCAAGTGAGCCATTTGTCCGTCCAAGGTGAGCGCCATCAATTGGGTTATAATAACATTTTCTTTTCTTTTTTTTTTACCATTCACTAGACAAGATTTGTTTTCCTGCATAGGCTATAGGAAAAATGAGACCATCCATACTGCTAAATATACACTGTAGATTGTAGCTGGGAATTGATCACTGGGTCAGATTATTCCTCTCCGACCCACGCAATAAAGTGAGAATGAAAAACGGACGCAGGGGGAATATGGTTCAACAATGTGCCCCATATTATTAATCCTACTAATGCGTCAGTGGATTTGATTTAGCACCTTCCGTGCAAGCAACAAAGTAGTGCCAAGGTTGGAAATTAAAAATGTTGTGTTTATGATCTTTTTCTACTTTTGTGAGGACCTCTTATTTTTAACTCCAAAGAGGGAGCTGGTATTGTAGGCTTAGGCAATAATCAATTTGTAAAGACGGATTCTAACAACAGGTGAAAATGAGGGGGGTTATGGTCTTTTAATTCCATTAACTTGACAAAACTCTAAGTAGATTTTTTTTTTTTGTATGTCATTTTGTTAACTAATTAAATGATTGCATTATGCACACCAAGCACAGTCTTTAAATTAGTATCCGAACAGCAATGGTATTATATATCAATGGGTGAAGGAGAAGCATTCTGACGATTATTGTTCACATGTGTTATTAAATTCCACTAATCGCAATGATTCTACCCTGCTTCAAAATAAGGGTTCTTTCAGTGGGGTGACGTCAAGACTTTTTTCCACCTGGTTGCAGTAACCACAAGAACATCCGAGGCCCTTGTTGGGAAGTTCATAGACATGACAGCGCTCTTGCCAACACTCTACGCAAGTTACATTTTAACACATTCTACAACCCGTTCCAGTAGCTTCTGGGCACAGAATAATGCGACTGCTCTCCCCTTATCCTGGAGTTACATTGGTGGCCAGGAATTAATACAGACTCTTTTACCCAGGGTTGGGAGACTACAGATGTTGTGGGACTACATCTCCCATCTTCCTCTGCCAGCTTCTTAGCTGGTAGAACATAATTGGAGATGTAGTTCATCAGCAGCTGGAGGGCTGCAGGTTTCCCCACCCCTGCCCTCTCGGTACATTGTAGAAAACTGCAAACCAACTTAGGCCAAAATAGCCAAATGTTTTCACATGAGGCTGTTTTGTTTATAAGCCTCATTTCCTTTGGGTATAACTTAATCAACCAAGAACTATGTTGTTTCCTTGCGGATTTGAACTCATTGGTAGCCTTTCTCAACGTCGTATTCCTTCCCTGTCACAGTTCAGCTTTCTCTTAACCAGGCACAAATAAGCGTACGACTCACTGCTGCCAAAAGTGCAGCTTGAAAGTGGAAGGGACAGCTGCCATGCATACAATGCTGAACTCCGGTGCAATGAACCAGTATTGTCATGAAGCCTGGTAGCATTCCGTGTTCACACGGGGCACACAGACAGAGAGAGACTTATAATACTTCAGCCTTCCAACCTCACTCCATCTGGCACCTAAGTCTGGCAAGATCAGATACAATGGGATTTAACATCCTTTTTGGAGTAAGGTAAATTTAAAAAACAGTTAACTCATAGAATGTAAATATTAGGCATGTATTGAAGGGGTTAATTATGGTTCAGGTTATTATTGGTTATTATTAGGGTTAAGGATTAGTATTAGGGCCCAAGGTTGCAATTGGGACTTAGTATAAGTGTTAGTTTTAGGGCTTAGTATTGGGGTTCAGGGTTAGTATAAGGGATTAGAATTAAGAGTTAGTATTGGGCTTCAGGGTTAGCATTATGGGTTAGTATTGGGTTTGAGGTTAGTATTAGGGCTTACTATTAGGTGTTAGTATTGGGGTTCATGTTAGCATTAGGGGTTAGTATTAGGTTTGGGTTAGTATTAGGGGTTAGTATTGGGTTTGGGGTTAGTATTAGGGCTTAGTATTAGGTGTTAGTATCAGAGTTCATGTTAGTATTAGGGGTTAGTATTGGGTTTGGGGTTAGTATTAGGTGTTAGTATTGGGGTTCATGTTAGCATTAGGGGTTAGTATTGGGTTTGGGGTTAGTATTAGGTGTTAGTATCGGGGTTCAAGTTAGAATTATGGGATAGTATTGGGTTTGGGGTTAGTATTAGGTGTTAGTATTGGGGTTCAGGTTAGCATTAGAGTTTAGTATTGGTTTGGGGTTAGTATTAGGTGTTAGTATTGGGGTTCGGGTTAGTATTAGGGTTAGGGTAGGGGATAGTTTTAGTGCTGGTATTAGGGCTCAGGGTTAGTTCTATGGGGGTTAATTTTCTTGGGGTGGTATTACTGCTGCAGTGATCTAGCCATGCCAAAGGTGAAATGGCAGCAATGAACTGTCTTAGAGCCAGCCATAGATATACTACAGATTCCAATGAGCCATACAACTGTTGTGGTCTATTCAGCCAGCATCACAGGGTATTTTGGCTAGCTTGCATCAGAGGAACCGTACATCACAGCTAATATCTGTCACTCCAACTGCTGTGAACTACAGTTCCCATATAGTTTAGCTAGACAAACCTCTAGCTTTATTTGAGCTGAGAATCATAGGAAGAGTAGTCAACGTTTCAAAAAGTTGAAATTCACCTACACCAAGTGCTTAGCTGGTCAACCCTAGAAATGCAGCTGTATTGAGACCTGTTGATCTGTGTGTAGCCCCATGCATCCTATCAAGACCAAGGAGACTGGCGTTAAACAGCAGGCTTAGCATAATGGGAGTTGAAGTTAAGCCATCATTGGAGGGCTGTAACACAATCAGTTTACTTGGAGCATGGGTTTCAATCCTCCACAAAAACAAAAATCATTATCTGTACTCAACGGGGGTACAATAATAAAGTCACCAAAAGATCCACAGTTCCAAGATGTAACAAAAAAAAGTGTCTATATTTTCATTACCTTTGTTATTTAAATAAAGCTAAACAAATAAACCAAATGCTAAGACCTACTAGAGATCCTCATTTCTGCGTTAACAGCTCGGATTGCAAGTTCTTCAGTTTAGAACCCCAGGGAGGAAGGAGACTGAGGGAATATTGCAGCAAGGACCTTGGCAAAACTCTGCAGATGTAAATGACAGATTCAGCTATGCACTGGCAGCCCCGTAATGTACTGCAAAGCTGCTCATGTCCCGTTCTTAATTAGCAATCATAATTGTATAACATATTATATCAGTTTAACAAATCATATTAGTGTACCGTTATATATCAGGGTGACAAAAGCAAGGTGCTGCAGCTCCAGCCGGCTCACATTAGCATAACTTAATTGACAGTACTGTCCGCGAATACATGAATTCCAGGCTCGTAATATACCACTTAATTGGAAGCCGACGCCTTCCGCAAACACTGCCTTTATTTTTCAATTCCTTTATATTAGGTAAAATATATGATAATGTGTATATATTTTTTTTCCCCTCATTATTTTTTGTGGATCACAAACAGCAGAGACTGCGAAGTTCCTCGTGATTTGTCTGGTTTCCTATTCGATATGACCTGTCTACCCTTGTAGAATGTCAGGCGATTAAAATATACTCCTAAGCAGGTACAGTACTGAGAAATTGACTTTGACATCTGGCTTTCTAACATTTTTTTTTTTAATCAGGTTTTTTTTTTAATTAGGTCCAAATCAGTGATCTTCACCTGCTCCTAGCCTATCTAACTTCTCTGGAACCATTGAGACTTAACTAATTTCCAATGCATGGGCTGTGTGTTCAAGTGGAACTTCAGTTGAATAGGTATTCCCCACAGGTTTATTTTGCACACCTTACAAGACATTTGCTCGTAAAAAGTCATGTCATGCTTGCTCAGTAGTGCGTGTAATCCAATATTTTCTTTTTATTAAGATATGAAAATGACCATTGCATCAGTACAAGAGCGGCCTTAAAGAAGCAATGAGACTTAACCTCAAAAATGTATTCCACATAGTAATACGTGAACATTGGATCTCCGAGCCTTATTTGTCCTATACAATTGTAATTGATGCCATTTAAACATGCCAAGGTATTAAAAGTCTCATGTGAGGGAAGGTGTGTTAGTATATGTGACAAATAACACAAAAAGTGACAGTGCGCTAAAGTGTTTTAAAGTGACCAGTGCAGTAAGAATTCAAACTGTGCATATATTATATAAACAAATGTAAGGAGTGATGCAGAACATATAAAGTTAACACTCACATACATCAGTCCATATTTATAGAAGAAAGAAACCAGTAGATGGTTGTAATGATTCCTCTTCCTGGGTCTTTAGTTTTTGTGACCTCCAAAGATGAGAAGATATCAGTATGGTATAAATCAATTTAATAAAAAATGCATCAAATATTTTACACTTTCAATAACTGGAACACAGATAACACAGTAAGGTCCTGGTTGACAGATAATCTTGATAAGTCTCAGCCCCAATGAGCAGTGCCTGATTAACGCGTTTCACCCGTCAAAAGTGGGCTTCTTCAGAACCTGGCACTTCTGAAGAAGCCCACTTTTGACGGGTGAAACGGGAAAATTACATATATATGTTCTGTTAAACCAGCCTACTATTGGATAATAAAGGCTCATCCAGTAAACATTGCTGACATCAGGCTACATATAGTGTTGAGCGAACCTGAACCGCACTGTTCGGGTTCGTACCGAACATTAAGGTGTTCCGACCCCGGACCCGAACATTTCACTGTATGTCCGTGTTGGAGTTCGGGGTTCGGCTATAAACCAAATGTCTATAAACCGAAAGATATAGAATACATGTAATGCTATTGCTATTCTATAAAAAGAAAGTCTATAAACAGAATGTCTTTCGGTTTATAGACTTTCGGCTTGTAGAATACATGTAATACTATTGGCTTTCTATAAACCGAACTAGAGTCCCCATTCATAAGAAATTCTTATGAATGGGCACTCTATTTCGGTTTATAGAAAGCCAATAGTATTACATGTATTCCATAAGCCGAAAGACGGGTCCCTTATTGACTTCAATGGGGTTCGGTCCCGAACCCGGACTTTTTTCCGAAGTTCGGCCGATCCCACCGAACCCGAACATCCAGGTGTCCACTCCAAACTAGCTACAAATAAACTTCTCCATAATGCGCTTCTGGTGGATAAAGTGCCAGGTGCATGTTGTATTATGAGTTATATTAAATTGTTATTACTGTTTTATAGTACACACTATGGCTCCTTGCATCCCTGACTCATTGTTTTAGATCTGTTAGATCGATCTCTATAAGAAACCAAACCTTGAAATTTCCAAACGTTTTATGATAAAACAGAACAATATGATTTCACTATAAACACAAGTGCTAATGTATAACGCAAACAAGAATGTGAAAGTCACCGGCTTGAAAGGTGTAGAATCCCACCGTTTTTAAAACTATCATCATTCCTGCAATATGCAAACGTGTAAAGACACTGGTAATCTGTTCGTTCATTGACAGATAATATGACATTTTTAATGTTTTCTCTTGAACAGCAAAAATCAGATATAAAACACTTACGTAATGAAATATCTGAATAATTTTTATCGTTGTTCATTATTAAATTATGAGAGTTATATTTGACTTATGCGACTCCCTACCTTCCAACATACACTTAAAGAAATATGCTAAATGTGTTTGATCCTCTATGTGATCCATTGAGACACTGGGCTCTATTCAATTATTTGAGTAGGCAGCAGAGATTGCCAGAGATTGCCAAAGTGTCCATACAAGGTCCGGCTGATGACCACCATGATCAATTTTGGTGCCAACCCTTGCTTAATTTAGGTTCTTAACTCCAAAATCTCTATTGCAGTTTATGATAGTCAACGCCAAGTTAACTCGGGTTCATTGAATAGAGCCTTTTACTTATTGTTATGGAGAATGTACATCAACGAGTGCCTTATACTCCTAAAGAATCTAGCCAATCCATGGATTTACTGTCCCATCACCTAATACCCATACACTCTCCACATATTTGTTTTGCCTTTATATCATTTTGCTTAGCAATTGTTTCTCCCTGCATCTCATCTCAATTACTATTTGTATGGCTTTTATATTGTGAGCAAAAACCAGCCATGTATCTGATATGTCGAGGACCATTAAACATATCTCACCTTGTACTCATAATTGGATCTAATACCCAATAAAAAGCATATCTCTTGTAATGACCTTCTGGGATTTTTTTTCCTGCTGTATTTGGCTCCTGTTTATTTCATGGTGCAACACTGTAAATTACAAAACAAACAAAAAATGCATAAATAATGCAATCAATTATGTTCTTTCAGGAATCTAGAGCAAGTGTGAGGATTAAGGATCTTGACTTCTGTTTGTCAGTGCCCAAAATAACCTTATGTGGACAGGTTATACCTAAAAAAAGGACCTCATGTCAGCATTACAGGATAGATCCAAAGAAGGAATGATGTTCCTGAGGACCTAAACCAGGTGATTTTCGAGCATACCATCTCTCCTAAACTCTCTGCGATTCTTGCAATGGAATGTGGCGTTGGTACTCTTACAATACTTTTGAACGAATTTGTAGCGTCTGTGGTTTTCTGAATCTGTTCATATGTTAGATACCCGAGTGCCTACATTATTTTGTTACTTTGAATAAAAGATCATACATATTTACCATTAAGTCAGTGACATAATAGCAATGCTCAACCAATGCATCAAGGTCTACACTTTTAAGCATGCCTGATACCCATTTGTACTGCTTTAACCCTTGGTGAATAGGAACATTTTGAAATTCAAGACATTGTTTCGGACAGCAGGCCATATACTGGGCAAGTCTCAACTTTCAGTGAGTAAGATAACATCAGTATGCCATAGAATCTAACAATAGCTATACATTATTTCTGAATTCATGATCATCCCTGTATTGATATCATTTCTAGTGAGCACCCAAACCAATTACAGTTCCCAGGACATACTGCGTTTTTAAACATCCATCGTATTATTCCAAAAGCATGTTTTCTCATTAAACTCTGACCCATTTCAGGTATTTGAGGGCTGACATTAATCTTAGGTTTTTAAAGGGCCTTAATTACTGTCTTTTTTGATAGACCCATCATATTGTTTATGCCGTAACCTTAATTAACAGGGCACACGGTATAATTTCCTCTGTACTAAATGAGCTGTCAGCTCTAAACTTTGCAGACATAGAGAACACTAACATGTATCTGGAAGTAGCAGACGGTCGACACTGATAATATAAATTCAGGTTTTTGTTTTTCAAGGGGTGGTAGTAAGGAGGTACCACTTTTTGGAGACTTTCAGTAGTGCATCATTATGCACATTTTCTAATTGCTTTGCAAACTTGAGAGCTACATTTTGCCATTGAAGATAGTGCAAATCTGTCCTTTTTCCACTCAGCCAGTCCTATTTGTGAAATGATGTCAGTATCTAATCATCTTCAAACTGGTGCAATGTCACATTGAGCTTTCTGTGTCCTTCAAACCAAGTTAGTTAAAGGGACACTAAACTTTATTTTTCACTTGTACTTCCAATATAAAAGCACAAGTGAAAGGTTAGTTGCCCCTAGTGTGAGGATAAACTGACAGATACTTCTAACAGTACACGTCAGTTTATCCTCGGACCGGCAGCTGCCATGCTTCCTTAGGAAGCAGGAAGCCATCTGGTCGACGACTGGATCTCTTTACTAGCGCAGAGAGTGAACCTCGTGTTTGCATGGGATCAGCGGGGGGTGGGGGGGGGGACCATAAGTATTCACCCCTGCTGATGTAAAAAAAACTAGGGTCTCGCATTCTGCATACCTCAGTCAGACAGAACTGTGAGACACAGCAGAGCATAAACCCGTGTCTATTAAGAAACATATTGGATTTGCTCCAGACCAGATGGACATATTTTAACTCTTGCTTCCTTCAAAGAAGCAAGGGTTAAAAAATGGTTTAGTTGTGCTTCAATACCACAGTTAATGTTGGCCAAAAAGTATGAATCTGTAAATATAATGAGGTCTATTCAGGTAGCCCAGACTAGAGCTAATAGCCAAATTGGTGCATGGTGCATAACAGTTGACCATACTCTGCTGATTCCATAGCTGAAGAGTTTCAAACTTCCATTGATGTTAATATCAGCACAAAAACTGTGCGGCAGGAACTTCCATGGCTGAGCAGCTTGATGCAAGCCTCCCATCCCCAAGTACAATGCCAAGCGTCAGAGTGAGTGGTGTAAAGTACGCTGCGATTGGACACTGGAGCAATGGAAGTGTGTTCTGTAAAATGACTAATCACGATTCAATTTTTGTCAGTCTGATGGGTGAGTCTGGGTTTGGCGGACGGTAGGAGAACATTACCTGCCTGACTGCATTGCACCAACTGTAAATATTGGTAGAAGAGGGATAATGGTATGGGGCTGCTTGTTAAGGTTGAACTAGGCCCCTTACTTCCAATAAAGGGAAATATTATTGCTTCAGCATACCAAGATATTATGGACAACGTTATGCTTTCAACTTTGTGGGAATGGTTTGGGTAAGGCACTTTTCTATTCAGCATGACTGTGCACTAGTATATAAAGCAATGTCCAAAAAATCATTGGTTGCATGTGTTTGGTGTGGAAAAACTTGACTGGCCTGCACAGAGCCCTGATTTCAAACCCAATGGACACCTTTGGGAGTAATGGAGAGTGTGAGCCAGGCCTTCTGGTACAACATCGTGCCTGACAGAAATTCTCTACTGGGCACAAATTCCCACAGAAACGCACCAAAATCTTGTGTACCCAAACGAGAGGAAGCTGTTCAGCCTGGTCTGGTTGGTGACTGTCTTTATCTTTTAGCGCAGAGAGAGACACTCATTTTCAAACTTTACCTTCATATTCCCAAGGGGCACTTGTAATAGTCACTGTACTGTGCTGGAGACACAGAAGCAATCAGAACTATTTTAAAAATAAATTTATTCATTTTAAACAAATATAAAAAAAAATCTTGCTTTTGCCCCTCCAAGGTCTACAGTCACCCCTCCCTACAGGGGTTAGTAGTTTAATCACAACCCTGGTTCCTTGTTAGTCAATGCTGGGTTATTAAATATATATATATATTTCTTTTCTTCCATATATCACGCTGTATCGTTGCAAACATGCTTAGTAGCTCATCTGAAGTTCTGGATACCTAGAAACATATGGGGTTCTTGAGAACAGTAATAATTCTAATTGAAAGCCATAATAACATGTAGCTATTTCTAGAGGTTGTAGCCATCAATTATTTTCACTGTATGTACTGCAGAGCAACTGATTTCTTTTTTTTTTTTTTCCAAAATACAGATCGCTTTGCGTTTAGTTCACTTGCTGGTAAGGGACCCCTTCCAATTGCCATCCCATGTCTCCCCCCGTCTCCCCTCCTCCTCTCAGCCTTCCATTTAGACACTGGGCAGTGCAGCAGATGTATTCAACTAGGCATAGATAATAAACTGCATTTTTAACCCTCTGCTATTTTTCCTCATTGTATAGCTAGCCAAAGAAACATCTGTTTACCTGACCTACAAATTAACACTACACAGCGACAATCAGGGACGAAAAAAAAATAAACCTTTTATGCAAGGTTTACGGAGCAGATGGGCATGCAGTGTTGGCATGATGTACTTACTTGCATTGGTGACATAAGGAATTACAATTAAGGGTGAAGTCCTTTTAGGTTGGCACAGTCAACTCAAGAAACCACCAGCTCTCCAAGAAAAACAAAGCCTAGACACCAGTACAATCCAACTTTTCTTTCTTCATACAAAAACTGAAAACGCACAAAACTGAACACACAAAATCAATCAATGCTAGACCTTACGCGTTTCACGCAAACAGCACTCGATGACCAATGATCAAGCTCAGTTTGTGCGAAAGTGGAGTGACGTCACTCACTTACAAAGAGAGAGGCACCAAAGCTGGGATTCCGGGTGTTGAGTGTGTTAATACACAACAAAGATTGCATATTCACTGTTAAGAATAAGCTTGTGTATATTCCTATGCACTGTACCAAATTTGTTAGTGGTACTGAATGCATAACAATGGGCAAACAAGAGATAAAACAAGTCTGTCCATCAGGTACTCCTAAAAACAAGACAAAATAATCCCCGTACTTCTGCAGGTGAAAAGAAAATAAATAGAAAAAAAAAAAAAAAAGGATCACTTGGGTATCTGAACAAAGATAATAGAATTTATTTAATGTTTAGTGATCTGCAGCATGGTGTTTCCCTCTACCAGTGGGACTTGTGTGAAATGAAGTGCATATGCTATGTGGAGCAGAGCATCAATACTCTGTAAGTATTTACTGCTCTGGAAGAATCAGATGTAAGTGTCACATTCTAAAACAAGCACTAATAAGTTAAATGGACACAGTCACCTAAACATTGCTAACACTGCGGAAAAAAATACATCTGTAAGTTGTGTCACCACTTGCCATGTCAATTTTTATGTATATTGTTTGCACTTTGCTGTTTGATGCTTCCTGTTTCCTGTCCTGTTGCTCTATACATTTAAAAGAGATATGACGGTTTCCACGCAGTGGCAGCTCCTGTGAGTTTTTAATGGGTCCTACTTTTATTCTCTATTCTGTTTATGACCTTAGTTTTGGCTTGATATGATGTCCATGGTACACCTTTCCCAATGGATTTTGTTCCTGTTGCATGTCAAGTACCAAGCTGATGAATTAGGAGGAGCAACAGACGCACTTACAACAAGTCACTGCTAGCATTGTTGCCCAACTCACTTAACATGAAGGGCCAGAGATTTTAACCCCTTAGTGACAAGATATTTTACCTTGACTTTCCCTTGGTGACAATGGCTGTTTTGACATTTCTGGGGTATTTGTGTTTAGCTGTAATTTTCTTCTCTCTCACATACTGTACCCACACAAATTATATGTTGTTTTTATCGTCATAAGAAGGGCTTTCATTAGATACCATTATGTTCATCATATCTTATAATGTAGTACAAAAAATCATAAAATATGATGAAAAAGTAAAAAAAAAACACTTTTTCTAACTTTGACCTGAAATATAATTTACACAAATACAATCATTAAAAAAGACCCCATCTAAATAGTTTCTAAATGTTGTCCCTAGTTCAGAAATATGCATGTTTCCATATCTTTCGGTATATTTTTGCGAGTTATGGGGCAAAAACCAAAACTAGTGTTTTTTGTTTTTTTCCTATATTGACCTTTTGACCCCAACCCGAACCCTAAATTTAACCCCAACTCTAACCCTTATGCTATCCCTTAATACATTTAATTTACATTTAATTTTAACCCTATCCGTTATGCTAAAAATTATTTAATTTTAACCCTATAGGCTAATCTAACATAATACTAGTTTCAAGTTAATTACATTTTTTTTTGACATTGCTATGTTGCTTGGCTACCTCTAGGGCCAGTCAAGCAGCATATTCAGAACGAAGAAAGTGAATTTACTTTCACTTCCAAAGCTCAGACCACCAGAGGGCATAGCCATATTGAGGGAGCATGCTGCTCCCTCAATAGGGCTCCCACGATCTTTCCGTGGGGTGATCGTGGGTGCCCCAGAAAGGCAATTTTCGGTGCTGGCTATTGCCTTGACATCGAGGCAATAGACCAGCACCGTTTAAGTGGTTTTCGATCTTTGATCGCCTAAACCACTTGATTCACCGCAGGACATGCCAGACACGTCCATTGTCAGGAACAGAGTTCCCGGAAGGACACACCTGGCACGTCCATTGTCGCAAAGGGGTTAAGGACCATGCACAGATTTAAAAAATGAGTTACTTGCACCAAAATCCTTTATTGAATACAGCTGAAATTTCATCATCTTGTTATACATCTTAAGAATGTATTTATATGTTCCTTTTTATACATACTTATATTGTGTATTTGTCAATATCTATATGCATACATAGAGCTCACAAAGACACCAGATGCACAAATATATACACCTGCAAGCCTTGGAGCCAATCACACGACACTTGGATTATGCCCCACCCATGTACATCCTCCCATCAGTAGAAAGCTGTGCATCAACGTATAAACCATATTTAGGCAATGGAGACACATAAACAGAGTGAAGAATGTAACCCCCCCCCTGTACTGTTAAGATATTTATTTTCAAAAAACAGTATAAAACCGTATTTGTACTATGCGCGGTGCTCACTCCTTTACATAGAGCTGACGGCTTTGAAGGGTCTCAGTATTTTTATTTAAGACTTGTCTATTGAGAGGAGTGTTCACCTGTACTGTTGAATATCTGCTTCCCTCTTGACTTACCCTTTTGTTGTTGGTGTGGATGTGTAGGATGCAGGAGTGATATGAGATAAAAGGAACCATGTGTTTGATGTATTCCATAAGCCCTATAAGATGCCCATCAGCGATCACGTCTTACCAGGCAAAGTGTCTGGGGTTCTTTATCTTAGCATATGGGATGTGATCTTTGTATGACCTTGGACTGTATCGTAATAAAACACCTGCTCTGCCTGCCCTAGTCATAGACATGAAAAACAGCTTTGATACAATTCCCCATTTCCCAGTCTTTGGCTTGCATGAGAACCTTGCCGCACAGCTTGCTGCCTTGACCTCAGATTTCCCTCCACAAGGTCTAGAATCTGTTCGAAGTACAGACATTTTTTTCTGTGTTCTATACCTTGAAGAAAGCAATGTAACATTTGAAGCCTTCTCTTCATCTATCATCACCGGGAATGGGGATACCTTGTGTTTGAGTCTTTCAGATGAGTACTAGCTTAATCCATCACATGACTCAAATCATTTTGTTTGAAGATAAAAGTCCAACGTCATATCTTTATAAGGAAAACTTCTTTCATGGACTTACTTGTTCTATCTCATGATGTAATTTAAAGGGACAGTATCACCTAAACTTTGCTTTAACTGTGACTGAAGAGAATAAAAAATGATTGAAAATGATCTATACATTGTGTTAGCAGAATTGCCAGCAAATGCCTAAATTAGGACAAAACTGTGTTTTAAATGTTTCTGTGGAGTCTTCTGTTTATGACATCACCTGTGGCTTTTTATGCAAATTACACATTTCGCACTAAAAACCAGTTCATTTGCATATCAAGCCATAGGTGATGTCATAAACAGAAGACTCCACAGACACATTTAAAACAATTTTTTCTCCTAATTTTGCTAACACAACGTACAGATTATTTTTGAACTTTTTTATTCTCTACATTACTCTCAGTATAAACAATGTTTCGGTGATGCAGTCCCTTTAAGAGAATTCTAATATGCTATTGGCAACATTACTTATGTTTTATTGGTACAAGAAACATGTTGTTTATCTTTAAGCAGTGGTATTTTTGAATGCACGTATTCATAAATTTGATATTCCAATCCAAAGAATGTTATTTCAGATATTATTGTGATACACTGTAATTGCATAGGTTTTCTTGACTTGTAGCACATGCAATTGTAACTATGGCTTTTTTTTATCTTAATATTATGTAGTGCATCACTGCATTTTTTTCCCCCACATACCAAATTGTTACTGTTACCTTAGAAACTACATCTAACAAAGTAACAATTTTATGATCATATTTATTCCATAATATTGAAGTATACTAGTAACAGAAGGTAATTAACATGTCTAACTTATTTGTCAATTTAAGCTAATAGAAACAGGACACAAAAGCAATCTGATGAATACAAATAGCCAAAAATGAACATATTGCAGATCATCAAAATATAATTGTTAATTTTTTTTCATTGTATCAGATTATCAGATATTCAACTTTCCCAAAATCGATCCACATAAGTCACTTTAATATTAAAAAGGGCTGATTCTAAAACTCGATCAGTTCAAAAATAGCAAATAAAAATGTATCCAATGCTATAAAAGGTATGAATTGCAATGCAGTGTATGTTTAATCTGGAAATTTATGTTTGAGCATTATCAAATTTAAAAACAAATAGTAATAAAGGCTAAGGTTTTGTTGCACATTAGACACTGTAATATAGCTATAGAAACTACAAGGATTGATTCAATAAAGAGAGTGTTGGTAATTGAGACAGGAATTTCAAACTTAAGTCCCATGTAGCTGAATTGAGCTGAATTCTAGCTCGGCTATTTTGGTCTAAAGTTTGAAATCCGCATCCTGCAATTCTCTCTTTATTGAGTAGACCCTACAGTATTCATGATGACAATACTATCAATCAGGCATTTTATACTTTTGTCTTGTGCTTTTTAATGTTTGCTTCTTTAACATGTAGCTGAGGGATTAATAGACTGACAAATCCACCAATAGTCATTCCCCTATATTTGGTGTAAACTCATTCTGTGTCTTTACAGATGGATGTGTGTTTTTAGTACATGAACTTATAGAATAGAGATGATCCAGATGCAGGGGCAAGAAACGTACTGATTTGGCAATGTATTTACTTAGTTAGGGTCACCTGTATTGAATGTATATAAAAAAAAAAAAAAAACAGAAACAGATGCAAGCAGATGGTCACATATTACTTGTTCAGTCTCGGTCTATATCTTTAAAGAAAAATCAAACACAACAGATACAACCATTCTCCATCCTCCACACGTCCATTACCATAGTCTTATGTATTTTTCATTTCACCTTCGATGTCAGCCACACAAACAATGACTAAAAAATAAATTAACAATTCTATTCTATTTAATATGTAGTTATGTTTCTCCAGCTTTGTCTAAATATGCCATGGAATGTTTTCTCACAAATGATTCAGATTATTGTACTTTTTATTCCTGAAAAGTTAAAGGCTATTGGTAGCCTTTTCCAGTTCATTTCATTCAGCAACTGATATACACCATCAAAACACAAAAGCAGCTTTTATCCCTGTTACAAAGTGTTATATAAAAAGAACAGTGTTTATTCTGCCATAGTAATGCAGTGCTTCTGTGTTTGCATACATTACGTACTGTATTGGATGCAAAATTACTTTAGACTTCAAATGTGCAATATGCAGCCATGGTGTAGTCTCTTAGGACAGAACAGTGAAAGCTATTTCATTTTTTTTTTTAATTACAATGAATTATTTGTTAAAAGAAAGCAATTCACTACTTCATGTAAGAGAGAGCTCTCACATACAAACTTCCTGAAAGGGAATCCATCACCTAAACAGCATATAGCAGTTTAAATGTGTAGCATAAACAATGATCAAGGTACTGTGCTAGCAGAATTGCAAGGAAATGGATAGTGCAAGTGAGGTTTAAAATGTGCTGGCCTAGCCCTTCAAGGCTCTATCACTGTGCAGCTTTATATGGAAAAGAAGTACTTATTAAGAGAGTTTGTTGCATCACAAAGAGAAAGGCACTTTCACTTCTGATCGCTCTACATTGAGCTGTGAGTATTTATCAAAAATAATCCTTTCAAATTTATTTCAAATATGTCATATAATTGCATACCAGGTAACATCAAGATAAGTGTGAACCAGGAGGAGGACCAAAGGGGGATGTCACTTAACACTGAAGGCAAGTAACGGCCTCTCTACTGGGATCCGGCAGACAGAAGCTTACACGTGCCTCTCCAACCCTACAAAGGCGCCGTCAGGTGAGACACATCATTTGTGTGCCTTGTCTCATCACCACTTTTTATTTCAAGGGACATCTTTTGACCAAAAAAAACCTAAAACAAGTTGGGTTGTGCTGCAGGCACCTATTTTTTTTCTTTATTTTTTTCATTATCCTGGGTGAAAAAAAAAGCAAAGCAAGTGGAGACATGGAAAAATTGGAATGGATAAAAAAAAAAACAGAAATTAATAATAGTAAGAGTATAAAGCAACAAAAGCATGAAACAGGAAAAACCATAAACAGGGCTCTAACACAGGGCAGAACTAAACAAGGCTCTATATCAGGGCTGAACTATAACAGGGCAGAGCAGTTGTAGGGCTTTAGGAAACAGGTGGAGTGATACCAGGAACAAGGCAGAATCCAGACTGTAGCTGGATTTGGCAGGTGCTGCTCTGGGGCCAAGCAAGGGAAGGGTGCCACTCTTGTGTCCAAGCAAGAAAGAAGCAAGGTACAGGAAAAAAAAAGCAATGTCAGGAATGAGCATAAATATTAAGCACAGCAGGGTAAAAAGGATACAAAAATAGCCTGGGTGAGTTTGAACATGTGTGTGGCTCAAAACACATATTGGTGTGAGCTATGCTATACTATGTCTGTCTATGACTCAATGTATACTGATTTGAGCTCAGCAGTACTTGATGTTTGTGTCTTGCCAGAACACACTAACAATAACTATACTGTACCACAATCAGTGTCTGGCCATTTCTATTACATAGCATGGTTGTGTCTCCTGATAGGAGTTTTCTTATGCCACCTATTAAAACTTATGCTGTAGCATATCTGTGTCTTGCATACTGTAGGCTGATGGATCTATACTACACCACCATGACTGAGACGAGGGCAACACTATCCAGGGAGCAGCAAAGTTAATCTTTGCCTAGGATGGCAAAAATCTTTTGTACTGGCCCTGCTTCTGGTCTGCATGGAAGGCCTAAAGACAGATACCTGACATTGGAGCTTCATATTTTATTGAAGTAAGAAAAGAAGTGTGCACTCCACTCTCCGATAGATGCCAAAAAAGGGCTTTATTTAGTGCAGAAACAATCCGGGTACATAACACAGACTGTGAGAGGAAGGCCATCCGGTTTGTTAGCACTTTTTTATTGGCATCTATCGGAGAGTGGAGTGCACACTTATTTTCTTAATTCAATGAATCTACATGCTGGATCGGCGTTGTGGAGCACCCGTCCTCTTTACAAGAATCACACGGGCTCACACCTTCGTGTTTATTGTATTAAGCTTCATATTTTAACCTATTGATCCAAACCAGGGCCTCATCTGAGGAAGATGGCTGCCTAGCCTATGCACTGGGCCAGTTGAAGGTCTGGTGTCGACCGAGACCTACAGAGCAGCCTGGGGGGGTAAATGCCCTTCTGCCTCCTTTGCATCCCTCCACTGCTTCCAGAAGAGCAGCATAGGTGTTACTGTCAAAAATTTGGGGAAGAATGTTAAGTATTTTTATCCTATATTCTGTATTGAGTCGGGAAATCCAAGTCTGTATTTATTTTTAACAATTACTATGTCATTATTGTTCTGTGTCACTAAATGTTATATTGGAATAATGTCTTGCCTTCAGTCCCAAGAATAAAATCCCATTCCTATTCTTTTAGAGTACCATAATCTCTGATTGCATTAGACCTCATTATGATTGAAAATAATTTGGGTTTCAAGGTAAAATAGGGATGAAAAGAACTGATTTGCAGAAGAAAAAAGCAGAGACTATTTAAAAAAATAATGTCAATAGTTTTGTCTCTTGCTTCCAAGGAAAAGTATTTCCCAATTCCCTTTCCAATTTACTAGATCTTAGTAATGTCCTCAAGGTAAATGAGACACATCTATATTTCACCGGTATGACGTAGGCCATATATCATTTTGCCACACGGACTGTACTAGAGCAGGTGGCATTCTTAACAAGAGAGAGCTGTCATGCAGGTAAATCTCTATGGTCACTCTGGACTGTTCTATATGACAAAGAACATCTGCAAGCTATGTACATCATCTTGTTCTCCCAGGAGAGTACTATAAGTCACAGACCCAAATACAACAGGCTCATAGCTTAATTATTAAAGTACAACTGACGGCAAAGAAAAAATGTATTATATTTATTTGTAAAATTGCCACCAATGTAGATATTTTCAATAAAAATACTTGAATAAAGTATGTATATAAAGACATTTATTAAGGCCTCGTTGCTCCATATAGCTCTAGCAGGAGGCTGACATATTTAGAATCTTTGGTCAGATCTTCCTTCACCCTGGTTTAGATGATAGATGATCTGACCCATTTGACCCACAAACAATATGTCCTCCCCCTGATACAAGCAATCAGGGCTTGAACAGGTACTTTGTATACCATCATTAAAACATTTCTACTTAAAATGCCTGCATTTGATGCATCATTTTTGTTGACAGTTGTCCCTTAACAGTTCAAGATACCTGAAATGGCAGCTTTATATATATACAGACAGATATAATACAGGATTTGCTTTTCTGCGTTTATTAATAAGTAATCGTGTTTATTGGTATTCTGTGTCCAACAGCTAGAGAGATTAATGTTAAGAAGAATGCTTGCCTAGTACTAAAAAGGGTGACAATGACCTGATTATAAGATCCAAAATGAGATAAATAGTTTGGTAGTAAAAAATTAGGTATACAATTTAAGACAATAAATATATTTCAGAATGAGGACCATTTAGATTGTTCTCTTTGCTGTTATACATGTTTAACACATGTGAAACTATTTATAGTTCTCATGTAGTCTTACATTGAAATTAAATTCACATTTAACATTCTTTACATTACATTACATTACCATTTGTTTATATAGCGCCAACAATTTACGTAGCGCTATTCACACTCAGAGAGATAGGCAGAATTGTTACTATTAAAAAAAGTAATGGGATTTATTCAATGAGCTGAGTTAATTTATCTCATGTCATTGAATCTCATGGACTTCAATAGAAAGAATTGAGTTTAAAAAAAAAACGGTAATTGGGCCTATTAAGTCTATTATATTTTTTTTGCAGTTGTTGAGAAATATTAAAGGGTTAACCAGTTAGGTGCGATTTTCCATGGGAAAATTGGAGCTCCGAGTTGTGGACCACTTTATATCACTTTGGAGATCCGAATAGTCATTGAATTCAGGCTACTCAAAGTGCTTCCAAATTGGCATTAAAAAATCAGCCATTGTGGATGATTGTTGATCTTAAATTCCAGGATCCAAACTCCTAAGGACTCCTAAACTGGTAGCCTTTATCCTCCCCAAAAGACTTCTATAGGGAGGATAGAGACTCATGTTGGTAGGACGTCGGCTATTGTGAAATTATCCAAACTTCTCCCAAACATAAAAAATAATAATACATAAATAAAGCGCCCTGGGACATCTATATTCAATTCATGGAAGGTCGGGGCTAGTTGCCCTGTACCCCCCATACACACACAATTCAAGGGGCTGGTCGTCACCCAAAATAGTTTACACCCTGGGGCTGCCAAAATAGTTCTAGACCCCCACCTCACCCATAAAAAAATTAGTCTCCCTGGGCTCTGGAGACTTACCTACCCAAATACCTACAGATCCCCCAATAGCTAAATAATCTCCAGGATATTATGGCTGCCCATATGGATTTTCAGTACTTTAAACAATATCTAAAACAAATTGAGGGACTTTATGCATTTTCTTCTTAAAAGGTATTTGATGATATGGCGTTTCTACTTACAAAGTCCCACCACAAATGTATAATATAGTCTTCATGTTAAGTGCCCACTGTGTCCTCAGTTTAATATTTTCAGATAATATTTCCTCTAAAACGCATGTGTTAGATGATGTCCACTCGGCACGTTCCATTTGTTTATTCTTCACGATAAGGAAGAAAATAATATAAATGCGGTAAGAAGATCTTGTCGGATTTTTGTTTTTTAAAACCTTATGGTATAAAAAAAATTATTGTGTATTAATGTGTCTTAAATAGATAATGGACTTTATGGTACATTGTGCAATTTGTAAAGTATAAAGTGTATGATCACCAAATACTACAAATGTGCTATGGCAAAAACTGGAATTACTTCAAAGAATTCAAAGGAAGAGATACAGATATAGGTCAATATATTCCGAGGAAATGTAGCGTAATATGAAAAAAAAAAAATCAGGTGTGTCCCTGTGGACTACAGAAAAGATCAAGCTTTTGTCTAAAAAAAAAAAAAAAAAAGTATCTACAACATTAAAATTTTTAATGGGCTTCTGACTATGTCCAAAAGGTAATAATAAAAAAGAACCAAGAACAGTGATACATCAGTTACTACACATCCTGAAACATACTAACCTTGGCATTTCCTATAGAATTCGGAAGACTGTACACGATGCAGGTGCCAATTAGAAAAAAAAAATGTTCTTTTAAGTCCAACAACATTTCTAACAACACATACATACAAACGTATACAAATAGTTTAGAGCACATAGAGGGGTATACATGAATAAAAATATAAATACACATAGAGAGAGAAAAAAACAAGAAAAAAAATAACAGCATTAAACATGTGCAGTCCATATACAATTTATACAATAGCTGTATCTCATAAATGATGGCATAAACAAATGTGTTGTATTGTGATGATCAGAGGCTTATAAGTTTTCCATTATTTTTGAATACAACATTTTTTTATCAAGTAATTATTGAATCTGAGCGATTTCAGCCTGCACATGTCACACAATGAAGAGGGCAGGAACGCTGCTTCATCAACAGTAGTAACTCAGTTACACTTTTTTTAAGAATACATAAACAGTTTCACTACAAATGTAATCCAACCATCAAATGTCAATGACAAGCATCCTACTGAGTGTGGGAAAATAAATGACAAGGTCTATTTCTTTCTCTATAGCTTACATGATGCAGCATTAATCTAATAATATTTGTTTGGAAAGTGTATAAAATGGATAAAGTAGATATAATAAATTCTAAAGTACAGATTTTTTTAATCCAATCTTTCCACAAGCAACACATTAATATAACTTTATGCCATAATTAATTTCATACCCTCAATTAAAAAAATAATATATATATATTCCAGCTTGTTCCATGTATCTGCATGCTTAAAAATCCATAAACAACAATAAAAAATGATATACACTTTGCTACATTTTTTATATCACTATTCAGTATTTACACTGAGCAGCAATAATAATTAAACAAGTCAGCTAGATAAGCAGCAACATTATTTCTTTAAGATACCATTCTGAAGGATCACTCTTTTCAATCCATTGCACCATGTTTCTTATTTGAATATAAATTCAAAATGTTTATGGATTCTAGAAGAAAAATGACGAAAAAAAGCAAAGACTGTTTAATGTATAATCACGTTCTCGTTTATTGGTACTACATTTAGTCTGACAGTATCAATAACTGTCTCTCTCTCTCATCGGAGAGAGAAAGAGCGAGATAGAGTGGTGGGGAAGGAGTTGTAAAATGAATGGAGCAGGGATGCATGGTAAAATGGGGGTGAAATGGGGGGGGGAGTAACTTGAGTAACACTCATGTACTAAAAAAAGTGAATATATTTTGTAAACTCTTTGCTCCTACTACAGTGTACTAAACATTTTAGACTCAAGTAGTAAATATGAACCAATTGGGAATAAAAACGGGCATTTTTGCGAATAAAAAAAGGTAATTTTTGCTAATACTTTTCAGTCTTATTTATTAACGCTTGCTAAAAACTGGTGTAATTTTCACACTCAGAATAAGATAATAATTTTTCTTTAAAAAAATATGCGCGCAATACTTTAGCATGTTCAAATATAATCACAATATATTACCGCAACCAGAAAAATGCACTGTAAATAAAAATAATAATAATGTTACCTATTTTATACTGCACTTGTTTAGTACATGACCCTCATAGAAGGACATTGTAACTCCATCTGCCTTGGTATGACAACTGACTTCCTTGATACCTTCATGCCTGGTAACATCCCAAAGAATACGCTATTGAAATGCATTTGCTGTTGGATTCATAGCCATCTGCGATGCTAATTTAAATATCATAAAGATAACTTGCGAATTCTAATTTGTGAACAGTACTTCTGTTTATAATTCTTGGTGTATATTAAGAATGCGGTTTATGCAGTAATTGAAATGATTACCCAGTATGACCCTTCCATAAGACAAACTTGTTTACACTTTATTTATCATCTTATGGGGTCTACCAGTCAAATGGATATGAAAAGTTTATTTGTCAGTCCAAAATTTATCATTATTCCTTTTAATATTTACACAAACCAATAAGTCTTTAAAAAGTTTTAAATAATAGAGTGTCTTACAATTCTTGTAAAAGACTGTTCATGATCCAGGTGCCAATTAGAAAAAAAATGTTTTCTCTTGTTTTTCATTCCAAGTCCCGAACAATATTAAACGCATTTCAACATTTCTAACAACACGTACATACAAACATACATACATATACAAATAGTATAGAGCACATAGAGAGGTATACATGAATAAAAGTATATATACATATAGAGAGAAAAAAAACAAGAAAAAAAAATAACAGCATTAAACATGTGCAATCCATATACAATTTATACAATAGCTGTATTTCATAAATTCATAAATGGTTTTAAATAATAGAGTGTCTTAAAATTCTTGTAAAAGTAGCTTATTTAGGCTTTTCAGTTCTGCCTTGGTGCGTACTGGATCATGTAATTTTATTCCCTGTTATTTGAGTTTCTTTACAGAGCTGATACATTAGAGAAGTAAAAATAAAAAAAATAACACTTTATTTTATCTGCAGACCTATTGATTGTTCAGTGTGAGATTGGAAGGCCTTACGAATTATATAGAAAATGCCTCAATAAGAATGACTTTCAGATGAAAAGATAGCCCAGAAATGTACCTCTTTCCCTTTCAATAATAAATAAAGTCAGAGTTGAACCATTTCTACAGAAATAGATTTTGTTTGACACAAGCAGTCTCCTGCAACCACCTTAAAAATTAACATGACATTATAACGTGGAAAAAAGAAATAAACCTTTTAAGACATTGAAAAACAAGCTTTTTTTTTACAAGTTTTGTTTTTAAAGTATTTTTTTTATACAACTAATTAACATGTTGAAATGCCTTATGTTTTCAATCTACATAATAGTAGTTTTAAATAATAATAATAATAATTATTATTTAGAAAAAATAGGATTTGTCAGTTGTCAAGAACCATTAACCCATTCAGTCTGCCCCGATTCCTACTTGCTGTAAAAACTTCATATCTTAAGAGGTCCTTGGCCTTGTCTTATGTTCAGGATAGCAGGATAGCACTATGCTTACACCATGCAAGCTGAAGCTTTATAACTATGCTAAGCTCTACCATGTCAGCTAAAAGCATATTCCATGCATCCACCACACTCTCAGTAAAGTAATTCAACTCTAACCACTGGATATTCCCAAATACTAACCCTGCTCTGAGCTTAAGATCAATCATGTTCAAGAGGGAATGTATACAGCCATATACAATGAAACATTTGCATTGTGTTTCTCTCCCATGCATTTTGAGTGGAGTGTGACATGCTGAGTGCCATTCGAAGGAGGCAAAATTGTCTATTTTTTTTTTTTTTTTTGTATAACAATTTTTATTGTTTTTTAGATACATGTATGAACTTTGAGTAATCCCCAATACATGGTACATAGGAAGTCTGTATTAATTGGACATGCAAGTCCTTTCAAACAATAGTCAAGCAAGAATTTTGTCAATACGTACAAATATATGAATGATCCTTTTGAGAGTTATTATGAGTTCTTTGCCTGACGACCTCCCGGGCTTATTGGACTAACCAACCTTGTTACTCGTATATCTTTTGAAATGGGTAGGGATTACTTTAGGTATGTATATTGATTTATACTTATTCTTAAAACTAAACCAATAACCATCAACTAAATTTACAGGTAGCGTTGGTGGCGCAATTAACAAAGTGGCTTTCATCTGCACTCAATACCGAGTATGAATGAATCCCCTGATTTGTCGCCCACTGTCACCCCTGTCCGTCCCCGTCCCCATTGGAAATAGGAGGTAATGGATCTCGCCCTAATAGTAATTGTTCAGAGTACCACGTGGTATGGCTAAACGTTTTCCTAATTTTATCTTGGATTGTGGGGTTTAATTGAGAGATGTATGAGTTCCAGGATTTAAAATTTTTTTTAGTGGAACGTTCTTTGTCTAGGGTGGAGTTCAACCATTCCATACGAAATACATGGTGTAACTTCTCTTTGAACAGCGTTATAGTTGGCGGGTCTGGTAGGATCCAGTGGTGTAGGATCGTTTTCCTGGCAACTGCAGTTATTAGAAAGAGCATACGAGATGCATTAGAACTGTCTATATGCTTCATGCCAAAAATCATGGAAGCAGGTGTTAAAGGAATAGAGGTTAATCGGGCTGTTTTTGCTAATGTTATCACCTGTTTCCAGAAGTCCTGGATTGTGGTACAAGCCCAGAGGCAGTGAAACATGTCCGCCCCTCCCATGCCACATTTGGGGCAGGAATCTGTTGTTCTGGCGCCCATGACAAATAAGCGATGTGGAGAGTAATATGCGTGATGAATTATTTTTAAATGCATTTCCTGATAAGAAGTATAAGGCATAAGTTTCAATGTCTTAAGGTAATGAGCAGTCAGTGTTTGTGTGTCTAGCTCAGGTAAGTTAACGCTCCATCTGCTTAAACCAGTCACCTCCTGTGAGTGATCCATTCTATCACGAATGTGATTATATAACAAACTAATTGAGTGTTTTCTTAGTATGTTAGACTTTAGGAATGTATCTAGGTAGTTGTCCCAATCCTCGTCTTCTAGTTGGGATAATATTCCTGTAGAGTATCTTTTGGCTTGTAAATAGTGAAAATTAGTTATCTCTATTTTGGGGAATTTTTCCATGCATTGTTCCCTTGTTAACAGTTGTCTAGTGTTCGTGTTGACCATGTCATAGACACAGCGAAGTCCCCTTGACTCCCAGAGTTGGAATTGTGTGTCTGCCTGTCCTCCCTGGAATAGGGGGTTATTTACCCAACCCAACCACAAAGAGTGCTTCCATGAGGTACCTTGCACTATTCTAAGTAGTTTCCATGCTTTAATGGTAGAGAATAATAGTGGGTTATCTTTTACTGAATTTGGGATGTCCTGAAAGGGTGTGTGTAATAGATTGGCCAGTTTGATATGTGGAGAATGTTGTTGTTCAAGGTTTACATCCGTGAATTGGGGTATAGGGGAAATCCAATCCAGAGCATGTCTGTATAGAGCAGCCAAATTATAATCCTTTATATTGGGAATATTACACCCGAGATTATATTTTGGCTGTTGAAGCTTACGGAGTGCTATTCTGGGTTTTTCCCCCCCCCCATAAGAAAGCCCTGAAATGTCTGTTAAGCAATTGGTCGTCAGATCTAGAAAGTATTACCGGTAAGACTTGAAGAGGATATAGTAACCTTGGACAACTAACCATTTTAAGGAGAGCTGCTCTTCCCAGGAGAGTGATATTTAGCGATTTCCAATTATTGAGTTCGGCAATGACCTTTTGTATTGGTTTTTTGATGTTCTTAGCGTAGAGGGTATTTATTTTTTTAGGGATAACAATTCCTAAATAATCTATAGAGGAAGAGTTCCAGTGTAAGGACATTGGGGGTAAGTGTTTTGGTTTTCTTTGAACTCCCAAATTCAAAGCCACTGATTTATTTTTATTATATATACAGAGTAACACAGGGTTTCTGTTTTTGCGTTTTTGCATGTGGCTTGCACTGGAAATATCCAGCTTTTGTTTTGCAATATTTAACATTGATATATTTATTGTTTGTTGTGCAACACTATATAATTATTATTTTTTTTATTATTGGGCTACTTTTTGGGAGCAACATGGCTAGTTTTTTTGTGGACTAGTTGACAACACTGGGGGGATGGGACACTTCATCGCGGCTGCATCCGCTTCACCGCCGTCACTTCACCACACGAGAGCTCGTCACGGGATATTTCATTGCGGGACATTTCATCGCTAAAGGTGAGTTTTAATGTGTTAGAGTTAGAAGATAGAGTGTTCGAATTAGAATTTTAGTATTGTGGTTTAGGGTGGTTAGAATGAGGGTTTAGGGGGTTAGAATTATTTTTTAGAGTTTGGGGTTAATTTTAGTATTAGGGTTTAGGGGGTTAATTTTAGTATTGGGGTTCGGGGGTTAGTATTAGGGTTTAGGGGGTTAGTATTAGGGTTCGGGGGTTAGTATTACGGTTTAGGGGGTTAGTATTAGGGTTTAGGGGTTAGTATTAGGGTTCGGGGGTTAGTATTAGGGTTTAGGGGGTTAGTATTATGGTTCAGGGATTAGTATTAGGGTTTAGTGGGTTAATTTTAGTATTAGGGTTTGGGGGGGCAGTTTGGGGGGGATTCATTTATTAGGGGGGTGTTTTATTTTAACTTGTACGTTTGTAAGAGCTGACAGTTCAGCGTTCTAACTGCCGCGCTGAACTGCCAGTAATGTTTTGGCTGATTGGTGTCTATGGGTCTGCACTGGTTCCCCTTTAAATTTGAAATTCCTGTCCCAATCTCCTGCAATCCTCTCTTTTTTGACTAGACCTTTAAGTGTGTGTTCGGACAGGGCATAGCCAGTGTAAAATAGATGATTTAAGTATTATTTTATTTTAAATTCAAGAAGACTAAACCCAGCCTTAAGTCATGCATTCTTTCTTCCTTATCCACCCCCCCCCCCCAGCAAATTACCAAGGTTTAAGCTTCATTTTGATAATTGCTGTCCTATAAGTACTTTTGACATCTTTTTACATCTCCAGCTTGTTGGCCTTAAAAATGTACATCATGCATACCTTTCAGAGGCTGACTAATTAGCTAAATGAGCATACAGTGGTTTCTTTAACTGCTCCCTGGTGACTTGTTAGTGTATGTAGCTGTAAAACATGGTTTGATATTATAATTCAACAGTTGTAGGCACCTGCAAAAGCCTATATTACTACAGCTCAGACACTACCCATTAGAGTTTGAAAAGCATTGTACGTAATTGCAGTACACTGCCGATACAGCTGTGCTTTCTGTATACTCAATCCTTTGACCATTACCTGAGCTAGTATTGCTCCAAATAAAATTCCTAAAGTGCATAATATATGGGTCAAACTTGGATTATAGAACAAAAATGCGCTATCTATTTTTCTTCTTCTTAAAATTAAAGTTTCAGGACATGCAAAGAATAAGGCATATATATGTCCTGTACTGTGTCTAAACATGCAACCTTAAAGTTACAACATTATGTTAAAGGGACACTGGCACCTAAATATTATTTACTGGCAGAGTCGAGAGGATAATATGTTATTATTTGTAGAGATAATAAAAAAGTGGTGGAACATGACAATAAAAACTGTGGTGAAGAAATAATTCTGGGCACCCCACTAGACCAAAATGGCTCCCTGAGGCTGTGGTACTGGAGCATCTGTCATGTACCCCCTTAAAGAGACAGGTTTGGGTACGTTGCTCCTGCTGAAGCTCCTATGTTTCCACACCGGGAGTTAGAAGCAAATACTCAGATTAACCTATCAATGCCGCATGGCACTTTTGTCTTTCAGGACAAAAGCACCACAACCATTTTGTGTTCATTGCCCTGATCACTTTGACAGTCCTGGAAAACAAAACACAGTCCTGATAATGTAATACTCAGTGCAACTAATAGCTAAAATGCAGCTAATACCTAAAAACAGTCAAACATTGGTGTTAATATTATATAAACTCTATGAAAAAAACACAATAGTTAAACATACATTAAAAAGTTAGAACTATAACCTCATAAAAACACAAACATATTATGCATATCAACTACATAGTGTTTGAACTGCCAAATTGTTTGCAATTTCTTTTTTTTTTTAGTTTACAGTTTACAACTTTATAACACAACTTACAGATAGGACTGATGTGAGTTTTCCACAATTTTAAAATACTGGGGTCTATTTATTAAACAGAAAACCGCTGTGAACTGACTGGGTGATTATAAAAATCAGGCATTAGGAGCTAAGTCAGAAAAATTCTCCAACCCACCTATCTTTTCAACTTTTCCCTTGTGAGTTCAAAACAGGTCAATGTTTAACAACAGACTGTCTTGAGCCAATCAGGGACTGCAATTTTATAAGTAGAGTTGATTAGCCATTGGCATTCCACTATTCAATGCAGGGAAAATGATGCATGTTGCCCACTGGGCCAAGTACAAATGAAAGCATAGTTTTCTTAGAAATCACTTAGTTATTTGAATGAAAAAACCAAACACACTGCTGAACCAATTAATGCCACTTTACATCTATTATAGCATCTACACTTTAAAAAAAAATTACAATATAATCCAGTTAACATAGTTAATATAGTATATCAGTAGCTTTTCTAAGTGGCAAAAAATACATTAAACTCATAATATCCTACTCTACAACATTCTGAACGAAATTAAACTTTACTTGAAATATACTTTAATCAAGTACCATAGAGCAACATTTGCAAGTTTTAAAATTGTTTATAAAAGTGTGATTTGTGAACTTTGAAATAGGTTAAAAGAGTTTTTTTTTAAAAATTGTATATATAAATTGTATATTGCATATAAACTAACATTACTTTAAGCTCTACTGACTGATGCAAGTTACATGAAAAAAAACAGGACCTCTTGAAAGGGACAGAAGCAAACCATTACATAGTCCCTTACTTCTAAATGCAAAAAATGAACTAACACTTGTTCTAGTAGAAAGAATATTATCTTAACATTTATAAATGTATTATAGTCACTTCTTGTGCTGCTAGATAAGAATGCATTGTGTGAAATGTATTAAGTGTGCTCTTGTACACAGTAGGATCTTTTAACAGTGCAACAAATTGTCTTATGACATCACTGGAGAAAAAGTACATTCCATTCATTTGAATGGCATTATTCTCATTGGTTCCTGCAGCAAAAAAAAGAGGAAATTACTTTTACTCAGCTAGTTTGGGCAGTCCTGGTTTCTTGCAAAGTGCTGTCATTTCGCAAGTTCATTGAGATGTAAGATTTTCACATTTTAAGCAGTGCAAAATGTAAAATATGCAGTACTTTGAAAGCACATTAATATGCCTTAACATTTGGAAAATGTATTTTGGGCACCAGACAGTCCCTTTAAGCTCTTTCTATGAATCAGTTGGAAATATTTGCAACTAAACTATGATTAATATGATTCTCCAAAAACCTACATCATGTTGTGCAGGTGGATACAATCTCCATAGCAATGGGATCTGTTTGTGGTACAGATTTCCTTAAAAAAATCTGTTTAATTAGCTTCTTCACCTCTTTATTTACAGTACTTTTAAGACCTTGGGAATAATAGTTCTTGTTTTGGACATCATGTTAGAATGATTAATTTACCCAGTAGAGCTCTCATGTGGATATCAATCATTACTTTCCAGACACAATTGGGTTACAAACAAATGCACCAAATAGGCACAATAATTTTAACCTGTACACTTCAGTTGATATGTATATCATATAATACAGAAAAATAATAATAATAATAAAAAACATAAAAAAAACAATAATATGTATATCATATAATACAGAAAAATAATAATAATAATAAAAAACATAAAAAAAACAATAATCATTGTCATAATAAAACTACCTTTTTTAAAATTTGCATTTGATTTGTCTCTTCCTCTAGAGAAGTCTCAATCCCCTTTCTTTATAAACATTTTACGATGCTCTGTGAATTTATTTATAATACTCTAAATACTCACTTTCATGCCTCCGAATGGTCCCACTTTGATAGGGACAGACCCTGATTTGAGGCTCTACCTCTCTCTTCCGCTGAGCTCTACTTCTGTCTTGCTTTTCGCGACATACGTAGAGTTCGGGAGGACAGTGGGATTTAGGGACTGCAATCCTGGAACACCGGAGAATGCATACTGCGCCTGCACAGCACTGAGTGCATGCACCATAGAGCTGTCTATTTGAGTGACAGCGCCGCCGTGCAGGAGCTGCAGTGCTGTAAGTTTGAGTGACACCACTCCCCCGAACACTCAGTAATACTGAGACTCAACCTCCCAAGCTCCACCCTGCCATGCCCCAATGTGCAGAAGTCGGGAGGTATGCATTTCTGGAACAGAGGAACTTTCCACTGGTTTATGTGGTGACTGCTCCACTTTTTGAACAGTTCCCCAAACTGTAGTTTTATAAATAATCCCCTATGTGTGTTTCTAATATAACTTCTCAGCAGCAAATAGACACAACTGAACATCACTGCAGTGCATTAGACAGTCAATGTTTCCAAAACAAGAGAAAAAGATTCAGAGTATATTTGGCCATTTTGTACATATTCCACTCATATTGAAGGCTCCGTGAATATACCTCATAGAATTTAACAGTGTGGCGGATACATTTTAACACAGTAATGCTGTGCTTAATGTGCCTTTTCCAGAAAACATGGCTAGTATTGAACTTTATCAGCACCGTCACTTCTTGTACAAACATGTCAGCACTACACAGTGCCTACACGCAGTGTCACTCATCCCTCTTCAACCTAAATGTCAGGCCATGTCGGTCCGGTAAGTAACTTGTGGGCAAGTGTCCCTGGAGCAGTGTCGCTGCGTTGAAGCGATCACCGCCGTCACAGAATAATCCTCTCCTGGTTCCGGAGTCATGCTGCAATTAAAGCCTTCACCCATCGATACTCCACAAAACTTGGACTTCACAGAGTTAAACTGCAAAAATGACTTTAATACAAACAAACAGTGATTGACACAGCGGGGGGGGGGGGGGCGGGGGATAAAAAGGAAACGGTTAAAAATTACGACAAGACAAACATCTTGTCATTTAGTGCAGCGCGAGCCTACTCATAGGTCCTATGTGTAAGTGCACACTGTGCGAAACGCGTGTGGTGTTTGTCTTGTCATACTTGGTAACCTTAAATGCTTGTACCATTAAAAGTAATGAACCATTCAAGTCCCTAAAAATCACATAGTTCAACATCTAAGACAAATAAACACTCACAACCGCTACCCCATCCCAAATACCTATCCAAATCAAGTAAGCTAATTTGAAGTAAATTTTCCTGCTATATACTTAGGGACTAGTTGCTAGATGTGGCTCTCCTGTGTGTTGTGTTTATGCTATTGATGGATTTTTAATTAAAAAAAAAAAAATTATATGATATTTTTCAAAGAGTCACTACATGGCTTTTAAAAAGTGCTCCCTTGTACTAATGGTATTTAGTGCTGTTGTTCTGATAGATGGATTGTGGGTCTGTCCCAGGATCATTTCTGACCATGCACTGCGCACAGGCAGCATCGAGTTTAAACTACACATGTCTACAATATATAAAGTGCTAAAACTGGAAAGAAATGAACTATGGACACCTACATAAATAAGGGAGGCTGGGGTGCAATCTCTAGGGCCATGCAACATCACAGAAATCTGATCTTTTTTGGCTCCGCCCCTCCAAGGTCACTGCAACCAGATGCCAGGATGTTATGTAAGTATATAAGCCATATAAGACAATAGTAAAGGAGATTAAAAAAAAGCAGTTACTTATCTTAGAAAAAGGGGCTTGGTGGGAGATAAAAAATACTGTACTGATTATGACAAAAAGCACACACACACATACACACAAAACCCAATTCTCAGTTAGATGCATACATTGTATAATACTCAGTGAATAATATTTCAAATCTCAAGATGGGGATATTACATTTTTGATTATAGACATATTAATTGCATTTTACAGTCAAATGTCATGTTTCTACTGACACCTTTAATCCAAAGGAAACGTTAGTTTCAGCTATAGCTGAAGATGTGAATACTCCCACATCAAATTATTTCCAATCTTTTATTGCAAGGAACTGGTAGACTGTGTATCACATAAAACTTATTAGGAAGAGATGCAAAAATAAGTTCATTATTTTCTGACTTACTGTTAACGGACTCTCTGCATTTAAAGCTCTTTCTTTGAATATCTCTAACAGCTACTCATTTACATCCGGGATCTTGAGAGATAGTTTTGTTATTCGCCTGACCCTTTGTCTTCCCGCATTGTTAAGTGTTGAATTAAACAATAATACTGAAAACTCACAATCCTTCTATTTAATTACAGGACTGACCTCTTTGGTGCAAATTGCATCGGAACTCAATGAAGAATCCTGTAGGATGAGGACAGGTGACGTAAAAAGCTTTCCGGTGGGATAAATAAGGAACGGTAGTGAAATGACCGGAGCACAGAACTGTATATCAAACCACGACTAAAATCTCAGCTAAAGAATAGATGCCACTGTCTTTATTCCTTACTTTTCTACTTAATCAATAGACCTACCTCTCTTTTTTCTAAATGTACATGCCACTCACTTTGAGCGTTGGTTACATTTTCCAAGTCATACTGAGGCCTCATCTCACGGGTGGGATCCAGGGCCGTCTTTAACATTGACTGGACCCTGGGCAAACATTTGTTTGGGGCCCCTGGACCCCACCCCTCATCCCCGGCATACAATCACACCCTCCGCCCTAATACCTCCCTACAAAAAATATTCTATATGTTATATAAAACTATATATATATATATATATATATATATATTTATAATGTATAGGTGGTTTATATAATATTTACATTAACTGTGTGTATATGTATGACTAAATTATATGAATTATATAAACTAACCATATGACGTGTAATATTATATATATATATATATATATATATAATATACACACACACACACACATACATATACACACATACATATATATACACACACACACATATATATATAAATATATACACACACACACACACACACACACACATATATATATATATATATATAATATACACACACACACACACACATACATATACACACATACATATATATACACACACACACATATATATATAAATATATACACACACACACACACACACACATATATATATATATATATAATATACACACACACACACACACATACATATACACACATACATATATATACACACACACACATATATATACACACACACACACACACACACATACATATACAAACATACATATATATACACACACACACATATATATAAATATATACACACACACACACACACACATATATATATATATATATATATATATATAAATGACTGATTTTTATAATATATATGGCTTCAATATTATTTATATATTTATGTATGTCTGATTTCTATCATATTTATATCTATATATAATATAATTATGATATAAAGCTGGCTTTCAATCTGGATGCGCTTTAACTTACATGGGGGCTGCTGTCATCCAGGTACCGCACCGCTGAATAGGAGGACGCTGCACGCAGGGGAGGAGGAGACTGCCAGTGCGAGACGTCACGCAAACAGCGGGGGAGGAGCAACAAATTATTATGCGATGCATACAAGTGCATCGTATAGTAATAAAACAAAAGTGAGCTTGATTGCTGGGGCCTGGGGGCAGAACGCGGGCCCATGTGGCAGCTGCCTTGGGCCCCCAGGAATAAATGGGCCCGGGGCAGCTGCCCCGTTTGCCCCACGTTAAAGACTGCCCTGGTGGGATCCACAGTACAACTCATCGCTAGGATGTTCTATGGCGTTCTAAGGTCATTTGACCCTTTCATCTATGTATGGGCTTTATTTGTGAACAAGAGATTGCACGGTATTGAGAAGGGGAATTCAAAATTAGGGCCAAAGTAGTCATGTTGGAAAGATGATCCCATTCAGCTGAAGATAGATAGATCCATAGATATATAGATATATAGAATGTGACAATTAGATATATACAAATAGATAGACAGACAGGTAGTTAGTGATAGCAGTATAGACTATGGGGGGCATGTGCTAAAAAAACACAAATATATTTTATGTGAAAAAATTATTTTTGCGCTTTGCTCCTATTGCAATGTACTAAACGTTTAACACTCAAATAGTACATATGAGCAAATTGTGAATAAAAACAGGCATAATTGAGAATAAAAACCAGCAATTTTGAGACTATTTTTTCTACCTCTTTTGATAGCACTCGCTAAAAGCTTGTGTACTTTTTACACGCAAATAAGAATTAATTTTCACAAAATATTCGCAAAGCTAATCGCGATTTTTTTGCGCAACCGGAAAAATGAAAGCCAAATAAAAATAA
The DNA here is from genome assembly GCA_036172795.1 of Pelodytes ibericus. Taxonomy (NCBI): domain Eukaryota; kingdom Metazoa; phylum Chordata; class Amphibia; order Anura; family Pelodytidae; genus Pelodytes; species Pelodytes ibericus. The sequence goes on from CM069861.1 coordinate 20,709,289, forward strand.
ACGGAAGAGGCGCAAATCAGGAAAAAAAAGTGCAAAATGTTACAAATAGTCGCAAATTGCTCCTTACTCATGTTTTACCTAATTTTTTTCCAACTGCACTTGTTTAGTACATGGCCCCCAATATTGTTCCCCACTAGACAGTAGGTGAGGTTCGATCTCTATTTAGATGTGGCAGGTAAACTTAAGGCTTTGGTCAATTGTGATTACCCAAACTTCTCATGTGTATTATGTTTATTCAATTGTTGCAACATTATTAGGGAGATCAGTGCAGACAGTTCATTGTATACACTGTATAAACATGTATTCGGCACTTGAGCATGCTCACACCAGTTTAGTAAGGATTACATTATGTATTCATAGTATCTGGACCCACAACAAGCTTAAGGCACAAACATTTTTCTTCTTACAATTAAACGTTTGGACCTTCAGAAACAAATAATGTTTTCCATCCCCTCCCCATTCAAACATTACGAAAACTGTGTTTTTTATGTGTTTATTTTCATAAAAGATGACATTGGTTTGTAGAGGAGAATTCCCAATGAGTTTCTGCAGGACAGATGCATGCTGTAAGGGCTATTCCATCTATCAGCATGAGATAAAAGCTCTCTGTCTCCACAAACAGGGTCAGTTATAGATCACAGCAGTGCTGACTGTCTGGGTTTCTCAGCTTCAAAATGTCTACCAGCGTACCACAAAGTGGAAAGTGTTAGTCTAATGTCATAGTGTCTTATCTGCCCTCATTTTGATTTCAGCTTCCCTTGCTTAAACAACGACATGTCATGGTTCTAACCATGACAAAATGAGTTCCATAAAGTGACAGATGTTTTATAGCAAATATTATTACAAATCCCAGAGAAATTGAATAATGGAATCTTTCTTTCATAAAAGAGCATAGGGAATGTCAATATCCGTGTTTTAGTAGCGTCCTGGACACAGGAAGTATTAGTTAATTTAAAATAAGCATCACATTCAGCTGGTGAGATAACTCAGTGGACTAATGTGTCATCTGTTCAATTCTCAGTGCTGCAGGTTCAAACCCTGGCAGGGTCAACACAGTATTTAAAAATAATGAGGTAGATAACATCTACACCAGGGCGTTGTTGATTGATAATGCTTTATTACACAGGCCACCCTTTTGTGTTCTGGGGTGTGGGTAGTGATTTCACTTCTCAGTTTCATGGCACTCAAAGGGTGTTTTTAACAGTTTTGGGGGTCCATATATGACAATCATCCTCCTCCTGGTCAAGGTAGAGGTGGGGGGGGGGTCGCTAGGGTATTTTTTATTATGAGGCCTGGAGGTATTTTTTTTAATAGGGGGTGGGGCATTATTATTTATCTATATTATTGGACTTTGGGAAACTAAAATCCATCACTGTGAGGGGGGCAGATATTATTTTATGACAGGTCTGTCCTGGCCCATTCATTTTAGCAGGTATACAAGGCACTTTTTATCAAATAATCAAGGTCCCAGCACCAGTATTATAATGGGGGCTGGGAACCAATAGGTAGGCTCTCAGCTCCGGTATTATGATGGGGTAGGATAGGAGCCATTAAGCAGACTCCCAGCCACATTAGTTATATGGGGGGCAGGACCACTTGCCGTGTTCCCCCAATTTATAAACCATGCCAGGAGCATCAACAGCTATGGTACCTTTTCATTTTAGGGGGGAATGGCTATTTGTCCTATGCTCGCTTATGGGTCCCATTTTTTTTTTTTTTTACTTTTTTATGCAACTTGCAGCTCAGCTCCCAATTTGAACTCCCTTCATATTCCAGTGAAGCGAGTTCAATATGGGAGAACGAGACGGACTTTGGCGAGATGGGGTGAGAGGGAGGTCTAGTTTTCATTTGTAAGAAGAGTGGGGAGGCTGACTTGGGAGGTCAAATTTTACAGTAAAAGTCGAACTCCCAAGTCAACCTCCTCACACAATACTCGACTTAGTGAATAGACCACTCTGTATCTGCTAATCCTTAGTAAGTTTTAGTAGATGTTGATTGCATCCGAATTTACAAGACCTATTGAATTTTGCTTTACAGATGATTCAACCCTAGAAATTAATGTACCATAATTCCTGCACAAAGATAATCACATAAATATGTATATATATATATATATCTTATAGGTATATAATAGTGACACGTGATTTCTAAAATTGTACTTAATTAGTCACCGTTGTTTAGTTATAAAAGCAGGAAATATACTCTGAAGATAAGGTGATTAAAAATAAAAACGCACTTCAAACAGATGTACATGGATATATTATCAATAGTTGCCACTACATCTCTTACAAATATGTCCCTCGGCCAGTTCTACCCAATTAGACGTAATTGCACTAATGTGAATGCGTATGAACAACAAGCAGAATGCATCAGAATGAGATATCTGGAGTAAGGTTATGAATCAGAAAATTTAGAAAAAAGCAATTACTCCGGCCAGAGAGAAAAGACAGATGTGATTTTCTTAATAACAAAGTAAAAAGTGGTAATAACTCTGATTTGTGAGTTTCTGCTGTTCTTGACCGACACAAATTGGGCAGTTATAATAAACACTGGCTTGCAGGGCCCCTTTACAGAATAAATGGTCTGGGTCCACCCCATAGATATAACACTCACTCCTGAAACATCACACTGGTGCTGTAGGCTCATTCCTCTTTCTCCCTTCATTCCAGTTCTTCTGCCCACCTTTTATTATAGAATTGAGGCACCCACTGAACTTGCCAGTACACCCACTGAACTTTTCCCCTGTAACACCAGGACTTGCCATTGCATCCCAAGGACTTGCCATTACAACCAAGGGACCTACCTTTGCACCCAGATGAGGACTTGCCATTGCACCAGAAGAAGACTGGGTATTGCACCCAGAAGAAGACGTGCCATGGCACCCAGAAGAGGACTTGTCATTTGCACCCAGAAGAAGTCTTGCCATTTCACCTAGAAGAAGAATTGCCTGTTCCCTGGTGTCTAGTTGGACAGCTGGATGATGTAGCTGTGCTGCTCAGTGTGCACAGGCACATTTTATAATGCTGCCCGGCACTTCCAGTGGGTCTGCTGAGCTTGCAAGTACCGAGGTTACAGCTCAGTATACCCACTGGCAGAGGCTGCCAGCATCAGAGAATTCCTGTGTGTAGTACACAGACATCCTCTAGCTGTGGGCACCCCAAGACAGCCAGCCACTTACTGGGGTAGCAGCTATAGCCCCCTGATAGCAGCCCTGCTAACCTATCCTACATAGCTATTAGATCCTCCCCAATGTTTTACCACCAAAACTAAAGGTCATTTTAAGAGGTGCATCAAACTTGCCAGATTTAAGAAGGACTTAACAGATTCAAGCAGGAATTAAGGTACTTAGTTGACCCCCCGATAAAGCTATATAGCAAAACACGTCAGATTTTGACAAAAATTGTTCAGAATCAACGTCTGCTAACAATCCCAAAAAGGCATTTGCTTTAAGATACAGTGTGGTTATATTTAGTGGATCGTACCTGTTTTTGTACTCTACAAATTATGTTTCTTTTTGAATAAAGTATATGTTTTTATGGAAAGCTCTCCTGCCCAGGATGTTCTCATCTTCAATATCATATTTTAATGTCACCATTGTACTACTTTTAATTTTTTTGGGTTGGTATTTTACAAACACTTATGTCTATTACCCAAAATCTCTTATACTTTTCTGCTTTACCTCTATTTGAGCACAGTCATTAGTCTATTTTATACATATAAGCTTGTTCATTCAATTTAATTTTCTTATTTCTAGATCTATTATTATTAGAATAGACATTGTAATACCTATTTTGGAAGAGTCAAGTAAATACAGGTGAAATGTTCACAGTAGGAATAATTTAATGCAGGATCACATGGAGTACTGAAAATAATCAATAGAAGTGCTTTTTTTTTAAGCTGTAAATGCCTTTAATATTCAATTACCAATAATGTTTTTCTTCGGTCCAGTGCACAAGAATTTAAACATCAATCAATACATGTTAATTTTGTCTTGGAAGTATCCCCAATGACTGTCAAAGAGGTTTTTAAGGCATTATGGTGACAGTGACAAATCAATCAATAGGAAGGACTATCAAAACAGGAAGCCCGCACATTAAATGGGTGAAATTCAGATTGCGCCTCAACCAAATACTTAAGAATTAGAGCTTAGTTTCAAAAGAGATTTTTTTGTGTGCGCATCATGGTATGTACTGATGGCATAAATAGAGGTGGAGGGCCATTCTTTTTGAGGTGAGAGTTGACCATAGATAAGCTGTGTTTGGTTTGGTTTCTGGCAGAATGTTCTTAGAGTGCCCTATTTAAGAGCAATTTATATGTCTTTAGGAGACTACCAAACTGCCATGGCTGCAGTTTTAGTGACATGCCAGCACATGGGAACACACCACTATCTGAGCGGAGAATCTTCTGTAGAACACGTTCAGATACAGAGAAAGATGGTCGCTCTCTCACTTACCATGGGGCAGAACTTCATCAAATGGAAGCTCCTTAGTTGATTTTTTTTTTTTTGGGGGGGGGGGGGGGTGTTGCAAAGACTTAGGAGCAATATATTTTAACCAATGACATTGTTTTGCCCTCTGCCTGATCCAAACTGATTTTAGGATTAAATTTTATTTTGTTGAAAGCTGTTCTTTCTTGGATTCTAATATTCAATTATTAAATATGCTAAGACTTCTGCTATTCAGACAGAGGTGAAACAAGGTTTTATTATAAGGGTAGCTGGTGAGTCCTACATTTTTCCCTACATAGAATAACCAAGCCCATTCTAGAATAGCACATGGCTGGCGGTATATTAATTTAATCGCAATCACAATAAATTACTGTACCAAATAAAATAAACAGTTTGCATATTTGTACTCAATCAACACACACACTTATATTAGGCGAAAGTCCCTTTTGATTTGGTTTCATTAATACATTAATTGAGTATTGATTAATTAGAGGAAGGAGAGAATAAGGAAGTAATGCATGTTTCAACAAACTGCTGATGATTTACTGCTATGAGAACGCATGGCAAAAATCTGCTACACTACAGTCAATTTTTAAGGCTTTTGACTCTATGCCCAGTCCGAACAGAAGTTTAAAATAGTGCTGAGTCGACGCATTTCGCTGCTATCTGCCTTGTGCAAACCTCTTTTTTTAGTTCTTCCACTTCCCGGCAGTGTCAAGATGGGGCTCTTTTAATATGAGATGAATTCATGTACAGAGCTCTCAGTCTCCGCGGTGAGTAATTCCCCAGTTGCAAATCATTGTATATAAAATGAAGAATGAATAATGAATGGTGCAGACGGCAAAATATTTGGAACACTCATCTTTTTTTTCTATACTTGCTGATTTGTTATCAGTAAACAGCAACAATTTTTTTTTTGTTGATACAATTTCACACTGTAACATCCGTACACCAGAGTACATTCATTTCCTGGTTTATTTATTTTTCCAGAATCCGTTTGATATTTTAGCATTTGTTACATGAAACTTGAGTATCAAAATAATTGAAACATCATAGAAAGGCTAAAGAGGATTTGATAGCACTGTGCTCTGCTATCTTCATTACCAGTCTCTCATTTATCCAAGAGAGACAGCGCTATAAAAAAATCCCATATACGTTTCCCAATCCTATATGCCAATGTTTATTGGGGGGGGGTTTCTTTTGCAATTGACCATTTTTACAATATTGTTTGTGTTTTTTTCCATTATATATGATTCTAGTATATTTTACTCTAGCTATTTACTAGAAGTGCAGATCAATTGAGGTGAGAAGAACATTTAATTACACTGACTTAAGCATTAATTGTGCAGAGACAAAACTGGTGAGTTCGAATACTGCAAAAAACAAATCCTTCTTCTGTAATACATACCACTCAACAATCTCAACTTGAAAGTGATTTGCGGACAAACCTGGCTAGCTCCTACAGTTAGAAGAACTCAGCTGGTCATGGATAATGCATTGTTATATTACATTATAACCACTGACAGGTGGCAAAACTGGCAGAGGCAGTGTGATGCTTTGGGTAATGTTCTGTTGGAAAAGCTTGGGTTCTGCCATCCATGTGAATGTTACTTTGATGTGTAACACCAACCTAAGCATTGTTGCAGACCATGTTCCCTTTTATGTAAATGGTATTCCCTGATGGCATAATGCTCCCTACCACAAAGCAAAAAAATCTGAAATAGTTTGTGGAACACAACAATGAATTCAATGACATCTGTGGGATGTGCTGGACAAACAAGTCCAATCCATGGAGGCTCCACCTCGCAACTTACAGGACTTAAAGGATCTGCTGCTAAGGTCTTGGTACCAGATATCACAGCACACCTTCAGAGGTCTAGTGGAGTCCATGCCTCAATGGGTCAGGGCTGTATTGGCATCAAAAAGAGACCTACTAAATATTGGGCAGGTGGTCATACCCATTTCACTCCCCAGCCTACTGGTAAGGTGTGGAAATTATGTGTAGATAAAAATGGCGACAAACCGTCATGGTTTTGTGTAGCCAGATTCAGATATGGATACCATAACCATTCTGCATGCACGGACATAAATCATACCCTTCGACCTGGCATTGGATTATAGCAGAGAGCTAATTATATATGGATAATGAAACCTTGCCAACACATAACTGAACATGCGCTGGATAATAAAGAAATGGTAATACATTTCCATTTAATTAAGCATATATTGATAATCTAATCTGTAAACTGGTAATAATCATAAACTATTGGCAGATAACTCAGATGAGAACATTGCTTAGATGGATTTGATTTAGTGGAGAATACTTTTGTTGCAGAAAACATAGTTATTTATGTCCAATAAAAGTTACCTTACTCACCCTGAGTTAAAATATAAATAAAATAAAATGCCTCGCAAACCCGCACTGCATTATATTTGTCAGAAAGGATGCACTAGAGTCCTTATACTCCTCATATTGAATGAAATTAGATTTATAAGCCTGTGCCAGGTCTCATAATGATCCACTCCCCTATTTGTCACTCGTAACACAGCCTCACAAATAAGCAATTTATGTCAGCCCATCATGCCACAAAGAGCTATTTACGGAAGAAATATTATGGAATGAAATCATTACACACAAGGATGCTCCGGTGCCAGCCTGAAAAAAAAAAACCAGCAACATTTCACATGTTCTTTTAACTTCACAGGGATCAAAGTATTAAATTGTTAAAATGAGTTAAATAAGTTGCATTTGCTTATTAATTTGAATATATGTGGCTTGGTAGAAAACAGGTAAATAACTGTAACAGCCTGCAATATCTATGATTTATTAGCAGGTATAAGAGATCCACTGCACTCAAGATTTACCAGGGAATATTCCTACCTTGCTTCTCAGTAGCAGAGCACCGGCCATAAACCTCTCTCAAATACCAAAACATAAAAATCTGTCAGCCTTAATTAGAAGCTCCCACTATCTGACATTAATCTCCGACGTGGCTTTTTTTCAGCTCAAGATCTCCAATAATTTTTGTTAGGCTGTTTAGAGGCTTTTTGCCAAAAAATAAAAACTAAAGAGACCGCACTCAAGTTTCGTGAACCCCACGATAATAAGATCTGGTTTTCTAACAAGAGGCATTAACAGAGCAGGAAACTGTAATTCATACGGACAACTGACAGTGACGGTTCAAAACAGAAAGGTGTAAATTGAGACTGGGCCGTTAAAGGCTTATATCACGAAGTAATTATCGCGCTGCATGACTTAAAGCTCAGGGCATGGTTTAGGGTTTTAAGCTAGCAGAGGGTTAAATGCAGAGTATTGTGTGATTGATCGCAGCACTTGCAGGTTTTGGCATGTAATAAATAGGTATAGAGCATATGGTAGTATTACTCACCATGTATAGTGAGTGGCAGAGAGGATACTTTATCATCTGATAATTACAGTGAGAGCGTGTAGGCCATGAATAAATTAAATTGGGCAAAGAAGACTTGCCAAAGTCATGTATGCTCTAAATAATACATAAAGGGGAATTAAATGTGCCTACTGAGTAATTAATTAGGGTGAACTAAGACAAAAGCCTGTCAGGTACAAACTTTATTAATTGACCTAGAGATCATCATGCAGAAGTAAAGGATGGTTGGGGTGAATATTATTAATTTCACGATGTAATAGTATAGAAATTATATATATATATATATATATATATATATATATATATTCTACCCAGGATAAGGACCCTTTATGGCCAAATACAGTCATCAATGATATGAAACATTAGGGTGATATATAAAAAGGCTCTGTTAAAAGTGTTGTGAAAGTAAAACAAAACTAACTAAAAATTCCTAAGATTTTATCTATAACAGAGTTTACACCATTTTATTTAGCACTTTTACCTCCTGACATTGCACTTTGTGACAACCCTAGGGTGACAAAGATTTCTGACAAAGAACTTCGGTAGCTTTTTTCCTGCATGAGTGACCCCGGCAACCCAGAAGCTTGCGAAAGGTTAACTTTCGTCAGGAGTTAACAGTACACATTGACGCATACTGATAAATCAATGGCATCAAGCCCTATTCCTCAGTGTGCCATTTTAATTTGTCCCTTCCATTGCTCTTTAACTTGGGAAATTTGATTCATGCAGCTAAGAAAACAAAATGGGAGCTAACTGTTCTTTTAAAGACACCCAACATCTCTCTTGCCTTTGATGTCAAGAAAACATTCCTTGATTCATCATGTGTAATTCTAAAGGCTGAAAGGCAATGTTTGCATTGTATACACTGCACGTGGTGAAGAATGTTTATAGATCTATGTATCTCTAGTACATGTAGGGTGAGTCATCGTGAATGCTCCCATTTTACCCACAATGTTTCTCAGAGGTTTAGAGCATAAAATGCAAAGATTGATCTATTATCTTAACGTATGTTGTGTTATCTGTATTATGGCCTGGCTGGACATTACTAGAAAAGTGGTAATGTTTTATTTGAAAGGGCTAGTGTGAGAGGGCATACATTTCAAAACTGAGGTGTGGTTTACATGACAATACAATTCAATATTTTTATTATGTACTTTTTAGATGTTGATGGCAATGAAGACACATAACATCAATGATGGCTAGCTGTCCAGGCCCTGAGGCAGCAAGACAGCCTCAAATCATGAAGCTCCCTCCATCGTTGGGATGTTGTTTTTTTGTTGGTATGTGATGGCCTATTGATGCCATACATAATGCTGCCTGAACAATTCAACTTTAGTTCATCAGTCGTTAAAACATTTTCTCAGTATCATTATGGCATGTTAAGGTGCTTTTTGGCAATCTTCAGGTATGCAGCAATGTTTTGGGGTTTTTGGGGGAGCATCAACTTCCTCATGGTCTCCTGCTATAGACTCAATGTCTGTTCAATGATTTCTGTATGGTACACTCATAACTAGAGATATTAACCAGATCCAATTATTCATTAAAGCCTTAAGATAGGGATCTTTTTACTTCACTGAACTTTCTACATTTTGCCTTTGGAGTCAACTTGGTTGATCACACCGTTCCTAAGGAGTGTAGGCACAGTACTAAATTCTAAAGTCTTCATTTATAAACAATTTGTATAACTATAACTGATGAATTTATTTAACCCCGTCGCGACAATGGATGTGTCAGGCATGTCCAGCCTGGAACTTCGTTCCCGACAATGGACGTGCCTGACACATCCTGTGGTGAAACGAGCGGTTTTCAGCATCAACGATCACAAAAACTGCTCTTACGATAATTAGCACCATACTGACGGAACAGCATGCTCACTTCCGTCACTCTGAATATGTACCTACATCTCCCCTCCTAGCATGGACCTACATCTCCCCTCCTAGCATGGACCTACATCTCTCCTCCTAGCATGTGGATACATCTCTCCTCCTAGCATGGACCCTCATCTCTCCTCCTAGCACGTACCTACATCTCTCCTCCTTGCATGTACCTACATCTCTCCTCCTTGCATGTACCTACATCTCTCCTCCTAGCATGTACCCTCATCTCTCCTCCTAGCACGTACCTACATCTCTCCTCCTTGCATGTACCTACATCTCTCCTCCTAGCACGTACCTACATCTCCCCTCCTAGCATGGACCTACATCTCTCCTCCTAGCATGTGGATACATCTCTCCTCCTAGCATGTACCCTCATCTCTCCTCCTAGCACGTACCTACATCTCTCCTCCTTGCATGTACCTACATCTCTCCTCCTTGCATGTACCTACATCTCTCCTCCTAGCATGTACCTACATCTCTCCTCCTAGCATGTAGATACATCTCTCCTCCTAGCATGTACCCTCATCTCTCCTCCTAGCACGTACCTACATCTCTCCTCCTTGCATGTACCTACATCTCTCCTCCTTGCATGTACCTACATCTCTCCTCCTAGCATGTACCTACATCTCTCCTCCTAGCATGTACCTACAACTATCCTCCTAGCATGTGCCCTCATCTCTCCTCCTAGCATGTACCTACATCTCTCCTCCTAGCATGTACCTACATCTCTCCTCCTAACATGTACCTACATCTCTCCTCCTAGCATGTACCTACATCTCCCCTCCTAGCATGTACCTACATCTCCCCTCCTAGCATGTACCTACATCTCTCCTCATAGCATGTACCTACATCTCTCCTCATAGCATGTACCTACAACTATCCTCCTAGCATGTGCCCTCATCTCTCCTCCTAGCATGTACCTACATCTCTCCTCCTAGCATGTACCTACAACTATCCTCCTAGCATGTGCCCTCATCTCTCCTCCTAGCATGTACCTACATCTCTCCTCCTTGCATGTACCTACATCTCTCCTCCTAGCATGTACCTACATCTCTCCTCCTAACATGTACCTACATCTCTCCTCCTAGCATGTACCTACATCTCCCCTCCTAGCATGTACCTACATCTCCCCTCCTAGCATGTACCTACATCTCTCCTCATAGCAGGTACCTACATCTCTCCTCCTTGCATGTACCTACATCTCTCCTCATAGCATGTACCTACATCTCTCCTCCTAACATGTACCTACATCTCCCCTCCTAGCATGTACCTACATCTCTCCTCATAGCATGTACCTACATCTCTCCTCCTTGCATGTACCTACATCTCCCCTCCTAGCATGTACCTACATCTCCCCTCCTAGCATGTACCTACATCTCCCCTCCTAGCATGTACCTACATCTCTCCTCATAGCAGGTACCTACATCTCTCCTCCTTGCATGTACCTACATCTCTCCTCATAGCATGTACCTACATCTCTCCTCCTAGCATGTACCTACGTCTCTCCTCCTTGCATGTACCTACATCTCTCCTCCTAGCATGTACCTACATCTCTCCTCATAGCAGGTACCTACATCTCTCCTCCTAGCATGTACCTACATCTCTCCTCCTTGCATGTACCTACGTCTCTCCTCCTAGCATGTACCTACATCTCTCCTCCTAGCATGTACCTACGTCTCTCCTCCTAGCATGTAGCTACATCTCTCCTCATAGCATGTACCTACATCTCCCCTCCTAGCATGTACCTACATCTCTCCTCCTTGCTTGTACCTACATCTCTCCTCCTAGCATGTACCTACATCTCTCCTCCTAGCATGTAGCTACATCTCTCCTCCTAGCATGTACCTACATCTCTCCTCCTAACATGTACCTACATCTCTCCTCCTAACATGTACCTACATCTATCCTCCGAGCATGTACTTACAGCTATCCTCCTAGCATGTACCCTCATCTCTCCTCCTAGCATGTACCTACATCTCTCCTCCTAGCATGTACCTACATCTCTCCTCCTAACATGTACCTACATCTCTCCTCCTAGCATGTACCTACATCTCTCCTCCTAGCATGTACCTACATCTCTCCTCCTAGCATATGCATACAGCTATCCTCTGAGCATGTAGCTACATCTCTCCTCCTAGCATGTGCATACAGCTAACGTCCTAGCATGTACCTACATCTCTCCTCCTAGCATGTGCATACAGCTATCCTCCGAGCAAATTAAACATTTCAGGTGCTATCTTGATCCCATTTTGTTTTGTATAATACATAACACAGAATGCATTTGGTTAAAATACAGGAATGATCAGGTGAATATGCTCCATTGAACTGGAGAACAACAACTTCACCTACTATTCACCTTTACAGGCACATTTGGCGGAATTACCGCCCTTCACAGTATGAACCCCCCACTGTGTAAACTAGCAGAATATGTGCCATGCGAAGGTATTACAAAGTTATAAGAATTATGTCTATAATGCTCAATTTAGTTTTAAAGTCTTTCAGTTATGCAAGCAGATGGAATAACACCTTTAGAGGATCACAAATGACAGTTTCCATGCCAGCAGCTATGTTACGAAGGAGACAAACAATTGAACTGTAGCAAAAGTGGTGGTGTACGGTTTGGGAATTGTACACTTCAATTTTTATTCATATGTATATTTTTTCTTCTGTACAAGTTGAGAAAGAAAAAGAAAATACCAACCAAAAAATAAAAAGGAAAACGACAGACCTGAACGCTTGTAAATATATCGCGAACAAGTACACAATCAAAAAACGATCAATCGTGTATTTTTTTTCTCTTTTTTTTTAGTCTGAGCCTAATGCGTTATGGGATATTCCCAGAGTCCCCGGCAAGGACATACGCACAGCTGGAGTGCAGTGAGTCTGACAGTATCACACCTGGCAGCTGGCTTCCCCAAACACACTGGCGCTATAAAAAGAGCACTTCTGAAATCTCCATACACAGAAAGCACACAAGCGTCCCTTGTGCCCCATGCTTTTCATTTAGAAAAACGCTGCTAAAAATATTGCTGAAATGGCTGGCGTGCCCGCGCACACACGTGTGTGGTCTCCGCAAAATGAATCCAAGGAGAGATAATTCATCATCGCTTCCGAGAATAATCCAGGTCTCCAGTGCTGAATATCCTTAAATAAATTATTTCTTCATCGCCTAATGGCAATTATCTCTCTCGTTACCATTATAAAGAATGACATCTGTCAGAGGTTTATGAAGAATGTGTCAAAAAAAAAAACAACGTGTTTAATCAGGATGTTCAGATAGTCTCTTAAATTTTTAGGTACGTATGAGATTGTTACTTTTGACACATTTAAATGGTACTCATTTTATCTACTGTCAAAGAATGAAGGGCTGAGTCAACCCTGCCAGGAATTGAACCTGTAACCGTGAGAGCTCAGTAGATTCTACAGAGGGTGTATTATCACACTGAACAGTGGTAGGCACCAACATGTTAAACTGAATACTAATGTCTACATTCAGTTCTGCTTTTACAAAATACATGTAGCAATGTGCATTTGGCCACATTGGACGGTGATATATAATTTGAATATATGACATCACAAATATGCAGAGTGTGCAGCATCAGCATCACATCATTGATTCATCCCTTAATGTTTCTGAGGAGGAGGTGTTCCCTGATGCATCGGAGTTGCTAATTGATGAGGCGAGTGTGAAACTTTATCGCCAAACCATGTGCTCGTTTGTCCACAGAATACAACATAGATAATAGTGTCCATGTCTGTTTTGTTTGTTTGTCTGAATCAGGAAAAATTCTTGCACTCTGAGCTTTGGAATCATAAAATTTACACATCTTATTCATGCTGAAATTTCTAGGTCATCACAACTATTAGCTCTCTATGTTCTGAGTTACTTAAGATGAATAGATGCCACATAAACTGCCAAGTGACGTCATAATCTCCTTTTCAACAGGATTTAAATCCTGAAGACATTATGTTACAGGTTTCAAAGGTTCTAACAGTGACATGTGCCGGTCAAAGCAATTATTTTCAGCTTTCTGGATTCTTCATCTCCTGAGTTATGAGCTAAGTTTTGAATAGGAACGCGACTTGCAGAACAAGGATTGGGAACGTCTACAAGATAGAGCAACAAAACCCGCACCGAACACCCGACAGCCTACAAGCGAGTAATTGAAAGCAAGGAACATGGACAAGAACCTAAATCCGTGGCAAGGCTGGGTAGTAAAGCTAGTGTGTACATACGCATGGTCGTATACGTGTCACCACCCCAAAGATCCCAAAATGTAACCCTGGTAAGGAGGGACACCGGGGTGGGACTTAACACTAGGAATATCAGTGATGCTGTGTATGTGCAGTATTCATGCTCCAGTTGTGCATACATTAAAGTGTAAGTGATTTGTAAATGTTTCAGTCACTCCCAGCACATGAATGTCTTGTGTAATCCTAAAATACATGGACATGAAGATGGAATAGAATGTCCTATGAATAGCAGCTCATCGAGCCCCCCCCCCCCCCCCCCCCCACCATGAGCTGTGCTATAGATCCCTCTGCATGGGACTGTCAGATGAGACCACCTTGAGCCTTAAAATGTCAAATTCCACTTGTCTATTAAAATATAGAGACACAGAGCTATCCTATTGAGTTTTTACACCTATTCCTTTTTGTGAGTTTTGACTGATGACCCCTGTCCTTCTTCTGACGCGGTTTGTCCATGTTTGGCATCTGTGGTGGTGCTTTTTTCTGACAGTTCACATTGACACATCAAATAAGTTTGCAGTTTTTGTGACCAATAAACCTGATGATGTGGACTCATTGGAACCCTGTTAATTGCCTCCTGTTTCTTTGAAAACTCACATATCAAAGTACTAATTGTCAGACCTCTTATAACTGACACATATGTACTGCTAATTGACAGTCAACCTGCAGCCACCCAAATATATCTATCTCACCTTTGCAGCTGCATTTTGAATTGTGACCTAGTTACTTCTAACTAGCACTTCTTTTTCATGTGTTTTTTCGGTTATTTTTCCCAGAATTCCATATCAACACAACATTTCACTGGTTTGGGGGTCACTTATATATAAATAAAAGCAAACTTTAGCCATTAAAAGAGCAACAAATGGGTCATAAATACAGTGTAGACATCGTTAATGTTGTAAATGACTATTGTAGATGGAAATGGCTGATACTTAATGAATATTACATTGGTGGTCCATTATCAGCAACCATCACTCCTGTGTTCCAATGGCACGTGTTGTGTTACCTAATCCAAGTTTATCATTTTAATAGTCAACATATTGACTGTATTTCCTATTCATTTTGCACCTTATTTGTTTAATGAAAAACAAGGAAATTCCTAAGTGACCCCTAGACGTTAGCAGCATTGATCCTGTAAGTTGCCAGGTGGAGCCTCCATGGTTTGGACTTGTTTGTCCAGCACACCCCAAAGATGCTCGATTGGATTGAGATTGGGGAATGGGGAGGCCAAGTCACTAGGTATCTGCACCAGATAGGGCTCAGTCTCGCCAGATCATGCAACATTGTATGACATCATGCGCATCATGTGACCATGCTCCTTTCAGGCTCCTCCCCTGCCGTGTCCAGCAACTGTGAGAAGCATAGTTGGCAGGTATGGAGAAGACCATACATTGCAGGAGTCGGTCAGTACATGTAACAATGGAAGGTCTTTGGTCCCTGGTTAGTTAAACAGCTGAAGGAATTCAGCAACATATAAGCAAAATAATTTAGTGTTAGAACCCACAAATATTGCAATAATTTGGTGTAGGGGTGAGCCATAGGGAGTCACTAAATATACTATTTGGTCATCCCAGAGAGGTGTTGAGCCGCTTACATTGCTAATTCTATGAAAGTAAAGAATAACACATGATAAAAAAATAATCTATACAATGTATATATATATATATATATAGTTATTGTTATAGTTATATAACAATATATATACATACATGTGGGTGCTAAGCACATTGTGTCCGAAACATTGGCAATTTTATGTAACTTGGAAATTAAACTTTGCTATTTTTCTGTATAAAAGACCAGTGAGTGCAGCTTTTTATATATGATCTGCTCTCTAGCAGAAGCGGCAGCCCAGGGATTTTTCTTGCTGTTTACACACACATGTATATATATACATGTGTGCGTAAACAGCAAGAAAAATCCCTGGGCTGCCGCTTCTGCTAGAGAGCAGATCAAAGACAAAACCCCCAACATAGTTGCCAACATTGGTCATGTTTCCAGGGACACATATGTGTTCCACATGGTTCAGACAGAGCATGCAAAGTGCAGACCGGCAGTATGTAGGATGGATATACGCACAGACACAATCCAATTAATTAATCAGGGTGGAGATCTCAAAGGACCTACCATGATTAATTAATTGGATTGTGTCTGTGTGTATATCCATCCTACATACTGCCGGGCTGCACTTTGCAAGCGCTAACTGCAGCATGTGGAACCTGGAAACATGGCCGATGTTGGCAACTATGCACTCAGCAGGATGCTGGTGCTCAACTATTCCATCGTACATGGAGGAAATTCTCCAAGCCTGAAGACAATAGATTTTGAAACCAATCACATTCATTTGGCGCCTCCTACAGTGGTTTGGCCGAGACGTATTCTTTTAATAATTGTATGACTAACTGTTTTTTTAAGTATATTATTTAAAATATTTTTATACACTGGTGCATAATATATCTTTATTCAAGCACATTCATCAACAAGTGATCAAACCAACAGCACTGAAGCATTGTGGGAAGTGTATCTCAAAAAAAAGCTATAACGCATTTGCACACCAGGCTCTTAGTCAGCTTATGACTGAGTGCTAGTTGAGAGAAAAGAAGTACAGCTTTTCGGTAGCTAGATACGCTTCCCACGATGTTGTTGTGCTGTTGATTATATCACATGTTGATGCATTTGCTTGAACAAAGAACACACACAGGAAAGGTGTGAGTGCCATGTTAGTTTCTTCTATTTGGAGATATAGAAAACCTTTTGTGGTAGAGTGTGCGCATTTGCAAGCTGTACTAAATGGTTAGTTACTCTTTAAAAGTGTTGCAGATGTCAATTTGATCATCTTTGTCGTGCTGTTTGCTCATCATCATTTTGCTATATATCTCTAGACTGACATTTCATTCACTTACAGTCTTGGAAGAAAGTAACAAAAGCCAATCAACACATCAGTGTCTTGGACAGTACAATGACTAAACGTTCTGAGAAAGCCTGCCCTCTTGGCTCCATTACCTCCTGCCCATCCATTTTAATGGCGTCACTAAAGAAACCAAATTGAGTGCCTTGGGCTACACGTCAAATAAGAGCACTCTCCATGCCAAAAAAACTAGAGTTATAAATGAAAAGCCAGTATCAGATACCTGCACCCTTCCATGATAAAAGCAAGCCTCTTCTCCCAAAAACTTCTTCTCGATCATCCATGTTAACACTGGCAAAAACACAATGGAAACCACACTTTTTATCCTCGGGGGCCAGTAACTTCCACAAGGAAAACAAGGCACTCGCCTAGGGCGGCACTTTGCCAGAGGGTGTTAAAGCACTCTTCTGGTGCTTCAAACATTTCACTCCCTCCCCCACTGTTCAGTAAGTTTTAGCTCCTTCCAATTAATTGGGGTGATGGGGGCATGTAATGGACGTGGTGGGGGTATCAAATGAGGGTGATGGTGGTGTGTAATGGGGGTGATGGGGCATTTAGTGTGTATGCAATGTGGGTGATGGGGCATGTAACAGGGTGATGGGGTATGTCGTGGGCGTGCAACATGGGTGGGGGGGTGCCCAAATTTTGTCTGCCTAGGGCAGCACAAAACCAAGATACACCACTGTTGGGGGCATATCTGCCTTCCAATGAGACAGGTTATTCTGCTGCAGAATGCTCAGAAGCCATAGGACATCAACATTGTGTAAACTGCACCATCTTGTACAGCTGTGAAGTACAGCATTCTCTGACCCACTTTCATTATTACCCTTGGTTAGAGTGCTGCAGAGATGAATTGTCAAAGTACAGTTTCATCTGGAATAATGAAAATGAGACAATATAATGCAGCTTACTAATCTACATTTAATAAATGATGGGTGCTCTCATTATATGGATATTTGCCCTGGCCACCCATATTTATTACCAAGCCAGGAGCATTGACATTTCCCACTGTTACTTGCCCTGGCCCACCATATTTGTTATGGAACCCCGTGGGGCCTTCTGTTTTGTCAGAGAGGAACTCTGCTTTTGGTTTTTCTAAGTCTCACCCTCCTCGGCAGACCTCATGTCCCCTTATCCCCACCTTGCAAAAATTATTATTAAATATCATTTTGTGTAGTCAAGATGAGGCATTCGAGGGGGGCAAGTCAGTTGGAGTTTGCAAGTTGAGGTTAGTGCTAATGTTGGCCTCCAATCTCAGAATGTTAGTAAATAGACCCCATGGAGTTAATTAGAGTCAGAAATGTCACTTGAAATGATCTTGTATATGTATTTGTTAAATATATTTTCAAGCCTTATCAAGCATATTTGTTAACACCAGAAACGTTATACAATTTGCACTCTTCAAATCCTCTGCAGCTTTGAGGCCTTTTTTTTATTTTCTTATTTTATCTATAAATCTAATAAATAGCCATGAATAGCCAACATATAATTTGCAGGGCATACACCACCATGTCTGAATTCTCACATCAGTGAAATAATAAATCCAATTAAGAGAATTGCTAAACAGATTCTATGTGTTCAACTGCCTAGCTCAACCCTTTTTTCCCCTTTAGTACTTCCAGATGTTTCCATGAAGAAGGGGCTAGATGCTGAGTAACCTGTGGCATTGCTAAACTTTAAAGGGACAGTCTAGTCCCCAAACTCACTTTGGTACAAGATGAAGATCACTGCTTGTATAGGGCATAGGCTTTTATCTCTGTGTGATTTGATCCAGGCATTCTGTAGAAATCACATTTTTAATCTTTGACTCAAGCCCTCCCCCAGTGATTACTCTGCATTTTCACTGTAGGTGCAGCAGCACTGATTCTATAGACACTGAGGATATAACGTTTTGTTTCATATGGTCACTTCCTGTCCTCCTCAAATTGAGTCTATTGAGTGACTTTGTACACAGTTGGATCTCTTAACAGCGCAACACATTGTCTGATGACATCAGTAGAGAGACAGGAAATTCCATTCATTTGAATGGCATTATTCTCATTGGTTCCTGCAGCAAAAAAAAAAAAAAAAAAGGAAATGACTTTTACTCAGCTAGTGTGGGCAGTCCTTGTTTCTTGCAAACTGCTGTAATTTCACAATTTCTTCTAGCTGTAAGTATTTTATATTTTAAGCAATGCATTTTAAAGTACTATGAAAGCACATTAATATGCATTTATATGTAGAAGATGCATTTTGGGCACAAGACAGTCCCTTTAATTCCTCCTGTAAATATATACCGTATTTATCGGCGTATAACACGCACTTTTTCTCCCTGAAAATAGGGAGAAAATGGTGTGTGCGTGTTATACGCCAAAAAAAAAAAAAATCGAAAACTTACCTCATTCCTGCTCTGTCCCCCGGTGCTCTGAAGCTGCGTGGCTGTGAGGGAAGCGTTGTGAGCTTCCCTCCAGCCGCGCGGTCAATAAAGTCTGTTTTTTTTAAAACAAACTTTATTGACCGCGCGGCTGAAGGGAAGCTCACAACGCTTCCCTCACAGCCACGCAGCTTCAGAGCACCAGGGGACAGAGCAGCAAAGAGGTAAGTACTGGGGTCTGGGGAAGGGGGGGGAGGAGGGTGGCATAACGAGCAAACTAAGGGGCAATATCCTGGCATATTGGGGGCAATATCATGGCATATTAAATGGCATATTGGGGGCAATATCCTGGCATAATAAATGGCATATTGGGGGCAATATCCTGCATATTAAATGGCATATTGGGGCAATATCTGGCATATTAAAATGGCATATTGGGGGCAATATCCTGCATATTGGCATATTGGGGCAATATCTGGCATATTAAAATGGCATATTGGGGGCAATATCCTGCATATTAAATGGCATATTGGGGGCAATATCCTGCATATTAAATGGCATATTGGGGCAATATCTGGCATATTAAAATGGCATATTGGGGGCAATATCCTGCATATTAAATGGCATATTGGGGGCAATATCCTGCATATTAAATGGCATATTGGGGGCAATATCTGGCATATTAAAATGGCATATTAGGGGCAATATCCTGCATATTAAATGGCATATTGGGGGCAATATCCTGCATATTAAAATTCTATATTGGGCTTCAAAGTTCTTAATTTAAGTTCTTAAGTTTTTTTCCTGAAATTTCCTTCTTAAAATTAGGTGCGTGTTATACGCCGGCGCGTGTTATACGCCGATAAATACGGTATATTTTTTTTCTTTTTTAGGTTCAGTTGCATCCAAACCAATCATGACTGTGAGGCCAGAACCCCCCACAAATGATTACATTTTACACTAACTGGGGATCCGTGGCAAGATGTGGTGAGGAGATTAGAGACACAAAAGACTGACTCGAAACACAAAGCTGCAGTGATACAATGCATTATCCCGGCAATCGTGTAAGTGGAATCTTTCCATACATGCTCTACTGAAAATAAATTAGGAGTTTGTCATTCCTAATTTAAATTCAGAGGCGTAAATGGATACAAGTTTAGAAAAACATTCAAGAGGGCTCAGTAGTAAGCTTTGTTGTCTTCGCAGCAGGCTTTGTGGGTAAAGCTCTTAAAAATGGAGCTGCATTTGAATAGGGATTATACGAGGATTTTGTAAAAAAAAAAAATTATCTGAGAAATTAAATAATTCTTGGCCTCGGATGAGATTCTTCCTCTCTTTCTATTGATTATATGTAGTTCTTTTTTTATTTTTTATTTAAGTTTATTCATTTTCTCAATTCAACAAACAAAAAAAAAACACAGTATAATCAACAACATATGAATACATACATGTAGAGACTGAGGAAAAAAAAGAAGAGGAGAAGAGAGAGAAAAGAGGAAACAATTGGATAATAAAAATAAATAAATAAAGGGTATACAATAGACATGTGCATTCGGTTTCGTTCGGTTTATAGACTTTCGGTTTATAGAATAGCAATAGCACTGAATGTTGTTCGGTTTATAGACTTTCGGCTTATAGAATACCTGTAATACTATTGGCTTTCTATAAACCAAACGAGAGCCCCATTCATAAGAAATTCTTATGAATGGGGACTCTAGTTCGGTTTATAGAAAGCTAATAGCATTACATGTTTTCCATAAGCCAAAAGTCTATAAACTGAACGAAGTTTGGTTTATAGACTTTTGGTTTATGGAATGTGTAGGTCAATTGATTCGGATGAATGAATACAACAAAACGAAAATAATGAACGAATTTAGTCTGAAACGAATGCAGTAATGAACGAAATTAGTTTTAGACTAAATAAATAACATTTTCGTCCGAATGGACGAAAACAAAACGAAAATTTTAGTTTTGCACATGTCAATCATATACCTAGATGTGGAGAACAAAATTAAAAATAAAAATTCAATATTTGCAAGCAGACCAATGGATATACTAGGGTACATTCACTAAATAGTTAACATTCCATATGCATATTCCACATATGTGTGCATGATTTTTTTATATAATTTATAGATCATTCTTTTCTTAATATCTGCTTTTTATCTAATCTTCTTCTCTACTTTTATGCCAGGAGGAACAAATTAGCGACCAGGAGGTAATTTTGTAGATTATATCAAATAATTACCAAATAACTAGCACAAATTAAACAAATACACACACACACACACATAATCATATTTAACTATATCTTTATTGTAATACAAACAATTCCAAACTTCCGGTTACCCTTTATTAAATTACATTTTATGAGGATACCAATGTATTTGTGAGTTTACATGGTAAAAAAAAAAAAAACTCACGAGACTGAAACGTTTACTTCATTAAAAATAATCACAACATAATTAATTAATTGAAAGTTAAAATACAAATAGAATAAAGCCGCATTATGTGAAGACACTCAGCAAAAACAAATTGTGCTTATTAATGACATAAGAGATTAAAGGGAAAAAAAAAACGTTTATGGGTTCATTTGAGCTAATTATCATTTAATGGACTTATTTTGTTAACGTTTGCAATAATTAACTCTCAAACACTAAATTTATCACGTTGGGAAAGAGTTCTTCCGGCCTTTTATCTATCATATGTTGTTCGAGTAATGATGTAAACTAGTTCATTCAGTCAGTCATTTTATGCTGCGTACAGCTACAAACCTACATGACTTGGTTGTCTACCACTTCCTCAGAGATTATTGGTGATTATTCCATTTGCCTACATTTCATTTTTTCCTGTCTATTTTTTTCAGAAAATAAGTTAACTTTTTTTATAGGTGCATTAACGATCAACTGTTACCAAATAATGTATGTTTAACTGAAAGATTGCATTTTATGTATAAATGATTTAATTCAAAAAAAAAAATTTCTTACTGAGATGTCTTTGTTTTCATGCCTCTATCAGGGCAGACATGTTTAGAATGTTGGGTCAGGTCTTCCTTCATCTGAGTCAAGCCTCCAGATAGAGCTATACAAGCATATAGGGTTCAATAATGAAGTGTATTTATATTTTTGCCGACAGCTGTCCTTTAACCCCTTGCCAACACAGGATAGACTAGGTCACCATACTTTATATTTTTTTGAATATATAAAATTAAATGATATAATCAAAGCAATGGTATCAACAAAAAGCCCTTCTTATGCTAATAAAAATAATATATAATTTGTGTCGGTGCGGAAAAGGAGAAAGAAAAGAATTTAAGCTAAACACAAACACCGCAGAAATGTTAAAACAGCACATGTCAACAACCAAGAGAAGGCCGCAAAGTCATGTCACTAAGGGGTTAAAATATTTAGAGATGGATTTGTAGCATAAAGAATGATCAGACTGCATCAAGATTCTTGCCAAAACACACGGAACGCGTTTATGACTTTTAATTATTTGTAAGTATTCTTTAAAAGATTATTTGTTGCACCTGTTTATATGTGATTCTTTGGCTAACGAAGAGACACAGGCTGTAAACGTACTGTGAGCCACTGATCATGGACAGTGTGTGAGGATAGATAGGGTTTGCTAAATAGTAGAGAGGTATGTGTGTTTCACTTGTTCCTTCCTTTCACTATTTTCTTTCCAATAACATCAATTTATTTTGTGAAAGTATTTAATTAAACAGTGGGCTGCTGGTAACAGTAAGGGCTCAATGATTATAAAGAATGACAAATAATTGATTGTTTGCGGGTGGGGTGTTATCTTTTTTCATTATAATCATGCATTTCTTACCAGTAGAGGTTAAGGCATTTTAACTAGAGTTGAGCGGACACCTGGATGTTTGGGTTCGGCGGGTTCGGCCGAACTTCGGAAAAAAGTCTGGGTCCGGGCTCAAACTTGACCCCGAACTTGACCCCAAACCCCATTGAAGTCAATGGGGACACAAACTTTTGGCCACTAAAATGCCTCTAAAAAAGTCCTGGAAAGGGCTAGAGGGCTGCAAAAGGAAGTAAAATGTGGGTAACGGTAGGACAAGTGCCCTGCAGACAAATATGGATAGGAAAATAACTTCAAATAACATAAAATACATACAAATTAAAAATAAAGCTGAGCCATAAAATAGCACTAGATGGAATCTTTGATTTTAGCTTTGGAAGAACATAAATCTAAATCTAAAGCATGGCTGCCAGGAGGATCAACAGAATTATCCATTTGAGAGAGGGTTGGAGTGCAGGGTATTCTCTTTCAGTTTATACTAAGTGACCCGTAGGTTGAGGAGGCGGTGACCGTGGCGGTGTAGGTGGAAGCGGCGCTGGAGGAGGAGGAGGAGGAGGTAGCCAGTATTTTTCAAAGTGCGCTGTAAGCACAGTATTTGACGGTTCTATTTGACTCTCAGATATGAAGTGCACCGCAAAGACGCAAATGTACTATTTACCACCCAAAACTATTAGAATTTTTCAAAGTGCGATGTAAGCACAGTATTTTACGGTTCTATTTGACTCTCAGATGTAATACATGTAATGCTATTGCTATTCTATAAACCGAAATAGAGTTCCCATTCATACAAATTGGTCAATTAACCTATTCGTATGAATGGGGACTCTATTTCGGTTTATAGAAAGCCAATAGCATTACATGTATTCCATAAACCGAAAGTCTATAAACCGAAAGACATTCGGTTTATAGACTTTCGGCTTATGGAATCCATGTAATACTATTGGCTTTCTATAAACCGAAATAGAGTCCCCATTTATAAGAATTTCTTATGAATGGGGACTCTATTTCGGTTTATAGAAAGCCAATAGCATTACATACAATGTAATCGCCGAACCCCGGACTCCAACACGGACATATAGTGAAATGTCCGTGTTCGGGTCCGGGGTCCAAAAAACGTAAAGTTCGGTACGAACCAGAACAGTGCAGTTCGGGGTTCACTCAACACTAATCTTAACATGTATAGCTTGGAGGAAAGACGTTACAAGAGGGATATGATAGTAACATTTAAATACATAAAGGGAATCAACACAATAAAGGATGAGAGTATTTTAAAAAGAAGAAAAACTACTACAACTAGAGGACATCGTCTTAAATTAGAGGGGCAATGATTTAAAAGTAATATCAGGAAGTATTACTTTACTGAGAGGGTAGTGGATGTATGGAATAGCCTTCCAGCGGAAGTGGTAGTGGTAAACACAGTGAAGGATTTTAAGCATGCGTGGGATAAGGCTATCCTAGATATAAGATAGGGAACTTGGCACTAATAAAAGAATTTAGAAAATTGGACAGGCTAGATGGAGAGAATGGTTCTTATCTGCAGACACATTTTATGTTTGTATGCATTATGTCTGTTCACTAAAATGGGAGTTGCAGGAGTTTGGTGAGATGTACAGGTTATTTGCAGTCTTTGTGCAAGGACAATATTTAATTCTCATGTAAGAACACCATAGTTAGCACTGCATAATACATTGTTGATAAAAAGTGAGAGTTTTTAAAGATTTGACTATGCATTAGGCTTGGCGGGTTGAGCCAGGGAGAAACTCACCAGGTCTGGCTCTGCACAGTGTATAGTTGAGTCGGTGAGATAAATGGGTCTGGTTAATAAAATTCGAGAATAGCTCGAGGAGGTCGACTTTCATCTTGAGAGTAGGTCAAATTTGGCACCCTAGTTTGACTTTGAAAATCTTTGAATCTTCCCCATTGAAAGTAATGGGAGTTGAAATGATTGAAGCTATTGAAAGAGACAAAGTCAAACTTGGGTGCCGAATTTGTTTCAAAATGAAGGTTGACCTCCAAAGTCGACCTCCTTGAGCTATTCTCGAATGTTAGTGAATAGACTCCAAATGGAAAGCTGCAAAACTTGCTTAAGCTGATGTACTTAAAACGCAAAACAAACAGACAAATAAAGGTGCCGCATGTCTATAACCAAAATCCAGATATATCGCAGGTTCAATAAAAATCCAAGCGTATGTAACTGAACCAAGTTCCTTAGACTCTACTGCATGAGTGGATTTTAACAAACCCAAGGATATATCTAGATTTTGGTTACGAACATACTGTTCTATTATTTTTCTGTTCGTTTCACATTTTAAGTACATTGAATAACAAGTTTGGAAGCGTCCCATTTAAATAAAAGTATATTATATTATTAAATACGCACCACTATTGTTTGCACTGTCAGTAGAAAACATGTAACTTTATTTAAAACTGACAGTCCAACATTGCCAGGAGTACTAGATAGACAGACCCACGAAATGCCTCACTACTTTCCCACTCTATGAGGGCTTAATCGTCAGCCTGATCATGAGTCTATAAACCTACTATTTATTCCACCTCTATTCTATGTATTTACTGCTTTTTAATAACTACTCTTAGCATCAGGATCAGTTTTATTTTCCCTGAAACGCGCAGAAGGCAAGAAACTGAACCGAAAACACATTTTTCCATTCACTCCCCGGGACCCCAAGAGTTTTAAACATAGTCTTTGAAAACATAGAAAATATCAGGCAAATGTACATTTCATTTTTATTAAGTTTGTCACTAGTACTTGACATTATCTCCCCAACAGAGACAAATCATACCACATGTGAGATTTCAATAAATACTGACCTTCAAAGCACAATGAAAAATGACCTCAAGGCTCCAAAGTGCCAAGCTTTAATATAGAAGGAACATTTCTGAAAACTGCTTGTTATACCAAATGAAATGTTAGCTCTAGTTTTCACACATAGGACATGTGATCACCTAGGAAATTAGCTAAAAAAATGTGCACAAAAAACCCCCACAGTGACTGTCTTCTCATATAATTATAGACGTGTTTCCATAATTGTTTTATATTGCCTGTTCTAGTTCATTAAGTTGTCCTAATGCTGAAATTAAACCGTAACTGTTACATCATCGTGCATCAGGGTGATGAGGTGTCCCAGGTTTCAGGGAACGGTCACCAGATTTTTGCCACTGTTGCCAGGTGAATTGTCTAGTCTGATATGTCCCAGGTCAATGCTGGGTCATTTACCAAAGCACAATTTCAGCCAAAACCCAGGTCATCCATCAATCTGTGCTGTCAGAAAGGACTGTGAGAAATAAAGTGATAAATGTACAAATTACGTGTATTCCACAAACACACGTGAAATGCAGTGTGTACGTAATTTATGAAATATACGGTGATAACATGTCCTTGTGACCTTTTCATTGTTATTTATGTAATTGTGTAAATCATTGAGAACAAGCACTCTATTTAAACAGACTTTGTGAACACAAGCCATTTACTATGCCCTTGCAACCTTAATATACCCCATGTTCTAAAGAAGACTAAGAAAGAGAGACTATGGGGCTCTAGGAAGCCTCCTAGACACGAAAGGCATTAAAGTAGGAAAGAAACAATGAGCAATGGCTCCATTGGGTGCAGTCACATCCCTCCCTTCCCACCATGTTTGAGAAATGTTAATGTCACACTCCCACCCTTACGAGGATTGTGGATAGTGTTACAGATGCATCCTATACTATCACTCCCTGACCGAGGCTTGAGTAACGGGGTAAGGGGTGGGAGTGGCCTTACTAAGGGACAGGAGGAAGTGTAGCCCCAGGTAAGTTGCACCCCCGGGACATCCAAAACAGGTATACATAATTGCATATTTGGAGGTACACATTACTGCTTGTCTAGCCTATTGAATGCCATAAACATTATTTTTCCCCAGAAAACATTTCTTCAATTAGTAAATCATTTATTATTTTCTTTAGTATTTTCAGTGTGCCATTGCTAATCGTCAACAGCTGCATTTATTATTACATGTTACAGCGAGTACAGTTACCTGTATTAGCTGTTATCATCCCGAAACTTGCACTCTAATGAACGACCGCCCAAGGAGTTCGCAGATTGCCTAGTCTGCATGAACAGTATCTGTAGAATATGTTTCTGCAGTCGTTCAATTATTTAAATTATTTGACATTTACTTTGTTTGGATGTATCCTTGTGGTAAACATTACACATACCGTGTTTTTGTGTTGAAATAAGTTGTAGCACAGAAAAGAAAAGAATAATAGTGTTTCCTACTGAGAAACTGTGGGGGCGAATGTTTTGAACTGCTAGTGCATGACCAAACAGTAAGTTTATTCCAGGTCATAACGTAAGATGTCAACGAAACAAAATCAGTAAAAGTTTTGCCACCGACCGAAACACTGTTGAATTGCAGAGAGCAGGAAAGTGCCGCTCAAGGAGGTTTGTGGAAATTGTATTTAGTACACAGAAAAAAGTGCACAGGTGTTTTTCAAAATGTCTGTTCTTTCAGGACATAGAAAAGCCAAAGTTAAAAAAAAAAAAATCTGCTTTTGATGTGTGTATATGAGGGAACACATACTAGATTTCCAAACTCCCAACTCAATCCAACAAAAAAATATTGTTAAACCAGCCTGAAGCATTACTGTACATCATTTTTACAAGGCACTCATGCTTCGAAAATGCAGGTTTTTCGAAATTAAAATTCCCTGTGTGCTGTATTGCTGTTACCATTCTGATATAGCCAGCTTTGTAATAAATTATTTTAACATCTCCTGAGGTAACACTTGTGCAGCTAGTTATTTCTATGGGAGAATTTTATTTTTATATCCACAGAATAGTGATTATACATGTATCTTATGTTGAAGATTCTCTAATATCTAGATGGTGCCTGTCCCATCTATTATCTTTCCTGGAGATTAACTGCCCCTTGTTTTATTTTTCATTGGTGTTTAAAAATCAATAGAATGGTGATAGTATAAATAAAATATAATTATATGGAAACTACATATGGAGAAAAAGTAGGCACATTTTCAATTGTTTGACATATGATAAAACCAGGGTTCTGTATCAACAACAAACAAAAAAACGCCAAAGTTCTAGAAGAGGGGAATCACCATGGAAACCAATGAACTGTTTCTTCATTTTGCTCTGCTTTCTGAATCGTACCACATAATTACAAATGTCAACTCCGAGGCACTAATTCTCTGGGAATGTGCAGAGTAATTAGCCAATGTGCTATGTTAGTGAGATGGTTAACTTCTAAGATGCTATGTAGCAATACAGTCGCACATTAATGGTTGGCTACCACTCTACCAGTCAGCACAATAATGTATGGATGCCCTCGTAGACCAATCCTCCTTCAATTCCGAGCCTTCAGTGAACAATGTTCCGATGTATGATATTGCACTTGATACATCATTTGAATTGTTTAAAAAAACATGAGGACAAGTGCTGAACATTTATATCTGAAGAAAAATGGAAAAACAATGATAGGAAAAACGGGAAAGAATGCTAAAAAACTGAAGCTTATAGAGAAATGTAAAAAAGTTAAGATAGATTTCATTAGGGCGTTGTAACATTACTTCTGGTGATATTTTTGGATTAACACCATATAAAGCAGTCAAATGTTTTTGCTGACTCTTCCAATTTTAACAACTTGCTGCAGAATTACTTAATTTCTAGAGGACATTGGTGTCTCATGTGTCACACGTGTCCGTACAGTTTAACTGAGAAATCTGGCAAGCAGTAACATATAAAAAGACAACATATGCTTGACTGCCTCTAGTAGTCTGTAATCCAGGGTCATACTGGGTGGGAGGCAAGGTCTTGCGAATCTTGGTTTGAATTATTCAACTGAACAGTAAAATCATGGATAAAAGGGCACATTTGTACCAGCCATTTCAAAGCAGAAGTACAATATATAAAAAAGGATAAATTATAATTTTGTTATGTTAATACTGAGATGCTGTTGCATTGTGGGAAAGAGGTCGATACACATTAATCTTGTCCAATGACCATCTCCCTTCTAGCAGAGAAAGTAATTGGGATTAGTCCAATGTAGTGACTCAGATGTCACTTTTCCGCTATATTTTGCAGTATTTTAATTTAATCTTTATGGCACATGTGTGATTTGATTCAGGTTGAATGTCCATGCACAATTTAACATTTAACTTCTTAGAAAGAGACTCACATAATCTGCAATTAGCTTTGTAGTTAGTACTTGAAATTATGCTGGGTCTATTCAGTAAATGAGACTTTGGAGTTCAACTTTCATTTTCAGACGATTGGGTCTATTCAGTTAAATTCAAGAGTAGGTCGAGGAGGTCAAGTTTGGAGGTCGACTTTCATTTTCATATTCGACCTCCAAACTCAACCTCCTCAAATGATTCACTAGCATCTTTGTTTACCCTCCCGCCACGACTCGCCAAAGTCAAAGTCGACCTCCCATCTCACCATCGAGAGCAATAGAAAGTTTTAAAAATTGGTATTCACAAACATTTGAAGAGGTCGGGTTGGGAGATCGAATTTGCCGAAAATCAGTATTTCTAATTCTCCCCATTGAAAGTAATGGGAGGCGAAATTATTTTTTTTTCTTCTAAGTCAAACTTGGCATGACGACGAAGTTGACCTCCTCGCCATGCCTCATCTCGCCACATCTCGACATCGCAAAAATGTTAGTGGATACCATTTTATAAGGTCAAGATGAGGCACTTGAGAGGGTGGTGAGTCTGTTTGAGTCTGGAGGTCGAAATTAGTACTCCTCTCAACCTCCAATCTCAAATTTACTGAATAGACCCATACGTCAAATTCAGCACCAGAACCCCAAGTTTGAATCTTCCCCATTGATGATTTTGACTTAGTCTCTAAATGACCTCCAACGTCGAATTTTAGTGAATGGACCCAAGAATCTAACCAATTTTGTAAATGCCATTAATTAACCCAGACATGCAGATACAGCTTTTAAAAGGACATTGTCACCGTAACATTGTTTAAACATATTTAGCAAACCATGCTGTGTCTTGATATGAAAATTACACATTTCCCATTGAAAGTAGTTTATTTGAAAAACAGGCCTCGTTGATGTCATACATAGGAGGCACCACATAAGCAATTTTTCTAGCACAACGTATAGATTACATTTTAGAATTTCTTTTTATTCTTTACATTCACAGGATAAACTATGTTTAAGCAACTGAGATCCTTTAACTATCCAAAAATCAGTACATGTGATTGTTTGTTTTTAACAGGCAGCTATGACCCAATGAACAAACACTATTTGAATCATATTAACTCTTGTTCCGCCTTTTTTTCGACCCTTGCTGGATCATCCTATAGAATGGTGGTAATTTGTCACCCAGTATAAATGTATCCTGAGGAAAGCCACCATAAGTAGTTCCAATAAGAGAGGTCAAACCAAGCTGCTTTCTAATACAGCAGCTGTCATCAACAAAGAGGAAGGAAGTGCTCGCTTAACCCCAGTGCTAAAATATGGTATCTTTTTTACTGTGTATTGTGAGGTTGTCTCCAAGCAACAAATACAAGTGTTTGATTGCATTGACTTTTTCTTTTCTTTTCATTCATGTTATTTAATGCTACAGGCAACTTTGGAACAATTTTATTGCTGTCCCAACTCCATTAGCTTGTGACAGAAATAGGGTACAATTTTTGTGACAAGGAACTGAGAGACTGAGCTACAAATATATAACAGGAAACAAAAACCAGTGAGTACTGAGCACACACTGCTTATTTACTCAGGTGTAAAAAATGGTTTTTAAAAACTTGCTTTCTGACATTAAAATAGTAGGCAGAAAAATACATAGACAGACAGACAAATAAGTAGATAGATGCATAAGTAGAAGCAATCAGGAAGCTAAAGAGACAGACAGCTAGCTAGATGACAGACAAACAGGCAGATAGACCAATTGTAACACAGGGAACATATAAAACAAGAAATATATATATAGTGCAACACTGTTAAAATATATTGTGCTGAAAGATACGTGTGTTAAATGCACTCACAAGTATCCAGGTAAAACAGCTTCATAGTTGATAATGTTCCATACAAACTTCTTGTTTAATAGAGTCCATATAGTAAAAACATCTATCAATAAGTCCACAGGAGCGTCTGGTTTGGGGTCCCAGTCTGGTGCTGCTACTTACCAGTCTGGGACCCCAAACCAGCCGCTTTCTTGGTTGCGCGGTTCATGGTTAGTCCGATGCTCTAAGCGGCGAAGCAACCTAAGAATAAAACATCAGGTGCCTGATAAGTGTTGGAAGCCAAATATTCTCACACGAAAGTGTTGGTATGTACAAAAACAAATGGACCATTTTACGTAACAAACCTCAATTGCGACTTTTAAAAAATCTGCCACGTTTGTGTTCCGGGATCTTTTTACATAAAACCCTTTATTGTTAATATAATTTATATAATGATATAAAGCAATAGAAATAATCTATCATATATATATAAATATATATATATATATATATACACATAATATCAAGGAAATCACTGGAAGTTCAGATCCTTCATAGGACTTGAGAAATAAAAGTATAACTTTTCCATCTCGGAGTCCTTTCTGTCCCTGGTATTTCTCACGTCCCGCGAGGGTCCTGAACGAGCTGTACATCTCTTTGAATAAAGTTCATGCTGCAGTTACACATGTAACAGCCGATGGAAGTGTGAGCGCCTATCTCCGTTCCCTATATATTTATATCTAGCAAGCAGTTCACTTGGTTTCCCAGCATAACCTTTAAAGAGGCAGGCTTTGTTACATGAATGATCTATCACTTTATATGATAACAGGACTTCCACCTGACAAGGACATGATATTAATATCTAGTGCAGGCCTCTCTCCAAACTGCAGCTGATGGCATACATCTCCCATAGTACCTGCTAGCCTTCTAGATGATAGAGTATTATGGGGGATGTAGTCCACAATCAGCTGAAGAGCCACAGTTTGGAGATGCCTGGTCTAGAGCATAACAAACACTCTTCATGTTGTGTTAACATTATATAAACAGGTCCAGTGCATGTAATGTAGCATCAACAGAATGTGCACTAACATTATACATCTCTTGTGCTGACAACACAGTATTTCCCAGAGTGCAATTAGACCCCTCGTTCTGACAAACGGCTCACTGTTTCCATTCCCTGATACATTTTAACACTAGAAGGGTAAAAAACAGAGCACAGAGGTTTGGGTCTGCGTGATTCCCATAGCATATTAGAATTTCCCATAGTGCTATACAGGTCTGCGTGATTCCCATAGCATATTAGAATTTCCCATAGTGCGATACAGGTCTGGGTGATTCCCGTAGCATATTAGAATTTCCCAAAGTGCTATACAGGTCTGCATGATTCCCATAGCATATTAGAATGTCCCATATTGCGATACAGGTCTGCGTGATTCCCATAGCATTTTAGAATTTCCCATAGTGCTATACAGGGCTTATTCATGAAAAGGGGGAATTGACAAAGGAAGTGCAAGATAAAGGCCAAAATAGTGGAGTCTGAAGTATGGCTGAATTGGAGATTCGGCTACTTTGGAATTACGTTTTCAATTCCCTTGTCAATTCTTAAAATATATATTTAAGATAAGTATTGCATCATGTGAAGTACCCCAGCACTATCTATCCCCTATAATAATAAAATGCAAATAAAATGTAACAGTTTTACACAGAAACATAGAATGTGTCAGCAGATAGGAACCATTCAGCCCATCTACTCTGTCCAATTTTCTAAATACTTTACCTCTGCCACTTCGGCTGGAAGGCTGTTCCATGCATCCACTGCCCTCTCAGTAAAGTAATATTTCCTAATTTTACTTCTAAACATTTGCCCCTCTAATTTAAGACTAAATTAGTCTCTAATTTAAGACTATCTCCCATTAAATTAAAGACCGTTTTATTGCTGTTGCTGTAGCAACCGTGCTATGACTTCAAGCCCTCCTCATTGGCCACTGAATTTAAAAGCCCCGGGGGAAATTATTTTCATTGTAATTTGACAGGAGAACGGAAAATTGTATTGCTTATCACATATGTTAAACACATGTATGACACACGAACAGTAAGCTAAGAGGCACTGCCCCTTTTAAATCTTCTGAACTCTTTTATAAAATGTTAGCATTGCTTATACACAGAGTGAGAGAGTTCCTTTTTATGCTTCTTAATTAATGCCATTATTTTTGCAGGTTGCAGGTTCAGTCTTAGTGCAATAACTAATGTCAGCTCCTAATGTAACACAATATATTGAGGATATTTAGGATACATCAGGACAGTGCCTTTCATTGGCTAATGTAACTTCCTAAGGGCAAATGTATCCCATTTGCATTAGTACCAATATTAAAAAAATAATGCCAACATTCCTTTAATGATAAATTCATCATCTTAAAGGGACTGTGTTACCTAAAAATATATTTGAAGATTATAAATGCATCTATATTCAACTACATGATCGTGTATGCATCTATATTCAACTGCATGATCGTATATGAATCTGTATTGAACTAAATAATTGGATATGCATCTATATTTAACGAAATGATCGTATGTGCATCTATATTCAACTACATGATCGTATATGCATCTATATTAAACTAAATGATTGGATATGCATCTATATTTAACTACATGATCGTATATGCATCTATATTCAACTACATGATATTATATGCATCTATATTTAACTAAACGATAATATATGCATCTATATTCAACTACATGATATTATATGCATCTATATTTAACTAAATGATAGTATATGCATCTATATTCAACTACATGATATTATATGCATCTATATTTAACTAAATGATAGTATATGCATCTATATTCAACTACATGATCGAATATGCATCTATATTCAACTACATGATATTTTATGCATCTATATTTAACTAAATGATAGTATATGCATCTATATTCAACTACATGATTGTATATGTATATATCCTGCATTTTAGTCAGTAGGTGATGTCACTGTGGTACATAACACACTAACACACTGGATTAAATGCCTTTCAGTGCAGTCCCCGTATTTATCTTTCTACCATCCTGTTTTACATAGCAAGTAATCTTGCTGACCTAAAATTTTGCTGATTGATTTTGACCAGATACACTGAGTTACTGAAGGTTATAGATACTCAGTTTTACGCTCCAGTATGTAACTTTCCTACTCCTGTAAAAGGTCATCTCCAGAAGATACAGTATCGTAATGAATAAACACATTGCATTGTTTTTCCCCTTACAGAAACATTTAGATTTGCTGTGCCTCACATGCAGGATCGGTAATATGCAGTCCTAAGTGATAGAATACTGTAGGCTTGCATTGCACTTACAAATTGTTAGCACTACCTGTATTTTTTTTAAATGATTAATGATGGATCAAGGAGTATTGAGTGGGTCATTCATCAGACTGAGTTCTGTTTCTTGAATCCTGCAAGTGCCCTTAACACACAGTTGCATTGATTAGAAAAGGGGTTGTCAGGCCATTAGAAGATCTAGTGAATACAGTGAGGAACATGTTAAGACTTTATCAAGCCTGGGTGCAAGTTACTGTGCTTATAGCTGGCCCTAATTTAATTTGGGCATTGTAACATATATCAGAATAATTGGGAGGGCTGACTTGAGTGTGAGGTGAGGTTGTATCCTCCATTTAATCTACACACATATATATAAATAGAGAGAGAGAGAGAAAGGCTGGGTGCACTGGCAAACGTACTATATTTATAACTGGCCCTAATTTAATTTGGGCATTGTAACATAGTTCAGAATAATTGGGGCGGTCGGCTTGAGTGTGAGGTTGTATACTGCATTTAATATATATATATATATTTTTTCACAAGAATACTGACCAGTAGACAATAATATAAGTAATGGATATACCTTGTTGATGTCCAAAGGGGAGGGAGTTGAACCGTGGCCAATTTAACATTGGTTACTTTTAACTATGGGTGGAATTCCATTTCAGTGAATAATCCACACCCATTTGTGCGGTGGATGGATTATCTCGGCAAAGGAGAAGTGCTCACTAACACAGATTTAGACAGATTGGTGAAGAATATTTGAGATACATAGAAAAAGTCTTAGATCTTTGAGTTCAGCTCATGAAAAATGGGGGCAAAAACAAAAGTGTTGCATTTATAATTTTGTTCAGTGTATATATATATATATATATATATATATATATTTGTCAAAGGATTATTTATTGACCGTTATACATTATTATATTGACAAAATACCACGGTAATAGAAAATATAAAGCAAGGGAAAATCGGAACAATTGTAACTGATTTCCAAGATGTGTCTGTGATTGGTAAGCTGATATTTCTTTCCATGTTTAGAACATTTTGTTTGTTGCTAGCTCAACGCAGGTGGACAGGCCTGTACCAGGTGTGGGGAATAATTACATCTTCAGTGAATCACATGTCAAAGTTTAGGTCCAAGAATCCCTCGGAAGAGAAAGACATTATGACTGAAATCGTTTACACATAAATAAAGAAAAACACCTGTTTGTTAACTAAGCCACAAAAATACAAATCTGCCTTCATTTTTACCCGACATTTCAGAGCACCTGATTCCTCTGTAAGCACGTATCTATTTACACAAGGGATGTGCTTTGCCAAGTTGATCAAAAAGAGGCATAATTAACAAAATAATGTGAGCCCTGAAAGATAATAATATCCGTGATGGTCACCCGTGGATTGGTGAAGTTGATGTATGGGTCTCTGAACTGTTTTTGTCCTCCTCTTGCCATTTCACGTCCCTCCACCCATGGTGGTTTAACACGAAAAGAGTGGAGATTTGTCCTCAAAATGCCTCGGCCTTGCCTCTTCAGAGTTTTCGACTTGAAGAAGACATTTTGACAGTTCTTATAATAAACACTTGCTGAAGAAGAGACAGGGCCTCTGTTCTTTCAACATTCCAGAAATTCATTTTAAGACATTGAGTAATTCTGAGTACTCCTTCAGAGTATTTTAATGTCACAAAGAATTCCAAAGGGCTTAATAATTTTGTTAAAACTGACTACCCTATGTCAAAGTAATGAAGACTGCTAGCTCAAGTGAGATCAATTACTTACATTTTCAATTCCTATAAAATAATTAACTATTAAAGAGATATGGAGAAATGATGCAGGCTCAATATTTAAATAAGAAAAAGAGAAAAACACACTGCGACCAAGATGTGATGGCAATAGCAGCCACAAAATCTACCAGTGTCTCACTCCTGGTATACAATAGCAAACACAAACAAAACAAGTGATATTGTGCGCTGTAGCCCAACAGTCTAAAAATATAAATAGGGATTACCCTTAGATATGAGGCAATCCACTCGATATAGAAGGGAAAAAAATAAAAAGATAATAATACAGTGTAATATTTTCATATAATTCGTGAAAGTGTAAATAGTAAAAATAAATGTGAATACACTCACATTTCCCTGAGCAGATTTCTGCTCAGTATATACAGCCTTGTGGGAGCCCACATAGGGTTAATGATCCAGTCGTTCTCCAGGAGACAGCAAGAGAGCAAAAAGGTGGAAGACTTTTAGTGTATGTAAATTTATTCACAAGTAAATAAAATAAAATATCTTACATTAAAGATATCAGGAATCAGCAGGAGTCATCAGGTACAGTACAGAGAATAAAATAAGTCAAAATGTCCCAATAAGTCCTTAGAAAAAAGTCAACTTCCTTCCACAATGCGTTTCTCCCTTTCAAATGCCTTTTCCCTTCAAGCCTGTCAACCATATGAGCAGCTGATTTAAGTCAATTATTTTTTTTAAAGGGATCAGTCTTGTCTTAAATTAAAATGGTTAAAGATAAATTATAGATAGAGCAATGATCAGGAGTAATCCGTCGGGGCTTTATCCCTGCCGGTCCAGTGTGACTTGCAAGAGAGCTGTGCACACACCTGTAACATATCTCTCTTGTAGCTCATCCTCAACTGCTGGACAGGTTAAGTAAGATCCAGGCATCTCTTTGGAGAAGTCCAGTTATCTCTCTTCTATGCACTCACAGGTGTGGGCTTCCAAGTAAAGGTAAATGAGGCTGAGCTCATAGAAGAATCCTTTTTTTATTACACACATATTTTTCTTGAAATAAGAAATATATGACAATTAGAGTTGAGCGGACACCTGGATGTTCGGGTTCGGCGGGTTTGGCCGAACTTCGGAAAAAAGTCCAGGTTCGGGGTCGAACTTGACCCGGAACTTGACCCCAAACTTGAAGTCAATGGGGACCCGAACTTTTGGCCATTAAAATGCCTCTAAAAAGTCCTGGAAAGGGCTAGAGGGCTGCAAAATGATGTAAAATGTGGGTGAGTGTCCCCATTCATACGAATAGGTCAATTGACCTATTCGTATGAATGGGGACTCTATTTCGGTTTATAGAAAGCCAATAGCCATGTAATGCTATTGGCTTTCTATAAACCGAAATAGAGTCTCTATTCATATGAATAGGTCAATTGACATATACTTATGAATGGGGACTCTATTTCAGTTTATAGAATTGCAATAGCATTACATGTATTCCATAAACCGAAAGTCTATAAACCGAAAGACATTCGGTTTATAGACTTTCGGTTGATGGAATACATGTAATGCTATTGCTATTCTATAAACCAAAAGTCTATAAACCGAATGTCTTTCGGTTTATAGGATTTCGGTTTATAGCCAAACCCCGAACTCCAACACGAACATACAGTGTAATGTCCGTGTTCGGGTCCGGGGTCCGAATACCGTAATGTTCGGTACGAACCCGAGCAGTGCCACTAATGACAATCTTTTACTCTTAATATTTCTTTGATGCATTACTTGAAGTGAATTGACAAGCTTGCAACAACAACAATGGGACCTCTGCTATAATTTTTATTATTAATATTATTATTATATGATACTTATAAGGCCCCGATATATTCTGTACAACGTGATACATATTGTTGGAGTTTTTTGGACACTTCACACAGAGAGAAGTGCATTGTGACTTTGCAGCTTTATAACTTTGCATTAACTTTCTGCTCCTCTATTTTCCATGGAAAGATCTGATGAGAAGGATAAAGGTTTTATAATGAATAATACAAAAGATTTAAATTCAATAGCACGTCTGACCTTATGTGACCTTATTGAAGTCATTTTTATCACTTTGGATCTCAGCAGTGAAGTGTGACTGTGATTATTATGAACCTGCAATATATTGAAGAATTAACCGGCACCCTACGACAGAGCAGAAATTAAGCCTTCCTACATTTTCCACACTCCCCAGACAGCCTCTTAGCTGACAAAGCATTATGGGAGATGAAGACCATTAGCAATTGGAGTGTCACAGTATAACACCTCTGTTAAAATGCACATGGATAGATGACGTAATTTGTGGGTTGTGTGTTAGACAAGTAATGCCTCACTAGTTGTCGTGGACTGCAAATCATTGACCTACCTCTTAACCCATGAGGAATGGTTTGAGGAATAGTCAGTGTTGAAGATTTAGGATCAACGTTTGAACCTACAAACCATTAAAAAAACACACAAAAAAATGTTTACACCTCAACTCGCTTGGCCCTGTTTGGTTTTAGCTGTGCGGAATACTCATCACGTGACACTAGCATGATAGTAACACTTCTCTTGTTGAGAACATTATTGGGTTTCACCCCCTTAGTAATTAAAGAAACACTCAGTGGAAATATATCACGACTCTCTTTAAACACACCATCATTATGCCAGAGCTTGTTGAATCCTGACACAAATGGATCGAGATTTTATGTTCAAAAGGTATTAAAAGGAAGTAACATTCTAAACCACAATCTGACATGACATCGCGGAGCTACCAAAGTAATATTGTTTACACAATGTCCCATCCTTTGCAATATACAGTACTTCAATCTGTCACCCTAGTGAACATTCTAACTGTAGTTTATAAGATGTAACTATGAGGTGTCATGTCTGACATTGGGCTGGAATGTCACTTCCTGTTTGTACCTTAAAAACGATGGAACCTCAATCCAGTTGTTTCAGACCTGAGAAACGTTATGTGTGCCCTGTCTAAACACTAGAGAAGTAAAAAAAAAAAAAAAGGGTCACAATATCCTTCTTTGTAGTCCAGGTATTATTAACTTTTGAATAGGGGTTTTCGACAGAATGTTTGCCAAGGTCCTGTCATTTTTTCCATCTGTTATCGAATGTCAAACTAAGGTTGTCATGCAGTCAATATTTTACCAGTAGAAACATGGTGGAAACTTTAGGTCCAACTCAGCTGCTGAACTAAATTCATCGCTATGACGTTTCACAGAGTAAAAAAGTAAACTATCAACAAATATTGAAATTATACACAATATCACACGTTATCACTTCCAAAAACATTTTTAACAGCTATGTACATAAACCGGAGAGAAAAATTAAATAACTAGTGGATGGTTAATGTATTTTAGCCAAGTAAAAAAAAAAAAAAATCCACTACAAAGAGAAGGACTTCTGAAAAGGCTGCAACATATAGAAGAAAAACAATGAAGGGAAGAGTATTTCAAAAGAAAGACATTCTGTTTCTCAACACATCTCAAACACCTTCAAGGTCTTTATATCAAAAGTACTAAAATGGGGAAGTTTTCATACTTTGGAGCGAGTGAGATAAATAGTAATTTTCCTTATTCAAGTTTCTACATGTTTCATATTTTTCTTTTTTTTTCTCCCTAAATATACTTTTTCTTTTCCATTGTTTCATGAATCACTAGAATTGGGACATTGGGGAACATGAATTGTATGGTAAGGTATTGCATGATTCATCAAGAATGATTGTTTTGGTAGCTAGAGGGTGTTGAAATCAACACCCAACTGCACTCCGAGGACTGGTTAGATTGCTCGCTGTGCTGTTTGGGATAGCAATCAGAGGTAAGGCAGGAGTGAATTTCTAGATTACGTCTAAGTTACATCTTGATGTGAATGCTCTCTAAAGAAATGAAAATGTTAAGAGACTAAATCACTATGCCCTTGGGCCACCAAGCAGCTGTAACTATGTCGAGCTTTTAGAATCCAAGACACATTTCCGAAGCAACATAAAAATTTGAAGCACAATGCTGTGTGAACTCTGTGTTAAAAAAAAAAATGATGCTATCTAACACTTTATTCTCCAAAAAGTACCCAGAATATATAGATTAGAAGTAACAGATTTCAATAGATGGAAGGCTTTGAATGAAGCTATACAAAATGGAATGTTGTGCTTTTAAGTACATTTTGATAAAAGTATGATTTGCAGAGTTTGAACAATAGAATCTGTGCACCCTTTTTATATCTCACCCGTCTAATAGTTTCAAAGTGATGGGAAAATCTTTTAACCCATCTTTTTTTTTTTTTTTTACCTGTTAAAACTATGAATTAAAATAACTTATTACCACATATAGTTGAAATAGCAATAAAAATAATACCAATTTTAGATATTTTAGCTCTAAAGCTTTTACAAAATATAAAAACATCATACAATAAGAACAAGTATTACTTTTCCGAAGAGAACTTGACACTCAAAAATATTTGAAATTGTTTATATATATATATATATATATATATATATATATATATTTTTTTTTTTTTGTTTGTTTGTTTGTTCCTTATAATTTTTAGATATATCAAGACAAAATCTTTACTCGCTAAATGACCTAGTATTTGCCAATCTGCCCAGGATGTCATTTGCCTACTCTCATGTGCAAATACATTCATTTGTGTATGGGGGTGTGTGGATGAACCATTAGAAGAATGATAGGGGTAGAATTGTAAATACAACATGCTCACTATAGGTACATGTGCTTGCAATTCAAAGCTATGTGAAGCAAATTATATCACAAACCCCAACTGTGCTGTTGGATGTGTAGAAGTCCTAACTGAGGATAGTTATTCCACAGTCCTTACTTCAACTTCTGGTGGGTGTCTGTAAAAAGGAATACATTGTGTATACAGAGTTATACACCAGCACAGTTGAGTTGCAGTAGGGCTGGACCACCCCTCTATCGAGCCACCCCTCCACCACCAGTGTTAAGTGTGGCCTGTGGAGCAAGTTGGGAGGCATGTAACATGCATAGAGTAAAGCTGAATATCAAGGTTTTATACCACGAGATGCCATATTGTTTTTCTTTGAACGTTTATTTCTCGTTATCGCTAAGGCGTTACACTTCGATGTATCCATTCTTTGTCATTATTAAAAACATTATTTTTAATTCTCCTTCATTCCGTAAAAGTCCACAGTGACTTGCCTGACTTAAAAAGTGTAACAAAACATTCAAAAAATAGACACCATTTGGCTGTTTGAAAAACATAGTAGCAACAAGAAAGCCAGGGGGCAGACATAGTAAGTGAGAAATAAAAATGATGGCTCAATATACACTCATGTATATGAAAAAAAAAATATATATATATATATATTTATTTTTTTTAAAATATAATGTGATTCATAATATTAAAGAAGATGCCGAGTGTTGGACGAATACATCAGAGGAGCAGAGGGAATAATATGTTTTGCAAGAAGTTTGAAAAGAAATCATTGTCTGGATTTATTTTCCCTCTGATGCTATTTTCTCACTAAACAAACGTTATAATGGCAAATGACACACAGTGCATGACGTGCAGAAAGGAGTATGTTTATTGAAAACTGTGTCTGAATAGAAAATGGCCAGCAAATGAGAATGTAAAACTCTTAGATGTTTAAAACTTAATTTCCAATTGATTTCTGCTCACTTGCATGCATGTCCGATCAGCTGTGACTGCTGGATTCGTAGTCTGATAATGGAGCATAGAGAAATATGGCTTAAATCAATGTTCTACGATTGCTTTTCTTCCAGATCTGGGACGCTTATCTCCTGCTTGATTATAGTAAAAAGCAGCAAAAAATAATAACAACAATTTTAAGTATAATGATCAGTTATGTTTAGTTTTCCCATGTGTGGCAGAACACACAGTGGCAACTGTTTTGTTTGTTTTTTTCTTTTGCAAGACATATTTATATGATGTATAACTAGTATTCAGAAAAACAGGGTCCCATTAACAAATGTACAATATGGCCATTTGCCCAGGGCCTGCCATCAAAGGGACCCTATAGTCAATCTCAGTTTCCCCCAATAGGAATAATAACTATTAGGGAAGATAGAGATTTGGGGAAAAGGATTCAACAGAGGTATGTGGCAGATAGATTTCTTATCTGGGTCTCACTTGTTCCATCACTGGCCAGGCCTGGTGCTAGGAAGAATGAACAGAGTACCATCAAGTTGTAGTTGCTAGACTGGCTCTAGCAACAGTCAGCAACATTACACCCAAAAAAATACACCATTAGTTAGGACTAAGACTCTATGGTTAGAGTTAGGGATAGGCTTAGAGTTAGGGTTAAGTTGGTCATAGGGGTTGATGTCAAAAGGTCACTGTAGGGAAACGCTAAAACGTAGGATAAATAGTTGAAAATGATCTTGTCACCATTTGTAAATATTTTCAACATATTTTATGATTTGTTTTATAGTAAATTAAATGACATGATGAAAGTAATAGTATCTCAAGAAATTCCTTATTATGGCGATAAATACAGTATATACTATGTGTGGGTATATTAAACAAGAAAGAGTAAATTAAATGAAATGATGAAAATAATGATATCTTAAGAAATTCCTTATTATGGCAATAAAAACCAGAATATAATATGTGTGGGTATATTAAGCAAGAACCAAAATTACAGCTAAACACAATCACCACAGAAATGTAAAAACAACCATTGTCAGAAAGGGGTTAAAGATACAGGTACATTTTACTTTGAAGAACTAAAATTACAGGTTCTAAGGGTTTGGCCCAAAACATTTTATGTTATTGGCGTAACAACCTACACATACACCAAGCTATACATACCGGGGTCTTCAACATGGGGCTCATTGGCCAAATAAGGCCCATTTGACAGCCAGGTGCGCCCAAACTGAACTAACTATCCACATTCTTATTATCTCTATAAATGTGTCAAATGTTTGCATAGGAGCTCCTACTCATTTTAAACTGCTTTTGTACTATTGCTCAATAACAGAGCACTTTTCCATGGATAACGAGCTATTCTTAACCATTACTGTAAAAAAGATGCATGTAGCCCAGTACACACATGAATTTCTTCTGATCATGCAGCCCAGTTCAGAAAAAAAACTTGGATGACCTTGACATATTACATCATATGAAAGAAGGATAAAATCAGACACAATGTTACCAATGTTAACATCTGGCATTGTGTTTGTACATGGTTTCACTGTAGTAGGCACATGATTGAGTAGTTGGTATGATTTCCAAACCCAAAGCAGCATGAAACTCAGCTTTGATCAGGGTACAAACACAATCCTATGTTAACTGAATCGTTTCCAAACTCTAGAACCACATGCCCCTTAGACCAGCTCTGCACCGAGATAGAGTCTTTTATCTCAGAAGCACAGTGTTAGAAACCATCAAGTAGAATAACGTGGAGGAACCACTGGTGGATAATGATTAGCGACATGGAAAGGGAGAGTAATCATATGGGTGACACTAAGGGTTATGGAAGGGGAGAAGGGATTAGAAGGACGATAAAACGTTGGCTTGGAATAAAACACAATTAACAATGATACAGAATAGGACATGGTAATGATGCTAGGAACCGACTGGCATGTGTGATTTAAGTGAGAAGAGGAGGGGTGATGACTTGAGATGGAGAGGGAATGATTGGGGAGGCAAATTACAGATATTATACAAAGGCAGGAGCTATGATTTAATTGGCAGAAAGCACCAGGAGAAAGATACAGGTATGTGTCAGTAATTTGTTTTATTATACAGTTGCCATTAGGAGTGTTACTAGGTTCCTACAGCCCATGGCAATGTAAGTTAAAATAGCAATGATCTGTTAAACAAACAGATACATATACTTTAAACAGACACTATGAATGTCTAGTGGGGTACCTCGGGGATCTGTACTTGGACCCATTCTCTTTAATATTTGTATTAGTGATATTTCAGAAGGTCTGGTTGGTAAGGTATGTATTTTTTGCTGATGATACAAAGATTTCCAGCAGGGTTGATATTCCTGGAGGGATAAGCCAAATGGCAAATGGTTTAGCTAAAATAAAAAAAAAGAGCAGAGCAGTGGCAACTGACATTTAGTGTGCAAGATTATGCACCTTGGGTGTAAAAAAAAACAAAAGCAGAATCTAGAGGTCCGACCCTCGATCTGAGGAAAGGGATTTAGGAGCAATAATTTCAGGACTTAAAGGTAGGTAGGCAATGCAATAGAGCAGCAGAAAATGCTAGCACAATGCTTGGTTGCATAGGGAGAGGTATTAGCAGAATGCTTGGTTGTATAGGGAGAGGTATTAGCAGTAGGAAGAGGGAAGTGCTCATGCCATTGTACAGAGCACTGGTGAGACCTCCCTTGGAGTATTGTACGCAGTACTGGAGACGGTATCTCCCGAAGGATATTGATACTTTGGAGAGAGTTCAGAGAAGGGCTACTAAACTGGTTCACTAAGTTCATTTTAAAATTCTTGAGCTGTTCTTAACAGGAAGGAAATGTATATATAAAATATCACTCTGCAGAAAATACTGCTTTCAGATAATAAACGCTATGCATTGGAGGAGAAACACATAGACGGTTTTGGAGTGTCTTGCGCATGTTAGTAGGCATTGTGGGATTGTGCGCATTCACTCCAACGCACAGACCATTATACATCCTCATGTAAGTATATCCTGTAACGGATAGATGAACTGCTAAATTGTGTACAATGTATTTCAGTACCGATCGTCGTACTGTTAACTGGTTCAGTCCAGCAGATAATGAAAATAATATCAATAATAATAATAGTCTTTTAAC
Organism: Pelodytes ibericus; assembly: GCA_036172795.1. Taxonomy (NCBI): domain Eukaryota; kingdom Metazoa; phylum Chordata; class Amphibia; order Anura; family Pelodytidae; genus Pelodytes; species Pelodytes ibericus. The sequence continues at coordinate 20,754,178 of CM069861.1, forward strand.
CAGGAAAGTTACTTTCTGATATTCACGTACATCCTGAGTATGATACTATTGCTCACCATCCAGGGATGGCACAGAGACCCAACAATTGAACGAATCCTATATCTATATAAATGTCTTTTTATTCACGTTTACTTTGCATTTCCAGCTGTAAATGACTACACTTTTCAAGGCATCTAGAGAAGAAATGGGAAACAACAGAACTTGGTTAAATGTTTGAGCATTTACCTAGGCCGCCAATGCCATGCCTCCCCATGGGAGTTTAGTATCTCACTTGTTTAGCCCGGTGGCAACATTCTCCTCTGTGCTGCTGCTCTCGACGATTTACAGATTTTACTTATTTGAGTGATAATTTTGTTTCCTGGTTTTACGAGGCAATAAACAACTTCTGAAGCTCAGCATTTTGTGGGAGTTGTTTTATTGCCAAGTATGTTGGAAGACAAGTGAAATTAGCACAATTATACAGAATTTTGCACATCGAAAAAATGTTCTGTTTAATTTTCTAGCTTCATTGCCTACTCCATCTGTGGTCTCAATAATGAACTTTATTTTTTCAAGGAGGCTGTTTGTAATTTATTTTACACTGAGTACACAGGCAAGCATGCTGCCTGAGATTTTTCTAGTTTAACAGTTCAACTGCTTGAAAACAGGAAATGTTGACAAAGTCAACATTAAATAACAAAGTCACAATATTTTACATTTGAAATAATTAACAATAAATAATTACTATACATCATAAGGACACAGACAAGGAGAGAAATGGGATTAATGTTAAAACGTATCAAAGATTGAGTAAGCCCTTTATAGGGCAGTTTTGCCTACACACAATGTTTCTTATTTTTTATGTTGTTCAGGTTTTTTTTTTATATGTGTTAAACACATATAATTTTACTTTTAAATAAATGACAGTTTCACTGTAGTCTTAAATTGAAAATATTCCCACCAGGGTTTCCATAGTCCCTTTTGAAGTACTCTGAGAAAGTGCTGTCATTAGCCAGTACTGTGGAATCAGCCCCTGTTGGTCTCAGTTGATTCAAGTGCATGGGATGCAAAGGGGTGTGGTTTCAGCCAGAACTGTGTGCTGGGATGTAACACAAGATGGAATGCTTAAGAAGATAGGCAGTACCTCAATTAAACTGTATATGTCATTTTTAGGAGATACCGCAGGGTGAGTTGAGGGGAAACACCGTCTAAGCATAGAAAGTGACCGTTTATCTCTGCCTATGTGGGAATTCACACCAGGTAAGTCCATTGTCACTAAATGGGTTAATATCTAAAAAAAGTTTAGCTTCCAAATCATATTGCCCTATGCCATGGAAATGTTGCCACCCAGTCAGGTTGGTTAAAAATTGGCTCAAGGCCAATGATAAGTCTACGGAGGCAATAGCAGGGTCAGTGTTTTTTGAAGAAAAGGTGTCAATCCTATGCCAGGGGCATCCAAAATGCATCCCATATAATATCAAGGTACAGTCTCACTGGATTAATAGCACCGATTCTCAATAGCACTATACATGTGTAATTTCTGCTTGAATACAGTTTTTTTTATACCTTTTCTTTTGGTGTCTTTGAGAAAAAAAATGATGCAAAGAGATTCACAAAGCGGTGTCACTTACGCAAAGTATTGCACTTAATTAGACCACGCCCAAAAGCAACAAAATTATTTTATAGAGCGGCAGTACATATATATATATATATATATATATATATATGTATATATATATATATAAAAAAGTGATGCCCAAGATATATTGGGAGAAACTGATGTTCTAATAACTAACACCTAAATCTAAATAGCAATGGATAGTTGTTTTAATAAAGTTATAAACAAAATAGATATTTAAACAAACATATTCTAGATAAAATACACATACAAAGCATCAATACAATGAGTACATGTTCTATGCTAAAGCAGTCATATGGGGCTATTCACTAAAAGGTGAGAGGAGGTGAGATGAACATTCCTTCTCACCAATTCAGCTATACATTGTGCAGGAACAAACCTGGTTAGTTCCCCCGCTAAGTGAACTCATCAGGTTTGTTCCTGTATAAAGTATAGATGAACTGGTGAGATGGAATGTTCATCTCACCTCAGCTCACCTGCTATTCACTTCAGCTCACCTGCTATTCACTTCAGCTCACCTGCTATTCACTCCAGCTCACCTGCTATTCACTTCAACTCACCTGCTATTCACTTCAGCTCACCTGCTATTCACTTCAACTCACCTGCTATTCACTTCAGCTCACCTGCTATTCACTTCAGCTCACCTGCTATTCATTTCAACTCACCTGCTACTCACTTCAGCTAACCTGCTACTCACCTTTTAGTTATTAGCTCCAATAGATTTATCCGAGTGATATACTTATCCAGTCCCAAGCCATCGGCCGGTGAATAATACCATAAAATATGGCCGACCGGAGGGAATCGCTCATAATGTGTCCTTCAGATCTCCTCTCTCCTCACCAAGATGCAATCCCACTTCAGTACTGGACACACTAACCTTGTATTCCCTATAACTCCAGCCATTTTTTGTTCTTTCCCAGTCTGTCAAGATAGTGACAAGATAATTATCAGTTTCAGATATTTTCCCTTTTTTTTTTAAAGTCTTGCTTTTTCAGCATTTAACTGTTATTTTTTTCCTCTCTTTTTAGTCCTCCGCACATTTAAACTGTTAGACTTTACAGTTCTTAGAAGTGTAAAGTTTTGTTGCAAAAAGATGATACTGCTTACATGGATGTAGTATCATCTGAAAATCCGCAGTATTTATTCCTCTGGTGTCCCAGATACTGGAGAATAAAAAATTGTCACAGTGGGATGCGTTTAGGACAGTTGATCGTGGCTGTTTCATTGCTGACAGTTCAGTGTGGCAGTTTGAACCCTAAATTGTCACTGTTGAAAGGCAATATGACCTGTCAGCGCTGAACTGTCAGCACTTACAAGCATACACCCCCCTAAAAAATGAAACACCCCTAAAAGTGACCCCCAAACCCTATACCAACCCCCCAACCTAAATACTAACCCATAAACCCAAACTCTAATACCTCTGATACTAACACCTCTGATACCCATCCGAACCCTAATACTAACACTACGCCCAAACCCTAATACTAACACTACCCCCGAACCCTAATACTAACACTACCCCCGAACCCTAATACTAACACCTAACCTTTATTAATACTCAAAATGTATGATCCCACAATGAACTGTCCAGCGAAGAAAGGTCTGGCGATTACCTCTCGTGCTATGAACTAAATCAGGACTGTCCTGGACAACACAGGGTACAGTTAAAATGATGATTGGTTCTCACTACCAATAAAGTACATACATATCACTGAACAGATAAAAACATATATTGAGATAGCAGGTCCAAATTCTCAAAACGTATTTGCCTTATGCATATCTGAACAATCCTTCAATCTCTTTACAGTGTTATCTTTTCCACCCAAACTTTAATTCAGGTGTTTAATAATCTTTCTGTAAAACTGATTTATTGTTTGCATTCTCGTTGGGCCTCAAAACCCAGTGGAACCATTTCCAGTACTTATGAATTGCGGCTTGAATTTAGGATGAGCAGAAGAAAAACTCATCATTACCACCCATGATAACTTTGTTATTGTAATGTTATCATTCCCTCTCAGTGTGTCTGGAACATTCTAGCTGTCACCCTTGGCAGTGTCAGAATGCCAACTTATGCAGCTGGATGGCAGGTTCAGCATCAGCTTAATGCAAAATGAATTGTAAAGTAATATGTGCCACTGTTCCTAACATCTACTTACAGGTCACTTTATCTCCACACCCCCAATTGTATTAGTACTAGGTGCCATTGCTGCCATTTTTGTTTATTTAATAATGTAAGTGAGCCAAGATACGACATTGCATTTTTTATATGTAGCACCGTCTGATGGCATATAGGTCCTGTGTGGTATGTGCCTATAGCCATACTGTTATGAATTCAGATATAATTATATAGACGCATGCTTCCAGTGTAGTTAATCATGATGAACAGATTTTTTAGAAGTAAGTGCACACAAAATAAAATGCCCATGCTCTTGTGCAAAAAACTTAATTTGATGGAAATAAGAATCTTTTGAGTCCTTTGAAAGCTCCCCAAAACTCTGTGTGTGTATACTGTATTTGTCTCTATAAAATAATTATTATTTTCTACAATTCAGTGTACAGATTAACAATCTTCTGCTCAGCTACCCATACAAAATATGACTATTGTAATCCTGAAAGGTGACATGAATGCGCTTCCAAAGAGAAACCTTCACCTATAACAGATTTTGAATTTGATGATAGAAAGACATTCAGCATCTCAGAGTACATCGGCAGACGAGGATGTATTCACTCGTCGGAAAAAAAAAGTTTGTACATTGTCCTTCATCAGTCTGAATGTTCCATGGCGGTAGCAGGTGGGGTGAAGGCATCTACACCAACTTTGTGCTTAATGTGGGTGTTGTCTGCCTACATATTAGTTTGAATGCTTAAACATTAACAGTTTCAGAGTAAGGGGGGCTGTATAATGCATTACTCAGATAGATGGAAACTAAAGAGTTAACTAACAATCCAGTACTGATGTGTCCTCAACAATGCCATGATCAAAATAACAGAAGTACAATTCATATCATCTCTGGTTCTCTTTGAATAATAATAATTGGGGGACATAAAAAAAAAAACAAAGAAGGCTGCTTTAAACTCTTTGGCTGTAAATTGTTCTAGTCTCACAAGTGGTCCAAAGCCACAAACAAAGACCACACACGTTTTATATACATGGAAAATTTTAAAGAGCTGCACTTTCTGAGGACAACAAATCTGACGGTGATTGAGGCGCCCATCACGCAGGATAAAGATAACCTCCAGTGTAAGCTGCTACTTTTTTTTCTATTAAATATTGTGATACTTTTATACTAACCAATGGCCTACTGTTGTACCTTTTGAGCTGTAACCTACAGACGAGGTCCACACAAAGCCCCCACTGACGAACACATGCTTATGAAATGCAATCTCTTTCTGGAAGTCTGTGAGTGAGAAATCAGAGGGGAGACAGAGTCCCCCTCAATCACAATTTTTACACGATTTTTCACTCATTTTTTCACAGAACTATATGTTTTTTTTCTATACATGCACATTTTTCACCTACAGTTTGTTTCAGCGCACTTTAGCTATTGTTTTCTCACTTTATGTTTATTTTACTGTGTGTGGTTTAGGGACACAATGCCTCAGTGCTGCTATAACTAGAACTAAAGCGCTGGGTATATGTTTATATTTGTACACAAGTAACATGGCCTCCGTGGCATGTTTATAAGGGATGCAAACCCAGAAGCTCAAAGTCTAAAAGGTCAAGTTCCTGAGATCTTAAATGTTTAGTGCTTTATTCCTGAAAGAGGGAGATGAGGCAGGAATTGAAAACTTAAGGCCAAGGTGGCTGAGTTGGAAAAAAAAAATCATCTACTCTGGCCTTGAGCTGGAAATGTCCTTCTCATCTCTCTGCAATTCTCTAACTGCAGTTAGTTTTAGTATTATCAGACAACAATGATCTAAAGCTGGATTAAAGCATTTTTAACCATTTTACGATAGACTGGAGCTCAATCTCGCCATCTCCCTTTGGCTCCGCCCCCACATTGTCTCGGCAACCCGTCCCAGGGTTTTGGCGTGTATGCTTTAAAAGACAACTGTAGGCCAAAAAAACAACTTAGGTTCAATTTAAAGATCACATCAGATGTAGCTGGTGTGTGTAGAACTGCTTCAATGAAAGAATACAAATAAAGCATCTTATTGAGCACTTGTTGCTTCATGCAGCTCTAACAGGGGGAAGACATGTTGTATAGAATATTGGGTCAGATTTGTATTAACCTTCATGCAGATGAATGGAGGTCTGCCCCAAGATTTTAAACATTATGTCTGCCCCCTATTAGAAGTATATGAAGCAAAGAGCATTCAATAAAGTACATTATTTGTATTATTTTATTAAAGCATTTCTATGTAGAATGCCTGCACTTGATGCGATCAGTGAACTAAACGCAAATTAATTTTTTGGGACAGTTTTCCAAAAATAATCACTTGTTTAGTTAGTATTTTAGCTACATTACAAATATGCTATACAAAGTAGTTGTTTAGAGTATTTTGTTTTCTAGACACCATACTGCTAGTACATTATTGCCATACTCAGATCAACACACGATGAGCCCAGATCTTGTGCGCCCCATTCTGGTTTTTCCTCTGAATCACTCAGATCTCATTCATGTTTAGGTTGTGCCTGCTTTTCTATGTAGGAATGTTTAGATATAAAGTCATGTCATTATATACTTTGTTACTAATTCCAGAGTAATATGAAAAATCTCGATGTTTGCTGCCAGAGTTAAAAGACGCCACCGGAAGAGAGTATGGCGGCACTAAAGGGTGAAGCTTTATCAGACAGAGAAGGTTAAAGTATTGCATTCAGACCTGACGCTGCAAGAAACTTGGCTCTGATATCAAGTCTTCTTTCCAGATTTATTAAATCATAATGAATGAGCCCGTAGGAAGTATAAATAATTCATAATGCGAACAGGTGTTTCAAATTAACTATTCCAAACTGGATCCTCCCAAAGGGGTTTTAAATGAGATAGAAACGTCAGTTCTGCCCTTACCTGATTTATCCGTGCCAAATATGGGCTATTTTATTAGGCTACTTCCCTGGGACCAGCATATAAAAAAAGCAGTCCTTTACAAAGGCTATATGATATAATAATATGGCTTTTCTTAGAGTAGGGGGACCTATAAAAAAATATACATATACACATGCAATATTGTAAAATAAAACAATAATCTGTACAAGTTTATATATATATATATATATATATATATATAAAAAAAAAAAAATATATATATATATATATATATATATACATATATATATATATATACATACATATATATATAAATATATATATATATATATATATATATATATATATATATATATATATATATATATATATATATATATATATATATATATATATATATATATACATACAGTGGATATAAAAAGTCTACACACCCCTGTTAAAATGTCATGTTTCTGTGCTGTAAAAAAATGAGACAAAGATAAATCATTTCAGAACTTTTTCCACCTTTAATGTGACCTATAAACTGTACAACTCAATTGAAAAACAAACTATAATCTTTTAGGTAGAGGGAAGAAAAAAATATAAAAATAAAATAATGTGGTTGCATAAGTGTGCACACCCTCTTATAACTGGGGATGTAGCTGTGTTCAGAATTAAGCAATCACATTCCAAATCATGTTCAATAGGAGTCAGCATACACCTGCCATCATATAAAGTGCCTCTGATTAACCCCAAATAAAGTTCAGCTGCTCTGTTCCTAGTTTAGGCTGAATTTCTTATGAAATGTGGTTGTAGGAATATTGCACGAGCATAGCATAAAACATAATTTAGTCTCCAAGGAGTAATTCTGCAAGTTTTAAGGGACCAAAGGCCTCCACTATTTCACATCTGGTGGGTTTAAGGGTGGGGCATCTGTAAAAATTGGGTGTGGTATCTTCGAAAAACTTATGATATTTAAATAAAAATAGGGTTTTTTTGGAAGTGAGTGGGGGATGTCATGGAATGGGGGAGCAAGACATTATTATGTTGTAATACTTCCCTTCACTTTCAATTGCTCTGCGATAAATATTAAAGAGTCTGATATTATGTCAAAAATATTTATATGTTATTAAAATATGTTAGCAGTTTAATAAGTATATTAGTCTTTCTGTGACAGCGAAGCTTGCTTGCCTAACCAGAAATGTAGAATTTGACGGCAGTTAGAAAAGAAAAAGTTGGCTCAACAGGTCTGGTCATAATAAAAAATTCAGATTTATTTGCTGTACGCACATACCAGGCATCCGAGACTTCCTTTACACTGTTAGCCTTTACAACTCCAATTCATGAGTGTGATATTGGCCTTTGTAATCAAAACATTTTTTTTTTCATCTGCAGCTGCAATATCTGAACGGTGCCCCTAACATGGCCCATCAACTCAGCCTGATATTTATTTTAAATACTCTGGTAGATTATTAAGATGACCAGATGCCTTGCAATCAAAAAACCCATAGCAGCAATATCTCAAAGCTGCTTCTGGCTTCTTGATCCACTAACAAAGCTTGATATTTATTTTAAATTCAGTGGCAGTGTGGCATACAGTATTAACAGGATTTCAGATCATATTCAGCAGCCAGAAGGAACTTCTTAGGCAGTTCTTATGACTTTATGATAACCAGACCTGGCTCTTTGTTTATTTATTCATATTGAAAGCATCTGAAAATTGCATTTTTATTTTCAGTTCTTAAAGTTTTCTATTTCTTTGTACACACACACATATATATATATTTATCTATTTCTTTCCCCCAAATCACACACTTGAAATAAAGTACTAAGTGTGTTGAAGTGTGCATTATATATTTGTTAGGCCCAAGGTACAGAGACACACACAGTGAAATCAAGATTTGTTTTTAATAGAAAGTTTAAACATGGACTTTCTTATTTTGTTTCAAGAGTGAGTCTCACCTGCATAAATAAATAATGAACTGTTTGTGTGAATCGCAATTTATTTTCTTACTTGAAATGTTTCAGATTTTTGAGATTCAATGACTGCTTAGAACCTACAGCCATAAACCTCGGCCAAGACTCCATCCTAATAAATGGCACATACAACACATTTAAGGAGTAGGAGCCTTGACCACTGCATGATTAAGAGAAATGTCGAATGTGTCGCCAAATGAGAACCATTTGGCCCATCTAGTTTGCCCAATTTTCAAATTGGTCTCTTAAATAAAATCCGACTTTGGAGGTGGACTTTCGGTCTGATACTGATTCGGCCCCGAGTTTGACTTAGAAAAATAAACCCAGGTTCGGATCTTCCCCATTGAAAGTAATGGGAGGGAAAATTATCAAAGCTATTTTTGAGACTAAGTCGAACTTGGGTGCTAAATTTTACTTAGTATCAAAATGAAAGTTGACCTCCAAATTCATATTTTAGTGCATCGACCCACTTGAGTTTAAGATAACCAGCATAACTTAAAACGTGGAAAACCTTCTCCGACTTTACTGGTGTCGTTGTATGGACACTGTCTACCCCTGTTTATAGCAATAAGTAACATTTATTTACAAATAGTATAGAACCATCAGAAAAGAGACATGCATTGCATATGTGACTTAACATATTGAATAAGACAAGTGTTGTGTCCCTTACCCATTGCTGTATAGGTTTTGTCTCTTTGTCACTATAACAACATGTCGATGTGTGGTAAGTTTGCCGATAAGTGACCACAAAACACATATTGTCATCTGAAATGCATTCTGCCTCTTTCTTGCCAAGATATGAGCATGGCACAGTTTCTTACTGCCCATTTTGAAGGCTCCTGGGCCCATACTGGCATTCACTTCCTTGAATGTGGACAATATTCAATTTTCCCATTTTTTGGCAAAATGTCATTTGGATGAACACAAGCATGGTGCAGAAATTATTGCTGAGAAGTAGACGTTTCTAATATTTGTCTCGAAAATTCTCCTCTAAAAATATCATCCACCATTTTCTACACATAATTCTGCATTTTACGGATTCTAAAAATAAATTATGATTCCCTGGTCATCTGTAAAAAAAAAAAGAAATAAATCCCAGGCAAGTGCATTAAACCTCAGACAAGCTCTATTATCCCTGAAAGAGCCACTCTCAAAATTTTTGCCTCGGTAAAAGCAGCAAAAAGAAAACAATTTCAAAGAAAACCGTCAATATGCCATTTCACCATTTCCAAGTCGCGATTTAGTTTAATGTGCTTCTAAACTGTGGCGGACCAGCATAGAAAATGAATGCACTGTAACACAATGAGGGCTGACCTTTTGTAGCGTTCCCTGGACAGATTTTCAAGTCAATGCTGCTGCAGAGCATTTCTGCTAAGATGTTCCATCAGCAGCTGAAATAGGAACACACCAGGAGACCATCAGGGCAGAATGAATCGGCTGACTGCAAACACATATCATACAAAAGTACAGGACACAGAAAGAAAACTCCACAGCTAAGGTGATAAATGTTGTTAACCTGTAAGTAATCACTGGCACATAACAAAAACTAAAAGTACAAGTGAGAAAAATAAGGAATTAATATACCCCAAAAGATTTTTTTTAACCTGAAAAACTCTGGCTTCTGGTTACACAGACACTACCTAATGAATGTACTCAGTAGACTGTGTAATGGTGGGGCTTTCGGCCATGTTTGAACTTGCCGGTAGGGTTGCCATCTGGCCGGTATTTTACTGGCAGGCCGGTAAAATATTGGCATCAGGCCGATGTTCAGTCTATGGAGACAGTACCAAGGCCGGTATTTGTTTGAAGAAAAGGTGGCAACCCTACTTGCTGGTAATATTGCTTGTCTTAAATGAAGACTCATTGCAAGGAAAAGGTTAACAAAAAACTTGGGACATACAGGCCAGCGTTGGTAAAAGGCCCTATTTTTATAACACAAATTGAACACACTGTAAATGCCATAACTTGCAAAATTAAAGGACATCTGTTGCAAGAAAATGAAGAAATAAGTACCTTATTGAGCCATCTTTACTCCAAATAACTCTGCCTGGAGGCAAACACTGTGTTTAGAATCTTTGGTCAGGTGGGTCAGATCTTAGTTCATCTGAACCAAGGTGAGTGAAGAGCTGACCCAAGATTCTAAACCAGATGTCTGCCCCCTGAGAGAACAATATGGAGTAAAGAAGTCTCAATAAGGTACTTAATTTGTATTCTTTCATTAAATAATGTCTTTATAAATCATCTGCACTTGATACAGTCTTTCAGTTAAACATAAGTTATTTTTTTTTGCTACAGTTGTCCTTTAATAAGAACCATATAAAAGCAGGTAGCTAATATACTCCACGGGATACTGAAAAAAAAATGTCACTGTAGGTAATGAAAAATGAAAGTGAAACCTTAAAAACCTAAAGAGGAGAGACTGATATATTTTTGGTTTGGTGGCAAAAGCTATTTATTGGCCCATGGTGGAACTTTCGCAGCCCATACATTCTCATAAGAAATAGATAATCAAACGAGACAGGTACAAATCACTACAGCTGTTAACACATATGAATGAGAATATATCAGTGATTTATTTATCTGGGTGGCAAGATTTATCTCCAATTTCAAGGCATAGTCCATGGATTGATAATAATGTATAGAGCAAATACATTACTTTTACTGTGATGTGAGGCATCATTGGGAATCTGCCATTGGCGTGCCAGGCCTGCCATTGTGTTACCCTTTGTGGGCGTGGCTGAATCTGAACATGCATGGAGAGGCAATATTGCAGGTTAAGGGGGCTGGACACTGAATAAACTGTTGTATAATTTTCCACTTGTGGCAAAATCCTAAACATTTTTGGGGTATAACTGATGCAGTAGGCCAATTGTGACTTTATTAAATCAGAGTCCCACAGATTATTATCCTAACAGTACAAGAACATCACACAATCTTATTCAGTGTGAAGAGTATGAGTTGTTTGCAGTAGAACGAGGGCTGGAGGACTAGGAAACATTTGGCACTTGCAATCACCTCAAACTAAGTTCTGACCAATATCAGCAACAACAAAAAAAGAAAAAAACAAGTGCCAATTTCCTTTCTCAGACATTGCTAGGTCCATGGACTGCATTTAAGATTCTCAGGCTGATCCATAATGAACATTACGATAGATTAACAATGAGATAGCACAAATGTTCATTTAAATTCCCTTATATGACATTAACAAAACTAAAGAAAGCAATTTACAGACACTAAAGAGATTAAATTACAATAAAGGCCCCTTTACCATAAATCCCACAGTTATAATTAATGAAAAAGTATCCGTGATTATATTAACTCTTTTGTGTGTCAATAGTGTACACAGACTTTATTTATTTATTTTTTTTTTTGATGTCCATGAAGCTTGGTAATAAAGTAATTACATATGTATTGAGCAAATGAATGATAAGCCATGGCCATTGAGCAGGACCGGTTAATGAAAAATGTTACTTGAGACTAGAGTTGAGCGGACACCTGGATGTTCGGGTTCGGCGGGTTCGGCCAAACTTCGGAAAATAGTCTGGGTTTGGGGTCGAACTTGACCCCGAACTTGACCCCGAACCCCATTGAAGTCACTTTTGGCCACTAAAATAACTCTAAAACAGTCCTGGAAAGGGCTAGAGGGCTGCAAAATGAAGTAAAACTGACCTATTCGTATGAATGGGGACTCTATTTTGGTTTATAGAATAGCAATAGCATTACATGTATTCCATAAACCGAAAGTCTATAAACCGAAAGACATTCGGTTTATAGACTTTCGTTTTATAGAATAAATGTAATGCTATTGCTATTCTATAAAAATAAAGTCTAGAAACAGAATGTCATTCGGTTTATAGACTTTCGGCTTATAGAATACATGTAATACTATTGGCTTTCTATAAACCGAAATAGAGTCCCCATTCATAAGAATTTCTTATGAATGGGGACACTATTTCGGTTTATAGAAAGCCAATAGCATTACACACAATGTAATCGCCGAACTCCAACACGGAGATACAGTGAAATGTCCGTGTTCGGGTCCGGGGTCCAAAAACCGTAACGTTCAGTACGAACCCGAACATTGCGGTTCGGGTTCGCTCAACACTACTTGAGACTCTTTATAGCACTCAATAAATGCTATTTTTTTACTCATTGATTTTGAACTTTGGTATAACTAGATAGAAACTGGTCCCAAGTTTGGCTTTGTATGAATGTTTTTTTTTATCAAATTATTTTGTTTAACTGAGTCAAGATGAAATGAGCAGGTACAAGAAAATTAGGTTTTGTGTTTTCAAATCTAATATATGTTTTTGTGAGGCTTCAGTCAAGGCCAACTGAGTTGTTTCCAAGTGGTCCATGGTTTTCCCTATCCCTGTCTGGTTTTCCTTACATTTGTAGTAGTGTCTGACCTGATTGACCCCGCTGCTCTGTCAAACTTTAGGAAAGCTTTACTCTGAAGCTCGCTTTGTTGTTAGTACTTGCCAATTAATTATTGGGATGCTGTGGCAAGTTAACCCCTTAGTGACAAGACATTTTCACCTTGACTTTCCCTTGGTGACAATGGTTGTTTTGACATTTCTGTTTTGACATTTCTGGGGTGTTTGTGTTTAGCTGCAATTTTCTTCTTTCTCACATACTGTACCCACACAAATGATATGTTGTTTTTATCATCATAAAAAGGGCTTTCATACCATTATGTTCATCATATCTTATAATTTACTACAAAAAAAAAAATCATAAAATATGATGAAAAATGTAAAAAAAAAACACTTTTTCTAACTTTGACCTAAAATATAATTTAGACAAATACAATCATTAAAAAAGACCCCATCTAAATATTTTCTTAATGTTGTCCCGTGTTCAGAAATATGCATGTTTCCATATTTTTCAGCCTTCTGTCCTGTATCGTACAGATGATCCATTCATTGTGTGTTACTGATGACAAACGATGATGCCTTGTATAAAAGGAGAGGTTTACTGAACAATATCATGAATTATGCAAACTGTGCAATGCTAATATTGTAAAGACTCTTGGGATATTAAAAAAAATAATACTTCTGTCGACATTCATTTTGTTTCTTTAGGACCAGGTTTGATTATCATTTCAGCTACAATCATCTCCTTCATTCTTAAGTATGCAAAGCCCAGTTTCTTTGTGTCCTGACCAAAATTTGATTTTGTTTCATCAATTTCAGACATTTCATAGTTGCCAGCAGCAAATCTAATTGGAGATTTATTGAAATAGCTGTTCTTACTGACCAGTAGTTAAAGCAAATCTGACATACACAATTATTTCCCTTGCCAATCTGTAAGCTCGGTACCTACATTGCATGAGAAGTAAAAATTATTTATACTTGGTATCTGAGCAACGTATTCCTCTAATAGTCGAGGACAGATCTGAGGAGACAAGAAAAATGTCGGTGTGCTAAGCTAGTCCCAGGCTCAAAAAATATAAAGGTGTAAATTGAGGCCTAATAAATAGGTGTGAGCATGCTGTAAATACAGTCTAATTGGCTACACAGTGTATACAAAAAAAAAATCTGTCTGATCTTTTCAGCTTAATAAAGTTGGCAACAAATGTATGAACTGAATATAAATGAGATGTTTCAGTTATATGAATTGGTATACTCTCAATAGAGTGAGAACCTACTCTCATCTCTTATCTAGTGGCAAACAGAGCAGTCTATACTTCTACCAAAAGATTTTTAATGTGTTGGGGGAGGTGCAATTAAATCCCCTCTCAATTAAGCCATGGACAGTAAGCTGCAACCAAATGTGACGTTGCAAAGTCTTGCAGTATTTCGGCAGGGACTCACAGGATCTGTAAAGATCCTGATCGGGTCGCTGTCATTGTGTAGAAAAAACGGCACTCCAAGGATATAATAAATGTAGATAATATTTATTGCGGGGCAGCCACACGGGGTTTTGGTTCCTCATATTTTTGTGGCTTTACTGCAATAAATAAATTCTACATTTACTATATCCTTGGAGTGCCGGTTTTTCTACCTGTATATTACCTGCAAGCTTTGTCACTTGCGCACCGAGGGATAATTACCAGCAGCCTACACCATTTTGGCGCTTTGGTCAATAAGGAAGGGGCGGGAAGGGGTTAAGCTCACCCGCCACATTAAGGGATGCTGTCAATAGGGTGTGAACCTACTCACCCTATTGGATAGATTGGATAGATGTGAGCTGTAGGAAACAGACCAAGCAGTGCAAGCATTAAGAGTTATCTGAACACTTTTCTTCCTGCTGTCGCTACACACATTGCAGTTTTCTATCTGTTTCCCCCATTTCTCTTCTGGAGATGACAAAAATCAGCAGGTGTGCTAAAGAGAAATACTTGCAATGAGATGCATTAAGAGGTTTCCTATTTAAGTAAGTGTCTATACTTGTCACAAAAGATGCTTGCAGCTGTTTAGCTACATGTATCTTTTAAGAAGGGAGTAAGGCTAACATTCTAAGACTCTTAATGAATTTGCCCCATTCTGTCGATTACATCCCTTTTTAAATTACCTTGCTCTAATGTTTCATTTAAAAGGTGTCATTGGTTTCTGTAGGAGAAACAAAGAAGCGGAATATGTGGTGTCTCTAAAATGTCCAAGAGGGGGAGACCGGTAATCAACAGACTGCTCTCTTATTGGTCTGGGACTCCCCCTCTTGGACATTTTACAAGACCGACAACCTGACCTATAAGACTGACAAACTGGTGGAGCACTTGCGCAGACCATACACACACAGGCAGATGCGGGGGAGAAAGAATCTGTGCTAGTGCTTGTATTGTAGACTACTGTATCTGTGACACATTCAAAATGAAACATGATTGAGAGATCATTTAACCCATTGAGGACACCAGGATGTGCCATGCCGCCATTTTTGTGTACTGAGGACCCAGCGATGGCATAGAACGTCCACTGCTAACATGGGCCGTCGAGTACAGCGGTACTCAGAACTGTTTACCAATTGATTTTATTTTGGTGAATTAATGAATGTAGCTGATTTACAAATCAAGGCTGGCCGGCTTTTCTTTAAACAAATACCATCCATGTTATTGCCTCTATAGACTTAGCATTGGTCACAAGTCACTTTTTATCAGACTGCTTGTAAAATACCGGCTGGGTGGCAAGCCTAGCTCCAGGTGATGTCATAGACACATTTTTTAAAGTTGGTGTATTTGCTAACGTTATGTATAGATCATTTTCGATCATATTGTATTATCTACATTCACAATATACACAATGTTTAGGTGAGAGGTCCCTTTAATTATATCCATGGATAGCCCATTGTGTCCTTGTTCATATACTTAGCTTTTTTTAATTTTTTTTAGATTATTTTATGCAATTGTTACCTATATATGAATATAACAGCTTTATCACTGTTGCATACATAGATCATCCACAACATTATGAGCACTGACAGGTGGCAAGCCGGCGGAGGCAGTGTGATGCTTTGGGCAATGTTCTCCTTGGAAACCTTGGGTCCTGCCATCCATGTGGATGTTACTTTGACAGGTACCACCTACCTAAGCATCGTTGCAGACCATTCATGGAAACTATACTCCCTGATGGCATTGGTCTCTTTAAGCAGGATAATGCACCCTGCCACAAAGAAAAAATAGTTCAGGAATGGTTTGAGGAACACAACTGATTGAAGGTGTTGACTTGGCTTTCAAATCCCCCAGATCTCAATCCAATCAAGCATCTGTGGGATGCACTGGACAAACAAGTCTGATCCATTGAGGCCCCACCTCACAACTTACAGGACTTAAAGGATCTGCTGCTAATGTTTTGGTGCCAGATAGCACACAACACCTTCAGAGGTCCAGTGGAGTCCATGCCTCAACGGGACAGGGTTTTTTTTTTGTGGTGTCAAAAGGGGATTTACATAGTGTTAGGCAGGTGGTCATAATGTTATGGCTGATCTTTGTATAAGATCTCTCACATGGCTACCAAATAAATAAATCAATTCCTCAGCCAAATTTATACAAATAAAATTGCTTTGGCACTCTATAAACAAAATACAAATCCTATAAATATACAGTGCATTATTGAAACAACTATTACATTAAATATGTCTACAATCTATTTGATCTACGACAGAGATCTTTAAATATGAGAACAAAGTTAATTCCAGATTTTCATGGGCCTTTGGGGGATTACAGAAAGTTAATGAGATGGATTGCAATATGATATAGGAAAGGTATTTTTAAATCAATCAACATTCTTCCTTTACAGAGGACAAGATACCTGGGCTTTAATTAAACCTGCCTGCCCTCAGCATGCCAATAACTACACAAGTCAGAATAATTGAAAATTAAAGTCCATCCAGTGTTTCCAGGGAGTATGAAAGGTACTAGCATTAGTAAAAATGGATTTCATGCTGAAAATATATTTTTGTTTCACAAAATGTATTTAATTGACAAATGTACCTTTTATTTTATGTTTTTTCCCGACTGCACATTTTAGTGATAAGTATACTCAGCTGACTTATAATTTCATTACTATTGATTGTGAGTCATAGTTTCATTATGGTGGTTTTACAATATATTGACTGGAATTGCTATGAGAACAAGAATTTAACAATGCTGAAAAATATGCTATTTTATTTATTATTATTTTTAGCCCAGGCTTCTATAATACATCACTGAGTATTCTGTAGCAGTTCAGCTCCAAATCTATATATTATTTGATGTATTCTGGTTTAATTGCTTACACAAGCAGTTTTATTTACTACAATAGAAGACATAGGTCATTGTGTTAACCTAGGCTGTGAGCTAGTAAAGAGGCCTTGTACAACTCATATTCACTAAAATTCAAGCTTGAAGGTCAAGATTAGCATTAATCTTAACATCAAAATTTTAACACACTCACCCCCCTGAGATGCCTCATCTCGACCTCGAAAAATGGTATTCACTAAAAAAAAATTGAGGTTGAGATGTGGTATGCCGAGGAGGTCAAGATAAGTCGAACTCAACCTCTAAACTCGCCACCTGAGTTTGACTTCGAAAAAGAAGTTCCAGTTTGACTTTCGACTGGGGTCAACAGGAAGGTCGAGTTTGGAGGTTGAATTTGACTTAGTCTCAAAGTGAAAGTCGACCTACAAAGTTGACCTACTCGAGCTATTCTTTATTTTACTTTAATTTTGACTGACTATCTGTCCTCTATAGACCTGTTTGGCAGTCTGGTTACAGACTACTGCACTCTATAAGTGGAGAGTGTAGCAAAAATATATTGCTCTCTTGCAGGAACAGGCAATAGCGTCTGTACAAGGTAAGGTCTCTGAAGGAAGATGGAACATTGCTAAAATGTTTACCACAAGGTCCAGTAAATGTCCAGCTTGAACTTATTTGCCATTTTAAAGGTTACCTATGATTCTCTGAGCTTTCTCTTCCAGCTTGTAATAGGTAAGTGAATAATTATGGAGAATGTGCAAAAAACAAATTAAACTAATGTTCAAATTAATCATACTATTTGAAGAATAAAGACATACAGTGTAGACTGTTTATCAAATAACTATCAGGGAAATAATTAGGTAGTCAAATGACGGATGACTCAAACCGACGAAGTAAGGGGAGGTGAGGCTTGGGAGTGTCAGCCCTACCGCATATGCAGTATTCATTCTCCAGGGCCCGGAACACAGGACAATACAAATCTTGGATTGTGGGATTGTGGTTCCAAAACAGGAATGTCCTGCTTAAAATGGTACAGTTGTTGGGCATGGTAATATGGATAATCCACTTCTATTTCAGAGCAACATATTTCAGTATTAAATAAAATTACTTTGTAAGCGCACATAAATCAATAAAACTCACAGCACTAATAAACTTTATAAAATGTCCCATCCTGCTTTTAGATAATTAGGAACATGGTGTTTATGCTTTTTTTTGTTATTTTTTATATTTATGGTTTTCATTGGATTTTCCCTTTTTTGTTGACCAGCTCCAATCTTTTTTTTTTTTTTACTTGTGTTATGTATATGTTTTTATATGACTGTATCATCTTAATTTACTATACTATTCACTTTGTTGTAGTGTTATGTTTCATTATTGACACAATATACTTTCAGTTTAAGATCAATCTCTGAGTTTACCTTGGAATATTTTTTTTTTACCATTCCAGAATAAGAGGAACACATTATTTCCATTTCGAAGCAATTAGCTGTCTTTCAGTGCCAACACATTAGAGATGATATGGATTCCTTCACAACAGGACTTTTTTGTTATGGTTGTTTACTTGTTCATAACCCATCACTATGTTTGCAAGTCACCTGGAATTGTTTGCACCAATGAAACCAGGGCTACAAATAGTCCAAGAGATTTGTACAATTATAAATTCCTCTGTTTAGTCAAATGAACAGTCTGAACACAAACAACTAAGACACATAAATGAAAAGAAGACCTTGAAAAAAGCAACCTTCCATGGTGATAGATATGCAACTGTAGAAGATAAACAATAAATGTTATGTTTTTGTTTAGCTGTTTTTACTATAATCCTGCTCAGCATCCTATTTTAATAGTATTTTACACTGATCGTAATAATAGACTTAGTAAAATCTCCTTCTAACCACTTATGCTGAAGGAACATCCTAAATAAGACAAACATCTGTAGTGTTTATCAGAAGAAACACATCATAAAAGTAATTATTAGTCAAGCAGCATACTATAGTAAGTATACATAGTATATATTCAAACATAGTATATACTCACACTTAAACACATGTATACTTTCCAAGCATGCATGCATGCCTGCATACTTAGCACTTTCACACTCACCCAGTAGGTGTCGATTAGATGCATATGCTTTCTTCTATAGGCATACACAGACATTCACTTTATATACATTTGATTTTTCAATTGCATTGGGTGCCAAGCTGCTTGTGACCAGATTAGGTTTGTATCTCTGTGTATTCGTTGACAAATGTACATTATATCACAGACGAACATGCCAGTATCTTTGTTGCCACACAGTAAAATCTAAGCAATCTTAAGAAATCCTCCTGCTGACACCAAACTTTTTTTTGATTGCTTTACATAGAACTCTATGAACGTCCTAAAAAAAAAACCCTGCTGCCTCCTGAATTGGTTCCTAATGTATACATATATTTGTCAAGCGTGGCAAAGCCTTTCAGTTGAAGTAGTAAAAATGTATGGAATTAGGAACTCAATGTTAGGACTATAAACCAAACATGTAAAATAAGGCTGGGATATTATGTGCAGACTACATGGAAACACTTATCTGCCAGGACTATATATTTTCAATACTAGAATAACACTAAAAGTAGGTCAGGATTTTGGTACTCATGCTGCTGTCTATAGATAGCTCTAGAACAGAAGTACCAACATTAAATTACATGGTTTAGCCCTGCCATACTTCATTAAATGCTTAAGATCTGTTTAGAAAATTAGAAAGATGCTTTTTTCGATATCTCCTCGAATAAATAATGAGCCTAATAAATAAAAACCTGTAAAATCTCAAACCCATTTATTATATTTCTTTCTTTTTCTCCCCTCTTGTGTTTATCAAAACAATGAATCCTCATTAAAACTGCCTACAAAAATAAAGAGCAAGAGATTAGCTTAAGTGCATTTTACATACTAAATAACTGACACTGCTACAGAAATGAATAAAGTACAGTAGAGTGCCTGCCTGCCCAGTTTCAAGTTAATGAAGATGTTATTAACCAAATGGGAACAATTAGTTTGATTTTTTTCGTACTCAATCTACTTAGAATGAAATCAGACTTTATAGCCGACAATCAATTAAGAGTGCAGTATTTTCAAACATGTCTACTAAATAATACCTAAAAGATAAATTCGGAATTTAAAAGACAATTTCTAATCACTGCTGGTTATTTTTAATATATAATGATTAGGGAAGTAGAGCGGCAGTGTATAGTATTGAAGATAAATTAAGTGAAGAATCTCACACTGTTAATGGAAAAAGCAATTTCCCTTCTTAATCTCAGTTCTATTAAAGATAAATATATATATATATATATATATATATATATATATATATATATATATATATATATATATATATATATATATACAGGGAGTGCAGAATTATTAGGCAAATGAGTATTTTGACCACATCATCCTCTTTATGCATGTTGTCTTACTCCAAGCTGTATAGGCTCGAAAGCCTACTACCAATTAAGCATATTAGGTGATGTGCATCATATTAGGTCTAATGATATCAACACCCTATATCAGGTGTGCATAATTATTAGGCAACTTCCTTTCCTTTGGCAAAATGGGTCAAAAGAAGGACTTGACAGGCTCAGAAAAGTCAAAAATAGTGAGATATCTTGCAGAGGGATGCAGCACTCTTAAAATTGTAAAGCTTCTGAAGTGTGATCATCGAACAATCAAGCGTTTCATTCAAAATAGTCAACAGGGTCGCAAGAAGCGTGTGGAAAAACCAAGGCGCAAAATAACTGCCCATGAACTGAGAAAAGTCAAGCGTGCAGCTGCCACGATGCCACTTGCCACCAGTTTGGCCATATTTCAGAGCTGCAACATCACTGGAGTGCCCAAAAGCACAAGGTGTGCAATACTCAGAGACATGGCCAAGGTAAGAAAGGCTGAAAGACGACCACCACTGAACAAGACACACAAGCTGAAACGTCAAGACTGGGCCAAGAAATATCTCAAGACTGATTTTTCTAAGGTTTTATGGACTGATGAAATGAGAGTGAGTCTTGATGAGCCAGATGGATGGGCCCGTGGCTGGATTGGTTAAGGGCAGAGAGATCCAGTCCGACTCAGACGCCAGCAAGGTGGAGGTGGAGTACTGGTTTGGGCTGGTATCATCAAAGATGAGCTTGTGGGGCCTTTTCGGGTTGAGGATGGGGTCAAGCTCAACTCCCAGTCCTACTGCCAGTTCCTGGAAGACACCTTCTTCAAGCAGTGGTACAGGAAGAAGTCTGCATCCTTCAAGAAAAACATGATTTTCATGCAGGACAATGCTCCATCACACGCGTCTAAATACTCCACAGCGTGGCTGGCAAGAAAGGGTATAAAAGAAGAAAATCTAATGACATGGCCTCCTTGTTCACCTGATCTGAACCCCATTGAGAACCTGTGGTCCATCATCAAATGTGAGATTTACAAGGAGGGAAAACAGTACACCTCTCTGAACAGTGTCTGGGAGGCTGTGGTTCCTGCTGCACGCAATGTTGATGGTGAACAGATCAAAACACTGACAGAATCCATGGATGGCAGGCTTTTGAGTGTCCTTGCAAAGAAAGGTGGCTATATTGGTCACTGATTTGTTTTTGTTTTGTTTTTGAATGTCAGAAATGTATATTTGTGAATGTTGAGATGTTATATTAGTTTCACTGGTAAAAATAAATAATTGAAATGGGTATATATTTGTTTTTTGTTAAGTTGCCTAATAATTATGCACAGTAATAGTCACCTGCACACACAGATATCCCCCTAAAATAGCTAAAACTAAAAACAAACTAAAAACTACTTCCAAAAATATTCAGCTTTGATATTAATGAGTTTTTTGGGTTCATTGAGAACATGGTTGTTGTTCAATAATAAAATTAATCCTCAAAAATACAACTTGCCTAATAATTCTGCACTCCCTGTATATATATATATATATATATATATATATATATATATTGTAGAAGTGGAACCTGATAAACAGCACCCCTATTGTCCTTACTTTTAAAGTGCAAATACATCATTCAACATGTTGAGTATTTGGGAAAAAAAGAAATCACCAGCAACAGAAAATGCAATACCAACATAAACAGAGGCTATTAGATCCACGTGTTACTAATTAACAGTACAGGAAGTCGCCACACATCTGTTATGTTAGGTTAGATGGATAACTTGGCTGTCCAACAACTGTAGAATCTGTTAAAACCCAATTGTTGCAGGTTTATTTCCTGGCAGGGTTAGCTCAGCCATGTGTCCTTCTGTGGTTGGCAAAATGTTTACCATTATATTGAGTAAAAGTAACATGCACAGGACATACTTGGCAATGAGGGATTGCTTCAGTGTGTCTTTCCAAGTAAAATAATTTTATTAGATTCTGGTAAAAAAAAAAGTATGATGAATGTTTGGACTTAAAGTCTGTTTTTTTAAAGAAATACATTATGAAACATGCCCTTGTTGCTTTAAATGAAAAATAATTAATTTTTTTCCATCAAATGTAGTTTAGTTGCAAATGACGTCGCAGACTGTGCCAAAAAAAATAGGAGACACCACTGGCACATTTAGAACACATTTCTCTCTTATGGGGGATATTCTCTAAAAGGTGAGTTGCAGGTGAGATGAGGTGAGTTGAGATGTGATGCGGGAAAAAAACCTAGTGAGCTTCCCCTGCTGTTATTCTCACCTCAACTCACCTGTAACTCACCTAGTGTCTGCATTTGCTTTCAATTCTGTCAGCACGATGTTTAGATCATTTTTGATACATTTGCAGTACAAACATTTCTTATTGAACACGGTCACTAGCCCTGTGAGATGCAATTGCTTCCCTTCGCAGGACGTACAAATTCAAACTCCCCTAAATCAAGATGTATTTGTCATAAACTGGCACCAAGGAGTTAAACACATTTGTGCAAGGAAAGCTAGGCAGCCAATTTGAGAAGTTACATTGTGTCAAAAGTATCTGCACTGTTCCAGAAGTAGAAGGATTATATGGTAATTACCTTCTTCTGCTGATTGCCTGTCTTCTCATCTAACAATTCCTCAACCATCTGTTGAGACTCTGTTGTTGTTGATGTTGATGCAGTAGTTGACTTAGGGATCTAAGCTGAAGTTTTTAGAAATATCACTGCCAAACACTCCAACGTCTCTATTTTCATTACAGACTATATTGCCGGTCTCTATTCTACAAATATAGCTATGTCTTTAGGGTGCAAGAGGCATTAATGTGTAGCGAAAACAGAGGATTGTAGAAGGAATTTATAATAGTTGAGTACTCTTTATTCTGTACAGGTTAGTATCAAATAGACAAAAAGACTATATAATATTTATATAGCGAGGCTTCTCTCTTTTAATATAAGTGTCTTCCAAAGACATACTTGTAGACAGGAGAAATCTAAATATATATTTATCCTAGTAATCCACATTTTAAATCTATTGATAAACACACTACAAATGGCTGCTTATCAGGGCTGCTTTTAGACCCTAGTGGGCCCTGGGCAAAGTCTTTAGCAGTGGGCCCTGGGCAAAGTCTTTAGCAGTGGGCCCCTCTAGACCCAATTTTTCTAAAGTTGCATTGTAAAAAAAACTGTATGTAAATGTAAACTTTTTAATATTATATGCAACTATTTTCATATCACATTTAACTATTTGTATATGTAATAAAATATTATTGAAAAATTGCATTTCTTGTTTTTATTCCCTTTTTCTGCACCCACATTGCACCTAAAGGACCTAACACAGCGCCATACAGTACCCACAGCACTTGCCATGCACCTGTATTGCACCCACAGCACTTGGCTTGCACTCACATTGCATCTACATAATTTGGCATGCCAGAGTGTCAATTTTCCCCACAGAACATACCACAGAGTCACTTTGTCCCACAGAACTGCCTTGCAGAACAAACCACAGTGTCACTTTACCCCATAGTGCATGTTATTTTGCCCCACAGAACATGCCACAGCATCACTTTGCCAATTAAAATAAGCCCCTGTCAGGCACCAATTAACATGCCACAGTCACTTTGTCATTAACATATGCAACAGCCAGTTTGCCTATTAAAATATGGCACCATGTATCCATTAAATATGCCACAGCTTGCCCATTAATAAGACAGTGTTTTTTGCCATTAATAAGCCAAAAACAATTTGTCCAATAATAAGCCAGTATTATTTTGCCGTTAATAAGCCACAGATAATGTGCACAATAATATGCAAGTATTACTTTGCCATTATTAAGCCACAGGTAATTTGCCCAATAATGTGATGGTATTATTTTGCCAATAATAAGCCGCAGATAATTTGCCCAATAATATGTCAGTGTTATGCTGCCAATAATATGGCCCAGCCAATTTGCCCAATCATATGCCAGTATTATTTGCCATTTATAAGACACCACCAATTTGCCCAATAATATGCCAGTATTATTTTGCCATTAATAAGCCACAGATACTTTGTCCACTAATTTGCCAGTTTTATTTTGCCATTATTATGCCCCTGCCAATTTGACCAATAATATGCCAGTATTTTTTGCCATTAATATGCCCCAGCCAATTTGCCCAATAATATGCCAGTATTTTTTGCCATTAATATGCCCCAGCCAATGTGCCCAATCATATGCCAGTGTTATGCTGCCATTAATAAGACACAGCCAATTTGCGCAATAATATTCTACCCTCCACCCTCTTTTCCACTACTTACCTCCTAGCTGCTCCGTGTCCCTGGTCGTCTCCTCCGTACAGTCTTCCCTCCTGCATAGAGGAGTGAAGTACAGTCACCAGATATGACGTGATGTCATATCCGGTGGCAAGGTTTTGTGTTTTTTTTAACTTTTTTTTTTTAGACAGCCGCATGCATAACTGTCTCCATGTGAGACAGTCAGATAGACAACAGAAGGGGGGGGGGGGGCATATTTGGTATGCAGGGGCCACCTTAATCAGTGGGCCCTGGTCAAGTTCCCAGTTTTTCCATTGGTTAAAGCAGCCCTGTTGCTTATGACATCACCTGTGGCATGGTATGCAAATTACACATTTCCCATTGAAAACCAGTTCTTATGAATATCAAGACACAGGTGATGTCATAAATAGGAGACTCCACAGACACATTTAAAACACATTGGGCCTAATTTATCAAGACAAAACTGGTGCTATTTCAGGTGCTAAAATAGTCAAAATAACCATGGAAACCAAGGGAATTCTACAGCAGTTTGCTCCCAATTTAGCACTTTTTGTAAATAGCACCTTTAAATCTGACCTATTTGTCTAATGTAGGCATTTGCTTGCATTTAACACAATTGGGGCTATTCACTAAAAGGAGAGTTGCAGGTGAGATTAGGTGAGTTGAGGTGAGATGAACATTTCATCTCACAAGTTTAACTATACTTTTTGCATGGACTCACCAGGTTTGTCCCTGCAACATGTATAGCTAAACTAGTGAGATGAAATGTTCATCTCACCTCAACTCACCTTTTAGTGAATAGCCCCCACTGTATAGATCATTTTTATTTTTATTTTTTTTAAATGCACAGTAAAAACAGAGTTTAGGTGAGACAGTCCCTTTAAGTTTTTAGTTGAACCCATCTGAATATGCTGAAGAAACTTCCTTACAAGGATGTGTTATAGAAAGCAAAATGGCTGCTTATTTTATTTTTTATAAATCTTACCTGCTAACGTATGGAAGTTAAAGAATATGATAGCAGTCTACATTTTTTTTAAGAGACCATTTTATGAATGTCGTAGAGAATATCTCCCTGCAAGCTTTATAAATCTGTCAGTTTGTAATGAGGTTATTTCATGGATTCTGTAACCCGTCTAATCCTGTAATTGTTTCTCAAACTTTTATCATCCCAGCGTTCAAATACTTCTCTCATTAAGTTTATTTCTTCATGTAGAGTATTGATTTTTTTTTTTAGTTATTCTCCAAGCAGTGTGGCAATCTCTATTCCTCCCTGAAGTTTGCTAGAGTCAGAACACAGGTTTACCATTTATTTTCATTAAGCTGAGAGAGACTCATGCATGTCACTCCAAGTTTCCTTGTTGACCTTGCTGCTCTGCTCTGGGTTTGCTAACTGAAAGATACCACAAATATGTATTGTGTAAGTAACAGATTTACATGACAGGTGGTACCCCAAAAGTTTATTATAATAAATAACTTGAGACCACAACCAAGTATGGGGCACAAAGGTCACAGTCAAAATTCAGTGTTACACCACTAGTCATTGTGATCAAATTGTATCAATTGTGATTAATCCCCCAGAAAAAAAAACCAAAACATATATATAGAACCATACAAAACAATGACTAAAAAAACAGATTTCTTTAACCCATTAAAAACCATCCAAGTGAGCACGGGTATCCAGGTGGATACATGCAATCTTCTGAAAAGGCTGAAGTATGCTGATTTGTACCAGAAAAAGAGACAAAAGGGGGGGGGGGGTACAATAGATAGGACATGAAGGTTAAAAATAGGCTCATTTCCCTTAGAAACCCATACATATAACCAATGATATCATAGAAACATAGAAACATAGAATGTGTCAGCAGATAAGAACCATTCGGCCCATCTAGTCTGCCCAATTTTCTAAATACTTTTATTAGTCCCCAGTTCCCTATCTTATAGCTAGGATAGCCTTGTGTCTATCCCACACATGCTTAAACTCCTTAACTGTGTTTACCTCTACCACTTCCGCTGGAAGGCTATTCCATATATCCACTACCCTCTCAGTAAAGTAATACTTCCTGATATTACTTTTACATCGTTGCCTCTCTAATTTTAGACTATGTCCTCTAGTTGTGGTAGTTTTTCTTCTTTTAAATATACTCTCTTCCTTTACTGTGTTGATTCCCTTTTTGTGTTTAAATGTTTCTATCCATCCCTATTCAGTACTATATCAGGATTCCCTTACCCTAGGCTGTCTGGAGGTTACTTATCTGCATGGTAGTGTAGTTGATACCCTTTTTGACCATTTGGAATGTTGGAAGGCATACAGTAACATACCCCCCTAACTCTGCAGTATTGGCCCGCAATGTAGCATGCATGCAGGGTCAGCAAGACCGTGCTGGCTGTCAATCACATGGATAATGTGTACCATTACTTTGTTCAGCCCAATAGCTATACTGCCTCATTGCATCATGTTCTAATAGGCATCGACCCCATAGGTTATTTATGGCAGCGGGTCCCCAAGGTCTGGCAACAGTGTGGGAGTTGGCTATTAGAGGTATAACCAACTGGAGGAGTTTCAACAATACTGTACCCCATAACAACATTCTGTCACTTACTGTAAAAACTCAGAATAAGAGTAGCAGTCCTAAGTCAGGACTGTCTCACTGAAAGTGGGACAGTCGGGAACTATTGTTATTATTATCATTATTATGATAATTATTATTATAGGTGTATTATAATCATTATTATTATCTTCTTCTGTGACTAAGTTAGATCTCTCAAAAAAAGCCCTCGGTGGAGAGCTTTTCCCCACATTTGTATTGCTGACAACCCATTCGTAAATGCTGTTTACTACTAATCACTTTTTTTAGAATTCTGCCCAGCCATCCAAACCACCAATACTTTATTCTCCACGAAGCATTTTTATATTCATAAAAATATGTATAAAGCATGTATACATATTTATATGCAGATCTTTCCAATTTAAACCTGCAATGGCCCATTGATACTACTCCGTGAAGGTGATTAAATTTAACACTCCTTTTAGATGTGAGCATAGATTGGATTAACCTTCCTAGGGTGCATAAGGGACATAAAAAAAAAAAGAACGCAGAATAAAATGCTTGCTGGGGAAGGGGGAGCACAGAGAATACTGTGGATTGTTTATAGCAATTAAGTGGTGTTATCCAGCAAAATTCGGGAATTTAAATAAAAAATGGCACATCTTTTCGAAGGACAGGACTTTTTTTTTGCATTTTATTTAGAAGTATTTTTTTTTTTTAGACACATACTAACCAATAACATATTTTTTTCCCCTAGTTAATATTAAATGAAAGTCTGTCCTCACTGCAGTCACCGATATATCCACATGGCCATTTCACTACCTTCATTGTGATCCTTGTGACCAGCAGTTCATTCATGATTTACGCTGGGAAAAAAACGTCTTAATTCTGATACAAATATGTGCAAATTAAGGATTTATGGTTTTGATAGGAAATGAACAGTATTTGCAGACTGCTTTAAGGCCTTCGGAGAATGTGCCGACATGCAAAACTGCCAGTATCCAAAATAATTGCTTTCACCAGTGAAAAAAAAAAAACTCACAAAACTCTACTTTCTGCCATCGCTCTTCTTCCCCTTTGCTGTTCTTTAGCAGTCTTCTCCTGGCATTCATGCTACAAGTTATATTGTTCCCCTTGCTAAAATGCTTCTGCGCTATTTACAGACTACAGTGTAACCCTTTACACTCCATTAAGTCCCTGCAATGCACTGTAAGCCCCTAGTATAACTGTTTTTATCCGGGGATTCTTATGTCACCATGGAAGTTTTATTTATTTCCATATTTTTTAGATTTTTTATTTTTTTTTATTTTTATTGAACCTTGATTTCGCTGAGTCTAAGAATTGTTGTTGGAAAATAATTATTCATTCATACCAGACCATTTGTAAAAAATAAACTAATTTCTAAGATACCAGGCATTGAGCGAGTTCCCTGACGTCTCCAGTTTTAAAACTAAGGGTGTATTTCCCCCAAATGCTCACCTTATGGATTAAGGTTCTTAATGGAACATTAACACATTTTATTCCTATATTTTTGTGACCTTAAACTTGGATGCTAATAAAAGTGCATAATACAGGGAGGCTGCTCTGCTGCACAAATTCCAGAGAAGTGTTTCCTGGTCACAGGTTAATGACATCACTTTGTAACTCAACATGCAAGTTAATTAATAGGCACACAAATGAGCTGCCACTTTAATGTGGATACAAAGGAGAGTTATTTGGGTACTCCTGAACTCAAGTTAAAACGTAACCTTTATTATACTCTGATCAGCCATAACATTATGACCACCTGCCTAATATTGTAAACGGAAGGGCTGAATTTTCTTTAAAAAATAATTAAAACTTACTTTTGATGCCAATACAGCCCTGACCTGTCAAGGAATGGACTCCACTAGACCTCTGAAGGTGTGCTGTGGTAACTGGCACCAAGACATTAGCAGCAGATCCTTTAAGTTCTGCAAGTTGCAAGGTGGAGCCTCCGTGGATCGGACTTGTTTGTCCAGGACATCCCACAGATGCTTGTTTGGATTGAGATCTGGGGAATTTGCGGGCCAAGTCAACACCTTGAACTCGTTGTTGTGTTCCTCAAACCATTTCTGAAAGCCTTTGGAGAATACTGGTTCAATGAAGGAACAAACTTACCAGGAAGGATAAAACTTACCAGTAAAGGTTAAATCATCTTAACGTGTATAGCTTGGAGGAAAGACGTAACAGGGGGGATATGATAGAGACATTTAACTACATAAAGGGAATCAACACAGTAAAGGAAGAGAGTATATTTAAAAGAAGAAAAACTACCACAACTAGAGGACATAGTCTTAAATTAGAGGGGCAACAATTTAAAAGTAATATCAGGAAGTATGACTTTACTGAGAGGGTAGTGGATGTATGGAATAGCCTTCCAGCAGAAGTGGTAGAGGTAAACACAGTCACGGATTTTAAGCATGCGTGGGATAGGCACAAGGCTATACTAGCTATATGACCGGGAACTGGGGACTAATAAAAGTATTTAGAAAAATTGGGCAGACTAGATGGACCGAATGGTACTTATCTGCCGACACGTTCTATGTTTCTATGAAAAGTTGTACATGGTCTGTAAAGATGCTTAGGTAGGTGGTACGTGTCAAAGTAACATCCACATGAATGGCAGGACCCAAGGTTTCCCAGCAGAATATTGCCCAAAGCATCACACTGCCTCCCCCAGCTTGTAGTCATTACGCTATAGCTGATCGGTGTGTATTTCATTAAAATATGAAATTTACAAAAAAAACGTATTTATTTATTTTTATTCAAAAGACAAGTGTTTAAACTTATGTGTATAAAGTGGATGGTGATGACTGGTGAAAAGTCAAAGTACATAAATAAGAACATCTTCTAGAAATATTAAGTTGTTGTGGAGAGAAACTCTCTATCTATTTAATAGATTACGATAGATTTAGATAGATTAAATTATTTAATTCGAGCACAATAATAAATTAAATAAATAGACAGTATCTCTCCAACAGCTTACGTATACTTCTAGGAGATGTTCCTAATTATGTACTTTGTCTTTCACCAGTTAATAAAACTAAAAACGAGTTTATTTTACCTTTTAATCAAATATATAATAAAGGTTCAGTTTGAACCTGAGCTGAGGAATACCCAAATTATTTTTCCTATATTTTCCCTATTGATTTGCAGGTTACGCATTTCCCATTGAAAGTAGTCTGTGTGTATATCAAGCCCATAGGGTGATGACAACAACAGAAGACAAAACAGACACAGTTAAAACACCCTGGGGCTCTTTTCAACGAATTGCGTTAATTTAGTGCATGTAATTGAAAACCAATGTGAGTTAAAACCTGTGATAAGTGATACTTTATGTCTTTAAATTCTGGCCATGTTCTCTTATGCATTTGTTTATGATTCTGTAATGTGTTAGTCTTTTTTTTTTTTTGTTTCTCACGGTATACTCCATCTTTAGTTTACAGCGTTCCTTTAACACATCAAGTTGACACTATCATAGTTGCAAACATCGACCATGTTTCCAGGGACACATGCAGAAAGAGCATGCAAAGTTCAGCCCGGCAGTATGTAGGATGCGTATGCACACAGACACAATCCAATTAATTAGTCATGGTAGGTCCTATGAGATCTCCACCCTGATTAATAATTTGGATTGTGTCTGTACGTATATCCATCCTACATACTGCCGGGCTGAACTTTGCATTCTCTTTCTGCAGCCTGTGGAACAAATATGTGTCCCTGGAAACATGGCCGATGTTGGCAACCATTCACTATGATTTATGATTATGTAGTCTCTATTTTGGAGGGACATTAGCCATTTTGAACCCAGTCTGTCTCCCTTCCTTCCCTCTTTTTCTATGAGCTTTGACCGTTTAGTGTGTGAGCTTTTCATCCAGCTCCACAAGAATAAAACACCCAATAAACTATGTTTACACAGCATTGTTTTTATATTCATTTTTGTCAAGAAAATCCTTTACAATTATTCTTATTCTATAAATTGGCCTTAAAGTCAAAATACATTTCCCAGTAAATTCTGCACCCATAGCCACACTCTCAGCAACTCCCTCCCCCCAAAAAAGAGTCCCTGTGAAATGTTGGGAGGTAGGATGTTACCACAAGGTCTAACTCACTGATATTTACTTCAGCACTCTTATCCCCTCACAGTACTGCATGTGTTTAACAACAACAAAAAATCTTTGCTTTTTTGCAGCAATTGGTTGAGTAATTAAGTACCCCCCGCTGCTATAGAAACACATTATACTTGTTCTGACCATGACATTGCACCAACTGAACTGTGTCTAAAGCTGGAGCACTTTAGACAAGAATATCTCTGAGACAATTAACACGCACTTTGCATGTCGGAAAACTTTGTCACAAATCCTGAAGCTGCTTTGTCAAACTTGCTGGGTAATGCACATTTTATTTAATTGGAGCCTGCAGAGTGTAGGTTCCCATTGTAAATAGCCTTGCTAATGGTTAAAATGAAGGTCTATGTATTGCTTTACCCAATGGGGGACCTTTCTGCTTAATTGACCACAACATGACCCCCAAATGACCTCAAAGGAGTTTTCTCTGCATCTGAACACCGCTGAAGAGGGATTAAACACGTTTGCCTCGGACAGAAGCCCACTTCTGCATGATTAAAACAGCTTTTTAATGGGCCTCCTAGCACAGAATGAAAACAGTCTTCGCTCGACTGTTTCTCTCCGGGGTTTTTTTGGGAGGCACTGCTTTGTCAACTGGTTTGCACTGATTTATCAAAAACAGTTCTTCCTTCTTGATATTAAACTTGATAGCAAGGGCTATCAACCTCACCCTAAGCCAGTGAAGCATCATGGAAAATGTAGCGCACAATAGCTGAATTGTCCCAAAATTACACTCAAAATGCTATGGGCTCTACTTGCAGGTAAGATATAAAGCATAGAACACTTACAATCCTGAATGAAGGAGAAGTGGATGCTCCAATCAGTAGAATTA
Source organism: Pelodytes ibericus (assembly GCA_036172795.1). Lineage (NCBI taxonomy): Eukaryota > Metazoa > Chordata > Amphibia > Anura > Pelodytidae > Pelodytes > Pelodytes ibericus. The sequence goes on from CM069861.1 coordinate 20,786,616, forward strand.
GGAAATCGATAAATCAAATAATAGGCACTCCACAATCCTTTTTTATAGCTGATGACTGCACACAAGTATGGATAGGTAAAAAAAAAAAAAGCCAAGCCTTAAGCGTTTTATGTACTGCTGCGCTTAATCATAGGGCTATAATTAAGTGTAGTAGTACGTGAAATGCATAAGGGATGGCTTTTTTTCCCTATCCACATTTGTGTGCAGTCGTCGGCTTTTTTCCTTATTAAAGCACCTGTTTGTGGAGTGCTTATTATTTAATTATTCACAATAGCTGAATTGCCAAAGAATAGACACCACTAAATTATATAGTCATGTATTTTGTATACATCGTACCCCAATGTGTCCTGTTTCCCTTGGCACAGTCCCAATTTAGAGCTGCTATTCAGCCAGACACATTTCCATGCAGAGTGCCTGGGACACCAGTAAATGCATGCCGTTCATTGATTTCACTGCCCACCCTCCTGGCACTCACACAGTGTTTTTTACAGGTTTTGGGGGTCATATTTTTAGACTACAAGGCACAATAAGAAGATGTCTGTGCAGCGCACAGACATCAGCTGTCATCGCCCTTGCAGGGGGCTGGTGAAGGGAGATATTTTTGACAAGGGAATTGCAAACTTTAGGCCAATATAGCTGAGTTGGAAAAACTCTTCATTGCAAATATACTTCAGGCTCTGCTATTTTCATTTTGAAATGTCCTTGTCAATTCCCTGTAATTTCCTCTTTCGTGAATGAAGCTCATAGTATCAATTACACCAGTTGTGTCAGGTGAGGTTAGTCCAGAAAATTTGGGTTTACCTACAAAATCTAACATTTTCTTTAGAGCAGATGGCAGCCAGAACAGAGGTAATTTCAGTGAAAATAACTGTTAAATTTTATAATTTTCTTTGCTCATAAAGCCATTGTAATCACGGGAAAGCAGCTACTGTGGCCCATTAAAATAAATAGCCATTCTGTTTAGTCAATCTTCTCAAATCCATATGCAAGCCTAGGATACTTTGCTATGGAATGTGCTATATGATAATGCAATCTGGATACATTCTATAGACTGAACTGACAAGCATTGTAAGGTGTACAGTAGCTTCAAATTGTGGTTAAATGTCTAGAAGAAGCTAGTTATAGAGGCTACATTAAAGCCTGGGAAGAACTAGTCTTTTTTAATCCCTTCGCGACAATGGACGTGTAAAGCACGACCAACCGACAAAGGACTTGACTGGCACATCCTGCAGTGGAACAAGCAGTTGGTGGTGCTGCTCTATTGCCTCGATGTCGGGGAATTAGGCAGCACTGACATTTTAAATCTGGGGCACCCACGATTGCTCCACCAAGCGATCATTTGCAACATATTGGATTGCAGCATGCTCCTCCAATATGGCTGATGCCCTCTTGTGAGTAGAGTGTCGGAAGTGAAAAAAAAATCAATTCCGTCACTCTGATGCTTTTCCTAGACTGCCCCTAGAGGCAGTCAGCAACATTGAAAAAAAGACTTATTTAGCTAAAATCTAGGGTTAGGGTTAGAATAATGGTTAGGTTTACAATAAAATTAGGGTCAACATAAGGGATAGGGTTACAACTGAATTAAAATTAGAATAGATTAAGGGTTAGGATAAGGGTTAGAATAAGGGATACATTTAGGGTTAGGGTCAAAAGGTCACTGTAGGAAAAATAACACTATTTTTGGTTTTTGCCCTATAACACAAAACACTGCAAAACATGGAAACAAGCATATTTCTGAACTTAGGACAACATTTAGAAACTATTGAGAAAGGGTCTTTTTTAATGATTGTATTTATGTATATTATTTTTTAGGTCGAAGTTATAAAAATTGTTTTTTTTAATTTTTTCATCATATTTTATTATTTTTTTGTAGTAAGTTATAAGATATGACAAACACAATGGTATCTAATGAAAGCCCTTCTTATTATGATAAAAACAACATATAATTTGTATGGGTACACTATGTGAGAAAGAAGAACATTACAGCTAAACACAAACAACCCAGAAATGTCAAAACTGCCTTGTCATCAAAGGAAAGACAAGGTCAAAAGGTCATGTCACTAAGGGTTTAAAAAAAGGGTGACTCCATAAAAGGGGCAGATCTACTCAGTGCACTACCAGATTTAGCTTTAGGCCCCTTTGTACAGGTGCTGGATACCTAGAGCTCAATTTTCCCCTTATCCCACATAATCCCTGATATCCCCGTTTGTCCACTTTTGTCTGTCTCTCTTCCATCACCCCTTTAGTCCATCTCTCTGCCTCATCTCCTCTTTTGTCTGTCTGTCTCTCTCCCCTTCCTTCTGTCTCTATATTAACCTGCTCTCCCTTTGTCTGTCTCTCCCCCCCTTCCTTATGTCTGTCTACATCCCATCTCTTATTTTGTCTGTCTCTCCTTCCCATCCCCCAATATAACCCTATATGCTATTCAAAGTGACACAATCCGATTAACCATGGCTTATGATAACATTTAATAATTTATTTACATATTTTGAGTCCTGGTTAATTTTGATATTCCTTCTAATGTAACATGCAAAAAGACTAAATTCTAGCTAAAACCTACCTCAAGAAAATCATTTACAATTATTCTCATTCTATCAATTGGCCTTAAAGTCAGTAGCTAAAAACCTACCTCCATGAAAGCCATAAATGTTAAAAAAAAACATGTACCAGATTTATGTTTATCAATCTAAAAGAGAATGCTAAATCATATGGACATACACAGCAAAATAAGTCCTCAAACGCTGTGTTATTCTAACTATCGTTGTTCCCTCTCTCAAATGCTGGAGATTTAGTAGACTAAAACTGGACAAAAACTTTAATAATTCCGACTAAAATACGACGAAATACGACGAAACTAAAAGACTATGACTAAAACTAAATCAAAATTTGTCGTCAAAATTAATACTGATCTAGGCATGTATAATTTTTTTAGAAATGAGATATATTTTTTAATTGATTGATCGATAAAGAAATTGTCTGTTTTGTATATTTTACAGTTTTCCTTTTTGGTGTTACTTTATCACACTCCATATCACACAATTAATATTATTATTTATATATAGTGCTGTCCATTTTGTTGCTGATTTTTTTTTATATGACTGACACATTCACGCACCAATCAGAAAAAGTGACTGTTGTCAGACAGACTCTCTGCTGTCGTGGAGAACGAGGACATGGAGGGACGCTAGTCTTTACTTATGCAGAGACAAGCGGCGCATATCTTACGAAAAGGTGCACAAATAGTGCATCATTTAATGTAGGCAGAAAAGAAAGAAAGAAATGTTATACTCCATTCTTAAAAACAAATAAATATGATGCTTTGTCCACTCATTCTATACCAATACATTATATGTTTCTAGACTCCCATTTTACAAAAGTAGGATTACACAATGACTGTGAAACTCTTCCCCTCTGTAGTAGTGAGCATGTGTTTTCCATGCTGGCTTCACATAATTATTTACTGCACCTTTCAGATATGATTTGTAAAGATAAGTACAAGTCCACATACAATGTCTTTGTAAATGAGCTGTAATGATAGTATTAAGCAGCTTGCTAAACTTCGAAGCATGGCAATCCACAGAAACTACATCTGCTTCTCATATATCACTATCTGTTTACATATATATATATACAGATTTTTTTTACTCTTTTTGTTAACACTCGGGAAATTATAAATTCTTTTACATGGGAAATATACTATGATTTTACGGTACATTAATATTGACAAATGTTGTACCCGAAATTGTTGTTAGTTCTTTGTATATACAAACCATTTTAAAATGTCTCTTGTTTTTAATTATTTTTATTCTTACTTATATCTTCCAATTTTCACAAAATGCACAAGTCTTTTCAATGTTGATGCCCACTTTGAGATATCCCATATTAGTATACCTCCGAACTTCTACCCCTTGGGAAGCCAGGATTCCGAGAATGGAGCTTAGGGGAGATAAAGTGTCAAACACCCAAGAATGAAATCAGGAATATTGGATTGCCATCCCCAATGCCAATGTTGCACTGAGCTCTACCTCTGTCCTGAAAAATGGGGCAGTAGTAATGTTTGGTGGAAACAGTGGGACCGAGTCTCAAAATTGTGGCATTTTTACTCATTGTGGGACAGTTGTAAACCATGGATTAGGCTCCTCACATGGAATTTGAGTAGAATACAATAAAACCCATCAGTTGTGTGCTCTTATTAGAATTACGCTAACATCAAGGTGTTGGTTGGAAATGTTACTTTACTGGGAGTAGCCAAGGTTCCATTGTGTACAATTATATGGCCGCTATGGCCAGCATCCAACAGTTTAGCATGCAGGCCATCATTTTTCTCAAGGGTTTTTTTTTTAACTTATTTTATCGCCTCTGATGGTCACAAGATATATTTTAAAAAGGGTGATATGGCACTGTGTAAAATGTGGACATACATGGCCTTTGCATTGGCCTCTTTAAGCAGGATAATGCCCCCTGCCACAAAGAAAAAATAGTCTAGGAATGGTTTTAGGAACACAACAATGAGTTCAGATTCCCCAGATCTCAATCCATTTGAGCATCTGTGGGATGCGCTGGACAGACAAGTCCGATCCATGGAGGCCCCACCTCGCAACTAAGGTCTTGGTACCAGATACCACAGCACACCTTCAGAGGTCTAGTGGAGTCCATGCCACAAACTACACAATATTAGGCAGGTGATCATAATGGCTGGGGTAGCCAAACCTGTTTAACATGAGAGTCACATTCTATAAACGTTTTTATTGTCACATACACAATTTGTTATAAAAATTCTTAATAAATATTAAGAAATATGTACGTAATAATATTTATTCATACACCTAAATACCCAAAGTTTTCAAAACCTTGACTGATTATTATTTAACCCCTTCCCGACACTAGAACATACTATGCCGTCTTGATTTTACAGTGTCTAAAAGACGCTAGGATGGCATAGTACGTCCAGCATTAAACAGTTCATCGCGGCTCCCCACGGTGAGCTGTGCTTGGATCCCACTGCAGAGACTTGCAGTGGGATCCCACCTGTCAGATGAGGCCACTTTGAGTCGTCTCAGTCTGACAGTGAAAATGTAGCTGGTGCTCAAAGAGAACACCGGCTACATTTCGCTAAATTCCTCTGTGCCCAAACGTCCGGGTTATGGCACATGGTGACATCACATGACGTGCGGAGGCCTCGCGATCTTTTGACAGGGACCCACAGGGTCTGATCGGGTCTCTGCCATAGTGTTCCTGGCTACCGATCACTTTGTGATCGGTGGCCAGGAACAAATCATGAAGTTTTGGTGCTTGCGTCGTCTGGGACGCATGCACCATGTGTCATGAAGGGGTTAATTATATTGCGTGTATTCAATACAGTCAGGAACTATGGAAACATCAGAGATAAATATTAAAATTTGCATTTCATTTTTATTAAATACGATTGGCAAAAATAAAAGATGTAAAAAAGAATTGTTGTTTTATTTATTTGGTTCAGTAAATAACTGATCAAAACATGAAAAAAAAAATGTAATACCAATAACATTTGAGATAGTTTAATCAGATTCCACTTTACATTCTTATCATAATAGTTTTTTTATGACAGAAACAGACATTGCTACATTTATCAGGCTATTCACTTATTAGTGGAGATCTTGTGAGTCATCCTGTTGACTGTGAGTAGTGTAAATTGCCGCGGATATGTTGTCAAGGCTGTACGAATTAGCTCCGTCAGGTGTTGGTATTTAAGGATTGTACAATGCTTCGACTTCACAAACTGACCACGAACATTAAATTGAATCCAGTGGACTCTCAGTTTATACCTGGTAGATAATTATAATGATTGAACATTTTTTACATTCCTTTTATATGAGTTTCAGTGCAAAAAGGAGCTCGCCAACATAATTTTGCGAGGCGCACTTTACTTGTCAAAGAGCCGCACATGGCTTGCAAAAACCGGTTTGGCCACCCCTGCTCTGGAGACTCTGCTTAATGATTATTATTTGGAACTGTGCCATTTTAGATACTTGTTCTTGTATATTTTGTATCTCACATTGGTCTTTATATGAATTGTTCATAGCTTTAATGGCATTGGATTAACTCCTGCAAATACAGTTTGGCATATCACGGAAGTGTTTTGAAAGGGGAAGAAAAACAAACACAAAATAAAATAATATAGTGTAGTTTATTAAGACTAAGTGGACCAAAAGACATATAGTATATGAGGGTTCCACTCACATCTTCCTGAGCAGTACCCTGCTCAGTGTCATAGGTATTCGGGAGCCCCTCTAGGGGTCTTGAATTCACAGATGTTATCAGATGATCCTCGAGGTCATAAAGAGTAGGACAGGGGAGGAAGAAGATATATCTTCAGTAAAACTTTCTTTAATAATGCAGAATACAAAAATATAAAATCTTACATAAAAGCAAACAGCAAGCAGCTGCAAAATGCATCTAGGTCCAGACTTGTAAGGTGCATGAAGTTCGAGTAGAATGCTCCTCTCCCACACACAATGCCTTTCTCCTTATTTAGGCTTTCTCAAGTGTCTAAGGAAGCTATACCTCCTAGGGGGAAAATTCCTTCTTGACTCCAAAGGGAAATCAGATTTCTACTTGGATCAAGAAGCTCTATTATTAATGCTTATTCTATTATTAATAGCCCTGTATGTTCTGCTTTTCTAAAAAACAAAACAAAAAAACAATATCCAGACCATTTTTAAACGCATCTATTGTGGTTGATAGCACTACCTCTCTTGGCAGGGAGTTCCATAACTTTATTGTCCTTACTGTAAAGAATCCCTTCCTTTGCTGTCTATGAAATCTTTGCTCTTCCAGTCTCAGGGGGTGACCTTTTGTTCTTTGCCCATTTCTGTTAATGAACAGGTCCCTGGAGAGCTCTTTATATTGGCCCTGCATATATTTATATAATGTTATCATATCCCCTCTGAGACACCTTTTTTCTAAGTTATATAAACGCAACTTTTTAAGTCTCTCTTCATAACTAAGTGTCAGGGTTGGTACCTGGGAGCGTAGCGCAAGGGTGTTGGCACTAGGTGGTGCGCACACTAGAAAAGTCCGAAGTGGCAGCAAGGGGTAAGGCAGAACAGTGTTAAATACAGTCTAAGGGGTCAATGCAGGCAGAAAAGGTTCAAGGCAGGTATAGGATAATCCTTGGTCAGGAGTGGAGAGGTAAACGTACTCAAAACACAGTCCAAGGGTTCGGTAGCAGGGAGATCAATAATCACAGGGTAATAAGGTACAAAGGTATGGGTAGGAATCGCTGTAGAGGGACTAGCCACACTACAAGCTTGGAAAATGAGCAAGCACTGAACGAACAGTGCTTGCTGTTTAAATAAGGCCCCAGGACCTTTGCTCCGCCCACCATCCTGCAGGTCACCTCCCCCCTCTGGTGAAGGCAGGAGTAGGAACTGCCCCCTCTCCACACCTCCCATGCATCCTCCAATGGGAGCCCACTACCGGGCCGCAGGCCATGCCCCCCTGCCATCAGACTGACACCTGCACTTGCGTTGCATGAGGCAGGTTATACTACAGGCCGGGGATGCGGCCTACACCGTGATCGCGTGCCCCCCCCCCCCCCCCCGGCGGGGTTCATGGTACCTGGACTCTGCTGGACCAAGTAATGGGTCCCTGCAGGAGGCATGGTGTGGAACTGGGGTCTGACACTAAGAATACCCAATCCCCTTATTAATTTTGTAGCCCTCCTTTGTACCAAGCTTTATCCCTTTATGTGACTCCTTTTTTTTTTTTTTTTTTCTTTTTTGTTTGTTTTTTTGTGGATAAGGTATCTTTCTGGTTGATACTAATACTGAATTCATTTTTAGTTTTTAGTTGCTAAATTGTTTATTTTTTTTGCTATCTGTTTGGTTTTCTGCTTGTAGCTGTTATGATTTAACTTTCTAAAAGGAAAGAACTGAGCGATGAACTATCAGTGCGCTGATAAACAGAGAGCACTATGCAAGCTCTCACAAAGAATGCTCCAGAGAGCAGTAGTACACATGTCATGTATATATGTGTTAAAATACAAGTGACAGGTTTGCATGAAAATACATTTAGACTTTGGTAATTTTGTCAAAAGGAAGTGCTACATAATATAATATGTGTCACAGTAATGAAAATGTTTTTTTCCTCATACGCCTAAGGTTTTAGGATGTCAGCTTTCCTCACAGGAAGTGTAAAAAGGGATACTTTTCCAGTACAAACACTGAAATAAATGTAACAAATCAAAGCTCTCTCTCTCTCTCTCTCTCTCTCTCTCTCTCTCTCTCTCTCTCTCTCTCTCTCTCTCTCTCTCTCTCTCTCTCTCTCTCTCTCTCTCTCTCTCTCTCTCTCTCTCTCTCTCTCTCTCTCTCTCTCTCTCTCTCTCTCTCTCTCTCTCTCTCTCTCTCTCTTTTTCCAGGCATCCATGATGGCACTTCCCCCACCCCTATTGCATGGCCATGCCCTCACCCACTAAGGTGCATCCACAAAACAGCCCCCACCTTCCACCACAGGAACATAGGGAGTGTTTCTTTTCTCCTCCAAATCACTTTTTCCCTTTCTATTTTCCTGTCCTCTCTAAAACTTAATCTACCCGTTTAACTAATCCAAATTGATCTTTTGAAAAGAAAGATTAAATGGCATGATATAATGTACATTGTAGTATATTTACCTGCATTATTGGTACCTAATGTTTTTAAACAAATGATGTTTCCCTATTAAGAAACATTTCTAAGGTGGGAAACCGGGGTGCAGGGTTTGGGAGGGACAGTGTCTTGCTTTCGCACTCACTTAAACTGACAGTACTACTGCACATGTTATCAGGACAAGGGTCCTGATAGCAACTGGGACTGTTGGGGGGAGCATGATATTATGTGGCAGCAGATAAGACTAATCTCATTTGGTCTTCCCAAGGATATATTTGAAGAAAAACAGGGAGTGGGTTTGTTATTTTTATTAATATAGGTGGGCTTGAGAAGACAAGGGCTCACGAGGTTCGTAAAGCTGGATATGCATTTTTCCCAACAAAACTAAGCATTTTTTTCTTTTTTACAATTTCTTATTTTCAATAATATAAATTATGACATTTTAATGCTCCAAAGTACGATACATGTTAGAGAAATTAGTGATGTCAATATTACATCAACATTTCTATATACAAGAAAAAATGTAAAGAACAATGAACCGCTTCTGATGACGATTATTTGGTTTCCGTTTTGGTTTGGGTCCCCCCCCCCCCACCCCAAAGGAATAATGCCCCCCCCCCCCAAAAAAAAAAAATATTACTAACATTAAATGCGACTCAAATTCTGGAGCACATTAATGCTTTGTGGAAAGATCTATCTAAAATGGGCTGGGGGTCCCGTCAGAGTATTTTAGTGTGGCCACTCTAAATGATGTCATCGGGGGTTGGATCGTCGCAGGACCATTGATAGATTAAAAAACAAAACCTAACCACCCAGGCCAGGTAACAAATCAACAGTACATAAGTGCATAGGCAGTCGCTGTCATAGTCATTTGAGTCACCGTTTAGATATTGGATAGTGAATCTCTAATTATTAGTTCCCACACCATCACTTTCCCATGATGGGATGGGGTTAATACTCTACAACAGTTGTTCCGAATACCATGTTGTGTAAACAAAGGTGGTACATTGGATAGGTGAGTCTAATTGTTTAATATAATTATTTCATGTTTTGAAAAACGTTTTTTGTGTGTTGTTCTTTGTTCAGTGATGCAACCATTCTATATGAAACACATGGTGTAATATGGATTTGAATAAGGGAAAAGGAGGGGGGGTCAGACACTATCCAGTATTGTAGGATTGTTTTTCTGGCCGCTGCTGTAATCAAAGCTAGAAGATTGTAGACTTAAGTGATATGGCCGGGAAAGAATTTTAATTCTTAAAATAAATAAATAAAAGTAGAAACAGATTTTTACAGAGCGGTTTTCTAAATGTCAAACACAGCTCAGGATAAGTCTTTGCAGGATGCTTCATAGCATCTTACTCGATTCGCGAGGCAGCCCCTTCACCTTCTGCCACAGTGACGCTGTTTACAAATGTAGCAGTGCCCTGCCATTTAAACAACTCTTGTCTGCAACATCTGTGTAAAGTACTGGAGGGGTTTTCTGACTGTGATAATAAAGAAATGGACATAGCCAGGTGACCCAAAAGGGAAGCACACTCAACGGCTGGTTAAAGGAAGGTTGGAAAAAGAGCATGGGTGAGATTGATGTATCCTGACAGTCCCAAGTTACTATTACTCACCAAGCTATGTCATCCTCTATGCAGCATGTGAATGGTGCACAGGAGTAGTCTACAGGGTCAGATCTATAAATTGCAAAGGAAGGGGAATAAATTAGACTGGACAGTGCAATTATGGGAACTTAGCTTATCATCTTGAAACTTAGTAGGTCACATAAGAACAAAAATAAAAATGGCAAACCTCCCTCTTTATTATTAATTCTAATAATAAATCCGAATGTTAATGAAGAAAAGTGAGTGGTGGCCAAGGTTTTAGATTTTACACCGAGGCAAAGTGAGGCCCTGCTTTGCTGACATAAGACACTGCGGCCCATTTGTAATCGCGTGTTAAAGTCTCTGTCGATGCTCAAGTTTTTGCCCTCAACCTGTTTTTCTCAGCTTTGTAGGAAAAAGGCCATGTGTGCCATTTACAGCGCCGTACAAAACTCCAGATGTGCTCATTTTCGGAGCACCATCCCACGGCACGAGAGAGTTTACCCATGCATGGAAGAAGCAAATACAACACAAATGAAAAGGTTACTCATTTATCAACCATCCTGCGGTTGTTCCTTGGTTGGAATAAGTGCAGATTTATGAGCTACTGTTCATGGTATAATAAAATGCAGAGTATAGATTGTACAGGGTCCGTTTCTGTCACGTTTATATATAAAGCTTATACCTGGCAACTTGCCAGCTCTCAGCGAGATCTGTTTACTAAACTGCGAACTGTGCTAAACTACCACGAGATGGTATAAATCAGGTATTAATAGCTGAGCTGGAAACATTCTCCAATTGTTTAACTAATATACTAGTAATGTCTGAACAATAGTTCAATGAGAGAGAGGCCTGCCTCGAAACTGTCTCTGCTTTGCTCAGGACAGTCTCAATTTTGGGAGACAATCCCGCTTTCCTGCATTTTGGGTCAGAGGTAGAGCTCAACGGGACAGTGGGGCTAAGGACCACAATCCTGCAATATAAATTGAATTCTCCTATATCTTAGTCACCAGAGAGCTGCCGTTATGAGTGAGAGCGCTGACACTCAATCTCCTAAGCTCCACCACCCCCGGCATCCCAATTTTTCAGGGTAAAGAGTTGGGAGGTATGGAGAGACATCCACAATGCAAGATTAGGCATGGCTGACAAATAAGGACAAAAAGTGGAGTAGCCATTAACAAGCAAAGGGACTCATCACCTAAAAATGTATTTACGTGTGAACAGAATTGTATTAGTCCTTTATGACATCACTTGTGGTTTGATCAGCCAATGTGCAATTTGCATTTGAAGCTACATTTCAATTATTATTAATTTTTACATTTACTTGCAATTCTAATAACGGAATGTGTAGGTGGCAGAGTCACTGTAATCACTGGAGAGAAAATAGGGTCAATGCCAGACATGCTCTCTGCCTACTGTAAAGATGGTCATAGATGATAGGAAGGTCACAGGCATAAAGACCCTAGCTCAACAGGCAGCGACCTGGCCAAAGATAAAAATTGCCTCCAATCCAGTCCAGGCATTCCAAACCGGAAAACTTAAACTGGAAATTCTAATCCCCTATATATGTATATGTGGTTCTGTACTATGTTTATGTAAAATCACTTAAGTATTCCACTTCATGCCGAATGTGCAAAGATGATTTTTTTTTTTTTATTATTTGGGTATTAGATGTTGGTTAGAGATGTGTACAAACAGATACTCATGTCAGAAAGAATGAAACAAGGGAAAATAAGTTATACTTCTGGACATATCAATGTATAAATAACATAGGCAGCAATGTGAAGTTCCTTTTCAATACTATATAACTTATTATGTGAATGTGTGTTTCGTAATTAATAATAATGTAATGTCATTTTGAAACTTTATTTAAAAAAAAAAGAATAATGATAAAGACCGGGATGGATGACAAATTCATACATGTAAGAAATGGTGATTCTAATCTAAATTAGCGTAACTGCTGCGAGTGATGCCGGGGAATATCTTAATTAATTCTACAGCTGGTTCCAGTCCAGACAACATAATGTAGTTTATGTGCCAGAGTGCTGTGGTGTTTATTTACTGTACATTAAATTATATAAACAGGTAGCGCAGGTGATTATTAAGCCATGTACGCCTGAAGTATATTAGGGGTAATTAATTGTACTCCTTGTGAAAAGAATTGAACTCTGCTTGGTTTAAAGAAAGGGAAACTTATTTAATCTTAAACTCGGATGCATCTTTTTTTTTTCTCTTGATGGAATTCTATTCGAACGATGCTGAATAACTACTTAATTAAATATGTGCTAAAAGTGATTGTATATTCTAAAATAATAAAGTGCGTAAATTGTAGTTTTTTTTTTTTTTACCTTTTCTTAGTGGCCATTGTATATTTAGGAATAAGATAGATACCTATGATCTAACATATTGTATCTAACATATTACAATCTATTACTTCTATTGTAATAGAAGAAAAATAAATTCATTTAGCGGTAAACTTGCGCCTTTATCCAAGGTCATCTCCATACCTCCTAACATTGGTAGACCCCAAAGTGGGACATCTGGAAGGTGTGTCTTGATTGGTAGTTGGGTCCACGGAAAGGAGGCGTGTCACAGAGCAGATATGGCCGCTAAGGAATCAGAGAACTCTTTAGGCTCTGGATCATGCACCCTGGGTTTGCTCTCCTCTTCAGGGAGCAGAGCAGTACCCCAGGATACAGGTGATGCATTTCCTATTTTCTAATCTGCTTCCTTAAGTGATCATCACTGCTGTGCACATGTACACTGTGGAGCCAACTATACATAAATGCTATGACATACAGTATGTTCCTGCAGAATTTATTTTTTTTAATTGTGACCTGAAGAATGTAAATACAGATTAATCATCTATTAAAGATTCCTCTTTTCTGGGACATCCTAAAACATTTAATGTGAACATAGGTGAATGTAACGTGAATGTGTCAAATTGTGCCCAACCGTTAATTCATTTCTCTATCATCTGGTGCAAACTAAGTTTTTCACTTGCCAAGTCGATCCTAGAAGTTTCATGGATTTTGGATTGCAGCATTCCAAAATGAGGTGCAGTCAACTATTTTTGTGGGAGACTAATGTGGTTTAAATAGATTTAAAACTTAGGTTGCGAAAAAATGTTGTGTAATATATCAAGGCTATTGTTTGATATCTGGGCACTTTATAATACAATAATTTGTTCACATAAATGGGGAAATGTACTAAAAAAGCAAACATATTTCATGTGCAAAACTATTTTTGCTGTTTGCACTTGTTCCAATGGGGTCTAGGACACTTGATTGCTGCATCTTCATCACTGACAGTTCAGCGCGGCAGTTAGAACGCTGAACTGTCAGCAATGAAGAATAACGCGGCTATGTAAGAGCTGACAGTTCAGCGCTGAAATGTCAGCTCTTACAAATATAAAAGTAAAACGAAACTAACCCCCCCCCACTAATAAATGATTCCCAAACCCCAATACTAAAAATAACCCCACTCCTAAAATTAACACCGAACCCTAATACTAACCCCCTAAACCCTAATACTAACCCCCTAAACCATAATACTAACCCCTGACCCCTAATACTAACCCCCTAAACCATAATAATAACCCCCGACCCCTAATACTAACCCCCTAAACCCTAATACTAAAATTAACCCCTTAAACCCCAATACTAAAATTAACCCCGAACCCTAATACAAAAATTAACCCCCCAAACCCTAATTCCAAACCCCTAAACCCTAATTCTAACCACCCTTAAACTAAAATAGGTAAAATACTTACCTTTAGCGAAGAAATGTCCCGGGATGAAATCTCCAGCGACGATCTGTGTTGTGCTGCAGAGTCGGTGGTGAAGCGGCTGCGCGGAAGCAGCCGCGATGAAGAGTCCCATCCCCGTTCCAATGTACTAAACATGCAACATTCACATAGTAAATACAGTAATATAGTAAATATGAGCAAATTGTGAATAAAAACGGACATACGTGAGAATAAAAACAGCCACTTGCAAATTTATTTGTAAAAAAAATAGCACTTGCTAAAAGCTGGTATAATTTTCACACACAGAATAAGAATGGTTTTTCACAAAGTATTCATAAAAGTCTTTAGCGTGTGCAAATATAATAGCAATATATTGCCTTGATCGGAAAACTACACACTAAATAAAAATAAACACAAAATGTTACCTATATTTGCAAACTACTCCTTACTCATGTTTTACCAATTAATTGTAAAAAGAAAAATGTTAAATGTGAATTACGTTTTAAAAGTTTTAGAACAAGTCCTGATATTTTCAGGATTTGTTTGAATTGATGGACTTTTTTTATGGTGGAAAGTTTGCAGTAAATTGGTAAATATTTAAGTAATTTTTCGTACGTTAAGCCACATTAAGATCCCCCAAAACAAGCTTATTTGTAATGTGGGAAACCAAAATCCATGGAAATTCTAGGATCAACTTGAGAAGTTATAAAATTATGTTGTGTACTGTTTCAATGCAGTTTATTGATGTTTGGACACTTTATAATACCTTCAGCTCTTTTTACATTTAGCGGTTCATATTAAAACTTTTAGGATTGGAAGAAAAACAAATTGTTATAAGTGCATAACTTTTAGTATATTTTACCAAAAGTCCTGACATTTTAAATAGATGGTATCTTGTATTATGGAAAGTTTGGAGGAAATTGGTTGAAATGTAAAGTTTTTTTGTTTTTTTTTATGTTAGGCCACAGTAAGCACCCCATAAAAACATACTTAATGTTTTACCAAAATTCATGATATTTTCAGGATTTGTTTAAATTGATGGACTTTTGTATGGTGGAAAGTTAAGTTATTTAAGTTTTTTTTGTATGTTAAGACACTTTTAAACTCCCCCCCCCCCCCCCAAAAAAAAAAAAAAAGCTTAATATGAATAACTTTTGTATATGTTTTACAAAAGTCAAGATATTTTCAGAATTTGTGTTAATTTATGGACCCTTGTATTGTGGAAAGTTTGGATATTGGTTAGTATTTAAGTTCTTTTTTGTATGTTTAGCAACAATAAGCTCCCCCCAAAACAACCTCAATTTCACTCATTTGTAGTTTGGGAAATCAAAATCCATGAAACTTCTAGGTTAAACTTGGGAAGTTGAAATGTTGGTTGTTCAAAGTTTCCAGACAATGGATTGATATATGGGCACATTATAGTGCATTAAGCTATTTTCACAATAAACTGTTCACAATAAATGTTTAGTTAGGCTGGAATAGTGAAAAACATTGTGTTTGTGCTAAATTATGAAGCAATTGATTGACGTTTGGACACATTTGGACACATTAAGCTCCAGTAAGATTTTTTCATATTAAATGTGTTAGGATGTCCCTGTTTTCTTTATATGCAAAACTTTAATTTTTGTTATATTTCATATTATATATTTATGAAAAATTAACCATGTTTGTGGTTTGGCAGCAAGTAAGGGCCAGTGGGCCTATTTACCATCCACTTATACAGAAGCTGCACTTTTCTAAATCAAGTACTGCCATGTTATAAGTGAGAACCATATGCAATAAATACCAGAGCCTCAATTTACATGAATTATTGTATATCTATATAAGCAAACAGAGCGATACAGTTTTTCCCATTGGGTAACCTTTCATTAACAGGTTATTTATTCATAACATGTAATGTTATTTCCAGCATAATATAAACAACACAGACATATTATTATCCACGGCTTGGGGTATAACTCGTGAATATTAGGCTTTCCGTAACAAGTTGTCTGCATTATACTATCGTTCTCTTATTCTTGGGATTAACACAGACCACCAAGTTTTCTCTGCAAGTTACTGTTTGGCTTGTGGTATTGTTCAAAATGGAAGATGCCAGTAATCAGTCTGATTACCTTAATTAACTGAATAGGCTGTGCTTTATTATACAGGAATCACATCCCACCATCTGTTCTGGTTTCTTACCCGTCAGTCAGTAGCCTAATAGTATCACTAAAGCTTATATTCCACGGCAATGTTGCATGCCTCGGGCAGGGATTGGGAGGTCAGCGGTATCATGCATGAGTGGTAGCACTGTCACTCGAGCTGACAACGTTTGAGCGACTTGATTCTAGCAGATATTGGAGAATAAATAATCCCGCCTTCCCATATCCGGATTGTCCCATATAGTTGGGGGTCATGCTTACACTATATGCTCACAATGGACTTATCAGATATGAGGATATGTCTTCCACTCATTGTCACTACAAGTACTTCCTACTTCCTTTATTCCTACCCACTACGCTCTGGTGCCCTCCGAAGGGGCGTTGGCAATATTCGCCACAAAAGGCACACGGTAAAGTTAAATAGATACAAACTCTCTGACACCCTTCGCAAAATATAATCCCAAAGTACAATCTGTTACTGGAGGTAAATATTGAAAGAATTGTGAAATGTCGATAGTTTGAAATACCGATACGACTGATGTGAACTGAACAAAATAAAAAAATATATTGTAAAGGGGATAGCTCTGCTTTAAAGCTATAGCGTAGGCACTGCTTTCCTCCCTGCTGTGTGTTCTTTAAAAGTTAATTAGAACATTGAATATGTTGCCATATATGTTTTATCTTTAATGAATAAAAGTCTCTACTTTGCCAAAGCAAATGATGTCTCCTATGTCTCAGGGAAAATCCCTTCTGACTGCTTATTATTCGCTTTATTTTGGAAATGCTAAAATAATAATAATACTAATAATAAACCTGCCTTGGTAACTTTGCAAATTAAATTTGGATAATCCTGTGGATTTCTACCATCCTACTGCAGAAAAACAAACCATTCAAGTATTCCATGGATTCCTGACTCGCTGAAGTTCCATATCACAAGAGATACATAAAAGATGTCTGCTTCTAATCTAAATGACGCGCTGAAATAGTCGCAACCGTTCTATCTTAGCTGATTATTCTTGGTGCCTTTTAAAGGTACATTGCTTCTTACGAAGGATATTGATACTTTGGAGAGAGTTCAGAGAAGGGCTACTAAACTGGTTCATGGGTTGAAGGATAACACTTACCAGGAAAGGTTAAAGTATCTTAACATTTATGGCTTGGAGGAAAGACGTAACAGGGGGGATATGATAAAAACATCTAAATACATAAAGGGAATCAACACAGTAAAGGAAGAGAGTATATTTAAAAGAAGAAAAACTACCACAACTAGAGGACATAGTCTAAAATTAGAGGTGCAACGATTTAAAAGTAATATCAGGAAGTATTACTTTACTGAGAGGGTAGTGGATGTATGGAATAGCCTTCCAGCAGAAGTGGTAGAGGTAAACACAGTCAAGGAGTTTAAGCATTCTATGTTTCTGTATGTTTCAATGTTTCCATGTTTCTATGTTAGTATGTTACTATGTTACTACCAGAAAAATCTCATGATTACAGGACATTTAGTACTATATTACCTAGCTATATGTAATCACCTGCCACCTCATCAACTAATTAGGTATTTTGGGATTACCCACATGTCGCAAGTAAAACTATAGAATGACAAACAGTGAACAGGGAGTATCTTGTGGGTACATTGGAGCAGAGTCTTTCACTTCTGGATCCTCATTAAAGTGCTCCAGTTTTTCTTACCGGTGTGTCAATTAATTCAGCTGTGAAGAAGAGTTACCCTCTACTCCCAAGAGAATATTTCAGGAAGGGTCTGCCTGTAATTTGCATATATTAAATATCAGGGGTCACACATTGGGTTACCACAAGCAAGATGATAATAAATTGGATAAGGCCAATGATAAGAATAACATGTGGCAACCCTATGTCAAACTAAGCCCAAATCCTTGCCACTTAATAGTGTACTCTGTATACATATTGTCTACACTGTACATGGAAAAATGATCTACATATTCTGTTAGCAGAATTGTGGGGGAATGCATAAATTAAAAGAAATATGTCTGTGGTGTCTGCTGTTATTGACATCACCTCTCATGTGTTAATTTATAAGGAAGGGCCACATCTGACAAGAGAACTACCCTTCACCAACATAATCATAAAGAGCCCACAGGGTATAACCAGCAAATAAAACAAATCTCTCTCTATAAAAACAATACTAGGAAAAGAAAAGATTATGATTAAAGGGACTGTATCGCTCAAACATGGTTTTACTGTGCATGTAGAACATAAAATATGATTGAAAATGATCTATACATTGTATTAGCAAAACAGCGCGCAAATGCATAAATAAGGAGAACATGTGTTTTTAATATGTCTGTGGAGTCTCCTGCTTATGACATCACCAGTGGCACCAGAACCCACACTTGCATCCATCACTTTGCAGCTTTTTGGTTAATTTGTTTGTTAAGATATACATGTTTTCACATTGGTGGCTTATGGTAATTCTACATTGGCTGCCTACTTCCCCTTTACCTTTGACCTGGTTGTTGTGTTGTGTCTCGACATGGTTTCCTTCATTAATTGCTTGTTGTGTCTTCTTTAAAGTACTTGAAGCATTGTAGGGTTAAGTTCCACCAATTACGCGTAATAGGTGTTAGGCTGCCGAGGCACACAGAGTTCTGTTATGCCCAACGTCTCTTTTTAAAGTGTTAGTCTTTGTTTCCTCTTTGAAGGAGCTATAACGTTTCTCACATCAAACAGCTCCAGAAGGTTCAGATCCGGCACTGTTTTCCTGTTTGATACTTTCCCGAGAATGTGAAAAAAAAACAGTTAATGACGTTTTCCTCACGGCAGATAATTTATACAAGACCTGCTCAGAGTTTATAAACAAGACGTAAAAATATTTAAACCCACACGTCTGTAATGCTCCTTAATTACCGACTCTCTGAGCTAAGCCACATTCATCAGATATGCAGGCTCCAATGACTTGCGTGAAGATCTTTCTTTACTTGATAGACAAAGATAAGCATGGACACACAGAAGATAAAAGATTAAAACCATGGATGGTGAGCGTGGCTGAATCTGTGTGTGTATATATACACCGATCTGCCATAATATTATAACCACCTGCCTGTTGACGCCAAAAACAGCGCTAGCCCGTCGAGGCATGGACTCCACTAGAGGCAAATGGAGAAGAATAAAGGACTGACACTCCAGGTTCCGTGGTGAACAACTTGAATATTTTAATGGCAGTGATTCCGATAGTAAATAAATATGCACAGCAACAAGAAAGTGGAATGAATGCACTAGACGCGTAATCATAAGTGCAACTGACAAAGAAACAAACGTGCTATTTAAACAAGCAGTGACAAATGAGTGAAAAGGTCAAAAGCAATCAGTTAAGTGCTAAATTAACAACAACAAAAAGTCTACACTTGAGTGGTACTTTTTTTTTAGGGCAAAAATACATCATAATACATAGTAAAAAGTATATAATAAATATTTATACAAAAAACAAATACCATATACGTGATAATTTTAATATGAGTAAAGTTGACAAATATCAATAAAACCAATAAATTAGCAATGAATACCATCCAGTATGTATTGGTCTCATCCCACAGATGCTCGATCTGATTGCGATCTGGGGAATTTGGAGGCCAAATCAACACCTTGAACTTGTTGTTGTGTTCCTTAAACCATTCCTGAACCATTTTTGTTTTGAGGCAGGACACATTATCTTGCTGAAAGCCATCAATGTCATCAGGGAATATACAGTATTCAACAATGCTTAGGTAGGTGGTCAAAATAACATCCACATGAATGGCAGGACCCAAGTTTTCCCAGCAGAACATTGCCCAAAGCATCACACTGCCTCCACCGGCCTGCCACCCGTCAGTGGTCATAATGTTATGGCTGATCATAATATATATATATACTCTTTGGGGCAATATGTATTCAACCTCTCCAGCTCTTTTTTTGTTTTAAACATATATTTGGGTTTATATAGCTGGGACATAATTAACCCCTTGGCGACACAGGACGGACTAGGTCCATCCTGTGTGCCGAGGCGTTAGTGACACAGGACGGACCTAGTCCGTCCTGTGTCAAAACGAGCACTGAAAGCGGAGTTTTTCCGCTTCCAGTGCTCTAATGGTATTGTAACGATGCTTCCGTGTGGAAGCATCGTACAATACTAAAAAAAATGCCCGTCGGCATTTCGATCGCTCCGGAGAGCGATCGAAATGCCGGTTTTAAAGGCACAGAGCCTTTAAAACACGTGCATTAAAAAAGTGAGCATAGGAAGCGAATTTTTCGCTTCCTATGCTCAGAAAGTGTTTCTGATTGCCTCGCAAGTCGAGGCAATCAGAAACAAAAAAAAAAAATGCACGATCTTGGTCACTGAGTGACCAAGATGGCGCTGCCCTTCTAAGGGCAAGAGCACAGGAGGCAGGAAGTACCTGCTTCCTGTGCTCTCTGGCTGTCACACGATTGCCTCTTCACAGAGGCAATCAGTGACTGCCAGGCACACTGACAGGCAGTGGGGATGCTCTCCTGAACATCCCCACTGACTGGTCAGATCAATATTAACTCTATATTGATCTGACCAGTTATGATCTGCCTCCCTCTCCTCACATTTTTTTTAGTGAGGGAGAGAGACAGATCAAAGTTATAAAAGTAAGTAAAAGTTAAAAAAAAACTATTAATTCACAACACACAAATAATAAAACAATAAAAAAAAATGTATTAAAGCAATTCCCTGCGTTTAACCCCTTCCCTGCCACTGATCTTGCATAAGCAGTGATCGTGCACATCAGCGCATTTATTTTTGCTGTTTGTGCCTTTTTTAGGGGTTAATTTTTTTTGTACTGTAATTTATTACAGTACTAAAAAGGCTCTTCTAAGAGTTATTAACCCCTTATTTGCCGTCGATCACTGCTTACCCAATGATATTGACGCCAAAGCAATTTTTATCTGTCTGCATATTTTTATTTTTTTTACACATACCCGCTAGGGGATTACATGTAAAGTAAAAATATTTGAGTTTTTTTTTTTTAAGCTGCCTGAGCGCATAGCGATCAGTAACAGCGAATTAGTGGCAAAGGCGGTTTGGTGATTTCTCAATTAAGCTCACCATTCGCCATGGTCAGATCAAAATTAATCGGATCAATATTCACAAATATTGATCTGCCTCCCTCTCCTCACTTACATTTTTGTGACGGAAAGAGACAGATCAGTATTAGTGATATAAAATAACCTTTTATAAAATTGGCAGGTTTTATGAAAGTCTTTCACTGTGTATTAACCCCTTCCCTGCCATTCATCACTGTGTAAGCAGTAATCTTGCACAGCAACAGTATGTTTTGCTGTCTGCACTGTTTTATGGATTAATTTCTTTGTACTGTAATGTATTACAGTACTAGATAGGCTCTTCTAAGAGCTATTAACCCCTTCTTTGCTCGAGATCACTGCTTACGCACTGATTCTGAGGCCGCGGACTCAGGGTTCGATTTTGACCCTATTCAGCTTTCTGATACATCATCTAGCGATGTATCGATGGCTGCTGAGCCCTTGCCACAAGTAGTGATGGTGGTCTACCGATAAAAAAATATATGGCTTGGTGGGGGTAAATTACATTGGCTGGCTTCAAAGATATATCCCATAAAGGACACGGACGCAGGTTGACTACATGTCAAAATTCCAAGTTGGAATTTTGAGATGCGCATCTCACAAATGTTGCCTTCTAGCCAAAAACAAACCAACAAACCTATGCATGGGTGCTATCCCTGTACTCAGGAGATGTTGCTGAACACATATTGGGTTGTTGTTTGGCAGTGATATATACCAGAATCTGTGAATTCATGCCTGAAGTACAATGCATGTGGAAAAAAAAGTACTACCACAAACTTTTACAAAGGCTGGTGGTAGAATTAGTACCTATACAGTATTAAAATACCACCATTTGAAATACCTTAGGATGTCTATTTTCCAAAAATATATGGTTTGATGGGGTAAAATTCATTGGACGGCTTCAAAAATGTTCCAAATGGAACATGGGCGCAGGCTGACTACATGTCAAAATTCCAGGTTGGAATTGCGCACCCCCTAAATGTGGAATTTTAGACCCAATACAAACCAACAAACCTATGCATGGGGGGTATCCCTGTACTCAGGAGATGTTGCTGAACACATATTGAGGTGTTGGTTGGCAGTGGCAAATACCAGAATCTGAAAATTCCTGCCTGAACTACAATGTGTGTGGGGAAAAAATTACATCCCAACCCTTTGACATAGGTTGGTGGTAGAATTAGCACTTGGAAAGTGTTAAAATACCACCATTTTAAATACCCTAGGATGTCTAGTTTTCCAAAATATATGGTTTTATGGGGTAAAATACTTTGACAGGCTTCAAAAGTGTCCCAAATGGAACATGGGCGCAGGCTGACTACATGTCAAAATTCCAAGTTGGAAATGCACCCCCCCTAAACGTGGCCTTTTAGCCCCCAAATAATCTAACTAACCTACACATGGGTGGTATCCCTGTACTCAGGAGATGTTGCTGAACACATATTAAGGTGTTGTTTGGCACTGACACATAATAGGATCTGTGAATTCATGCCCGATGTACAATGAATGTGAAAAACAAATTACTATCCATAACATTGACATAGGCTGGTGGTAGAATTAGAGCATGAAAAGTGTTAAAATACTACCATTTGAAATACCCTAGGGTGTCTAGTTTTCAAAAATATATGGTTTTGTGGGGTAGAATACACTTTTTGGCTTCAAAAATGTCCCAAATGGGACATGGGCGCAGGTTTTCTGCACGTCAGAATTCCAAGTTGGAAAACCAAAAAGTGCACCTCTCAAATGTGGCCTTTTAACCCCCAAATAACCTAACCAACCTATACATGGGTGGTATCCCTGTACTCAGGAGATGTTGCTGAACACATATTGAGGTGTTGTTTGGCACTGACATATAACAGGATCTGTGAATTCATGCCCAAAGTACTATGTATGTGAAAAAAAAATACTATCCATAACATTGACATAGGCTGGTAGTATAATTAGTGCATGGAAAGTGTTAAAATACTACCATTTGAAATACCCTATGGTGTCTAGTTTTCAAAAATATATGGTTTTGTGGGATAGAATACACTTTTTGGCTTCAAAAATGTCCCAAATGGGACATGGGCACAAGTTTTCTGCATGTCAGAATTCCAAGTTGGAAAACCAAAATGTGCACCCCCTAAATGTGGCCTTTTAGCCCCAAAACAAACCAACAAACCTATGCATGGGTGGTATCCCTGTACTCAGGAGATGTTGCTGAACACATATTGAGGTGTTATTTGGAAATACCCCTTCACATTTTAAGGTAATGTTTGCCTAAATTGCAATATATGTGAAAAATTAAAAAAAAATATTTTTTTCTGCAAACTTTGGCATAGATTGGTGGTAAAATGGCTACATGAAATGTGTCAAAATACCCCAAGTTAAATGCCCTGAGTTGTCTAGTTTTCAAAAATATGTACATGTTGGGGGTCATTCATGGATTTAGTACAGAAATCAGTGTTACAATGTCACTATCGCTAATTTTGAAAGAAAGGATTTTAAAATAGCTTTGCACCACTTATAGTTCTGGCCCTGTAACATGAATAAAAAAGCACAAAAACATAAAAACATGGGCTATTTCTGAACTCAGGACATATATTAGAAACTTTTTAGCAGTGTTTTTTTGTTGTCTCTTGTACATGAGTATACGATTTTTCAAATGAAAGTCATAAAAAAATAATTTTTTCAATTTTTTTGCCCTATTTTATTATTTTTTTTACATCAAATTATATGCTATTATCAAAAAAATGGTATCAAAAGAAAGCCCTTCTTATAACGATAAAAACGATATATAGTTTGTGCGGGTACACTAAATGAGACAGAAATAAATTACAGCAAAACACAAACACCTCAGAAATTTTAAAACAGCCCATGTCACCAAGCGTCGGACAAGCCAAAAAAGTCATGTCACTAAGGGGTTTAATAAGAAATTCTGTTGGATTATTTGTTGAACTTTTTGTTATATTTTGGCCTTTACAAATGTATACAATTATATAGAGCTTAATCTTTTCAATTGCAGTTTGGTGGGTTGCCACCCACCACCCACCAGCATATTACCGGCAGGCCGTAAAAAAAAATTATTTTGTGTCCAATGTTACATTTATTGAGGCAGCATCATTGCTGGTATATATATTTTTTATGTTTGTTGTTGAGAAAAGGTGTCAACCCTGATTGCATTACTTACCTCGGATCGAAAGGCCCATCTATTTTACATACATCAAGACATACCTGCAATTTATAAATATCTGTGACCAATATTAGTTTTTAATTCAAATAAATAAAAAAATTTAAATTTCACAACCTTGTTTTTCCGTGACTTGTTTGTACTTTGTCCACGTTTCCTCTGATTTCATGTGGCTAGTGATGTGGTGCCAAATAGCACCTCACTTCTAACGACTTCCCCAAAAAATACTAATTATCATTACTTTCCTGCTCAGCTGTAGATAGTTTTTCTTAAGTTCCTTTTGCCTCAGTCAGGGAACAAATGAAAGATAAATAATACTTAACCCACAAAATTTTATTTATTTCTAAAGCTCTTGAATATTAAAGAGATTTTTATTTGTTGGCTCAAGGCCCTAGCACTATGTCTATACAGGAAAAGATTTGTTGGCTATTTTATTTCCTCTCTACTTTACCTGTGGTTTAGACAATCTCCTTCTGTTGTGTCTAATGTTCTCTCTTCTTTAAAACTCATGCAATACACTGACTGGGTTTATTACATTATTATAACTATTTGACTGATGTGTAAAATCGACTTATTTTCGTTTTGTTTTATTATCTCTTATTGAGATGTTTTTTCTTTTTCTTTTATAAGATCCATAAGTCTTCATGGAATGCACTTTATCTAAGGGAATCAGTTGTATGATAAGATACGCTTTATTCAGTAAGGACATTACCCCCACAGCAAGGAATACGTTGGTGAATATAAATTCCCATGGTTATTCTATAGGAAGTTCAGCCAATTCCGACCAGAAACTTTGCTAATAAGTGGAATCCCCTGAAACTGGTAGGGTCGCCACCTTTTCTACAAAAAAAAAGATACTGGCCTTTCTGGTGCCTCCATAGACTTATCATTGGCATCAAGACAATTTTTGACCGCCCTGCCGGTTATAATACCAGCTGGGTGGCAACGCTTTCTACTGGAAGATGTCCAGGACAATAATCCATGATACTTCTGTTAGCTCACCATGGGGGCTATTCGCAAAAAAGGTGAGTTGCAGGTGAGTTGAGATGAGATGAGGTGAGTTGAGGTGAGGTAAACATATTATCTCACCAGTTTGGCTATAAAATGTGCAGAGACGATTCTAGCAAGTTTGCTTAGTGGGGGGGACTGAACAGGTTAGTCCCTGCACAATATATAGTTAAAAAAAAGAGACTAAAGGTTCTTCTCACTTCAACTCACCTGCAATTCACCTTTTAGTGAATAGATCACCATGAGTGGTGCAAGACATTGATTGCCAGAGAGGCTCATCATAGTCCACGGCATACACAAATTAATTGTACTGAGCATTTCAGCTGTCAAAGCAAACCCCTCAACTGAGACAATGCCGAAGACTAAATGTTATTGCAAAGCGAAATGCGTTAGTTGTTTCTCCCACCTATTTCATTATGTTTGTGCTGTGTTGATGTTAATGTGTTGAGGTGTTTTTTCCAGAAGAATTGGAGCTTATATGTATGATGAGAACATCAGCTACATGTGTATCTATGTGCTGGTATGCCGGCAGTATTCTCAAACCACAGAATGGCTGTTTTTTTTTTTAATCTTGTCTTGGGTAGGTGTTTCTACATTATCAGGACAATGGTAGCTTGCTGTTACTTATCTAAGAGACATATTATCTGTTTAAATAATAGGTTCCAGGAACACGCCAATAAAGCGTGTTTTGTAGAGTTGCTAAGTGCATGTATGTGGAGCACTCATAAAATATAGAGCTCTTTACAGCAGTGGGGGAAAAAGAGCAATCAGTACTTTGCAAACCTATGCAACCCAGAGGCAGCTTTACATGCACAACTGTATCCTGTTAATGACTTAAAAAATAAAAGGGCAGAATACAAAATGATGAAGCCTAGGGAAATTTAAGTTTAAGTTAATTTATAAAAATTGTTTTTTTTTGGGGGGGGGGGAGGGTTGTATTGTGTTGAAAAAAAAATCTGTGTTTTCCCTCCATATTTTTAATTTCTCTCAGAAAGCTCTAAATAAAAAAAAAAAATGCAGTGCTATTGTGTGTGTTAACATTGTAGAAAAATGCTGGGTTTGCTTTATGATAATGTAGGTTACATTGTAGAATCACTGGCTGATTAGAAAAAGGAGGGAGAAATACAATACCTGCCTGATTTATGTGCAGAGTAAAGCACAATGTTGGTGCTGTTAGTCTAAAACTACTGTTCCATAATTGTTTCCTGAAATATATCGCAGAAACCCTTACTCTGTGCATGCTAATGGCATACACAAGAGATGGAAAGGTACATAAAAATTTGGAGAGTCTTTTGTCTAAAATATATAGTGATGTTCAGCGTTCTCAAACTAGGCTTTTGTTCTGTTTTTCATATAAATATCCAAGAAATTGAATAAAATGGAAACACTGAGATATGCCGAAAGCATTATGTTTATTTTTTTGTATTTACCGTGAATTACATTTTCATGCTGCTTACCCAGGATATGACTTAATAAGACAGATGGCGCTGATGAGGTGACCAACAGGGCCGCCATCAGAAATGTTGGGGGCCCCCAACAGAACAAATGGTATGGGCCGCCCCGGTTCTGATAATTATGGCCTGGTCGCCTAGTGTACTGCTAATTTGTAGGAGTAAATACAATAAGGTTTGGCACTCCGAACACACAAATGGTATGAAGAATTTAAGTGCTTTATTGAAGATCACATCCAAAGGTGCAAAAACACATTTAGGGTTGCAGGAGAAGGCGAAATTACGCTTTTTGCGTTAAACATAGCTTAATCATAACTAACGAGTTCTTCGTGGTGAGGAGATTTTCCTATTACATAATTTGTAGGAGGCTTGCACTTTCTTCTGGCTGGTGAGCTGTGTGGAAGGGCAAGCGGTCTTTAACACTGCAGCTGCCTCAATGCCCCCCACATAACAAGGAGACATTGATGTGCCCAGCCCCAGATACAGCCAGGTGCCAGGCCTAGTGAAGGACTAGTGGTGTTGGCTAATGAAAAAAATTCCCCAAAAAACTATATTTGCTCGAAAATGAGGCAACCCTTATTATAAGGCAACCCTTCAAACTCTACATTTGTAAAAAAGAAAAGGCCTGAATATAAAGCAACACTATATAAAAAGAAAGTGGTGTTAGTAAATATCGTTTCATAATAATAATATCTG
This sequence comes from Pelodytes ibericus, assembly GCA_036172795.1. NCBI lineage: Eukaryota > Metazoa > Chordata > Amphibia > Anura > Pelodytidae > Pelodytes > Pelodytes ibericus. Next base: position 20,814,121 of record CM069861.1, read on the forward strand.
TGCACAGCATACAGTGATTATATGGCTGAGGGCTCTCCACAACAGCAAGGCACCTAATAGGGTTATTGGCTGTACTACCCCTGACCCCTCAATTTCTGATGATGGGCCTTCAGTGACTAGATGGTCTAGTTGGCTGCTGTCATGCTATGTATTAAAACAATGTTTTGTTTGTATGTAATAGAAGGCCACTGATTACTAGCCTTTTAATTAGGGTAGCCCTGTGACAGAGCATTATACTGTGGCAGCAGGAAGTAGCTCTATCCATCACTGGTGTGTGTTATTAAATTGAGCTGCACTAAATCGTGGGAGAAGATCTTTTCCACCACCGGAGATGTGTGCGTGTCAATCACAAGGTCCTGGATGACATGGAACCTTAAACTAAGAGCTTGGTGCAGGGTAACCCCATTCCCCTTGTGACTGGAGGCCCCAGGTCCATGCTAACCAAAAGAAGGCAAATAAAAAAAAACATATTTCAGCAATTTTGAATTATGCTTTTAGTGGCGAGAAAAAAAAAATCCTTTTTGATTCCAAATGATTTAGTTGCTTATGGCCATAAGATTAAGCTTGCCAACCAGCATCAAGTTACCTCATATTAGGCAAGTCCTTAATGCAAAATGGAAATAACAAACTTATAATAAATTAACAAATGAATAACAGTATCTAAAGACTTACATTGCACAGATACTCAAACACAAAGAAACATACCTGCAGTAGGGCTGGCTGGGAAATGGAAAAAGCAAACAGAGGAAACAGGTGTAACTCATCTATATAGAAGCAAACTAACAAGGTAGAAGGAAGCAAAGAAAACCCAGAATGGTACATAATGAGAGGAAGAATGGAAAACCAGAAATGGATTCAGAAAAAGAGACAAAGGAAACACACAAACAGGGTACAGGAGCAAGGCAGAACTAAGATGACAGGAATTCTAAGGCACAGGTCCCCCCTGTTACAGGGCTCTGGGACAGGATACAGGTCATCCCTTCTACAGCGCTCTAGAATTCAGGACTCATGATCATAACAGGGTTGGAAAGCTAGGACAGGACTTTATTATGACATCATTCTAGTATTCGGGTCCCTCCTTGTGCAGGGCTTAGGACATCCCATTACAGGCTTAAGGGCAGGAAGTGGACTATAGATGGACTGGGTAGATGCCACACTGGTGGCCGACTGGACAGATTCTACTCTCCGGGCAAATCTAGGCAGATGCAGTTTAGGCTATAGCCTCTCTGGGGCCAGGCTATGAGGCTAGGCAAGTGCACTTCTTGGGCCAGGCTATTCAAGTGCTGCTCAGGACAGGAACTAAGGAAATGCCACTTCTGTGACCGGAACTACAAAATGCTACTTCTGTGGCCGGAACTGAGAAATGTCTTTCTTGTGGCCAGAACTACGAAATACCACTTTTGTGGCCGGTACTAGGAAGGTGCTGAAACAGAGATACAAAAGAAAAGCTGTAACATGAATGAAACATAAGCAGGAAGATGAAGCACAAAGATAACAAAGCAAGCATAACTAATAAACAAGAGAGCAAAGGAAAGAAAGGAGACCAAAGAGACTGGATACATACTGGACACAAGATGATCTGCAAACATATAATCACTTATAAGCTGTTTCCTAAAAGCCTTGCTCAATGGCCTTTTTAATCAGACGAAAGCTTCTGTATGATTAAGCCCTGCTATGGAGATGATAAGTACATTATAATGTGGGTTATTTTGGTTAATCGTCTTGTACAGTAGGCTAGGAGTTGCAAATTTGACTAGAAACATTTCTTCACATCTACAAATAAAGGTTTAAGTGAACACAAAATCAATGGTATTGACTGGCTATCGCTATCTAAAGATTTCAATCCAAAACAATGGTTGTGGTGGGAGCTTAAGAAAGTGGCTACATGAAAAGTAATGTCAGATGAGTTGGAGATTGTCTCCCTCGAGGAATTATCAGTAAATACTACAACGAGAGCGATCCCAGTGTCATCCAAGCAAAGGAACAATGAATAAAATACTTTACTGTTGGAACAATGTCTATATAAATTCAGTTTTTTAGCTGAATATTAGAAGTATCCACTGGTAATGTCATGCCTTGTCTTCTGTTGCAGACGGCCATATTGAAAATTCCAAAATGTAAATACTTATAGACAATGTTCTAAAAGGTCAGCAGTTACCAACTCCAAATCTTCACCATCTTCACCATGTGTTACCATTATTGTGGGGGTGTCAGAGTAGGAGACTGCGGGTGACGTTTTTTACCACCCCGTGGAAAGTGCTGGTCAAGGCCGCAGCCTTGTTGGAATGGTTCTAGTTACAGTGCTGCAAATAAGTAACATTTTGCTCTCTCTCGGGACTGCACCAAAATTACATCTGCATTTTAAATGTGTCTCACAGTAATTTTGTACAAACAGAATAGAGATAATTCTGTTGCCTGCAGTTTTCAATGACTGTTCTTGTGTTGCCGACTGCTCCAAGAATGTATTTTTACCATCAACAAAAGCCATTTGGGAATATGCAGGTGTCATACCATAAAACGCGTGCTAGAAAGCCATACTATTACACAGTGTTCTTACTGCTTACGCTATTTTAAAATGTAATTTGAGGCATTATTTTGGTGAACCTCTGCTTGAAAGACAATCTTGCATAGGATGTGTAATGACAAGTAACACAGAGTTAATGTATGTCATGTTACTGAATCCCATACACAACAATATAAAAATGTGAGGTACTGACAAAAAAAATGTAAAAAAATAAAAATCAAGGGATTTTTTTTATTTTTTATTGAATCGGGCCAAATATGTTTTCAATGTGTACATGGTGCGTTCTGTTTATGACCTTATAGCTTGATATGAAAAATAGAAAATATTTTTAGCGCATTTGCAGCCCTTTAAGGACAAAGTTTAAAAAAGGCCCCCTCCTTTTCGAAAATGCATCAAACAAAGGGTGAGCATTTATTTACAGAAACATTTTTTTTTTTTTTGCATAGGAAGCCAATTACCAGAAATGGTGCTTGTTCTATATGACATCTTCCAGTACCAGTAAGAGTTGACAGCCTTGATGAGATTTAAAAAAAAAAAATGTTTTTAAAGGTATGCTTTACAATTTCCTGATCAGATATGATTTTTTGTTTCCCCCAGAGCAGCAAAACGGTAAAACAGAGTTAATTTTTTAATGCAAAAAGGTATTATCTAACATAAAAAGTGGGGGAGGAGAGTTTATCTGTGTGATTTCTGAAATGAAAAAGATTCCACTGCGTTATGGGAAATAAAACTGTCCGACTTGACAAGCTCCGTGATGAGCATTCAATTTATAGCTGTGAAATGTTGAATATTATGTAATCTTGGGAACAGCCAAATGGCCTCATTTTACATGGGGAGTGAACTCTCCTGTTAACACTGACTGCTGTGTGCGTGAGTTTTCATGAGCTCATGCCCCGCTCTATTGCTTTAGCTCCCAGACAATACAAGACCAGGTGGACACGTCGAGTTCTATTCACTAAAGAATGAACTATAGGTAAATTTACAATTGAAAAGAAGGCCAAAGTAGCAGAGTTAGATTAATAAGCGAGATAGAGACTTTTTTTTTAAATTCGGCTATTAATGCCTGATTTTTGCAATTCCCTTGTCAATTTACCACAGTTCACTATGAAACACTTGTTTGTTAATTTCAATACTTTAACAGGATTTTTTTTTTTTCACTTTAAGCTTTCTGGCATAGTAATACAGAGCAGTAACAAGAATTAGGCACTAGACTCAGGTTCCCACCATTCAGGGTCCGCAGCCATGATAGCTACATAACTATGCGGATGTCCGCTCATACAAAGGAGCTTAAGGCTTCATGGCTTAAGTCAGGCCCCGGACTGATTAGAACAGACATTGGTATTGAAACCACTTGCAGCTTCATAGACAGGGCCAGGTAGTGACTTGCAGCTCCCTGAACACTACTGATCGCAATGGATGAGCCCACAGAGAATAAAACAGAGGAAATGAGTCACCCAACCAGTAGATCACCCCAAGAAAGGGTTATATTAGATTGAACTGTTCAGTAAAATAATTGCTATATCAATTGGGCTGCAATTTTCTATTTGCACAAAGAGCTAGCTACAGCTCTGTAGTAATATAATGCTGTACAAGTGTATAGCAATTCCACAAGGGTGACACCAAAGTAGAACACAGATTTTTGAAGTGATTATGTCAATTACAGTGCATTGTTAAACCAGTCCATAAAAAACATTGTGAGCTCATCAAATGCCAACTGGCTATTGATATGGACAGTGATTCAGGCCAAACCTAGGCTTGCTGCTTAACAGTGGATTTTTATTAAAAACTCGATATGCTGTTCCAAAAGCAACACTCCAACAACAAAATAATGTAATTAGTACATTAAAGCTCACACTTATTACGTTTATCTTACTTTTTTTTTTTTTTTTTTTTTTTTTTTTAGCTCTTTTTTCAATATTCACTTTTGCAGTCTTTAATCCACAGCTCTCTCCTGTAGCAAAAATAAAATGGAATATCTTTGGAACCACAAATGTCATTTGTGCCTAGCTATTCCTCACTATTTGCAGTGGGGAATTTCCTGGGCATATGCAGGTCTAGATGTACATAAAAGAGTGCAAGCTTATTAAAAATTTGAATTTGGGTAGCAGTGTTCAAATACATATATATATGTGTGTGTGTATGTATCACTTGGATTGTATACAGTTTCATTTACAAATAGTTGCAATTATTTCCCATTGATGCTTGACCAGTTGCTGAACTCTTTCAACCCCACGTGTCCCTTGCAAAAACAGTAAACACCGTAATGTTCATACCAGTGGGGTATGTTAGTATCAGTCATTATTTTGGATTTTGCTCTTGATTTTCTGAGTTTAGAATAATAATCAATCTTCCCAGCAGTGATAGGCAAACTGATTCTCTCCTCCATCCTCCATGCCCCAACTAATGATCCTCCACAGACTTTGAGAGAGGCCCAGACACTTTTCAAGAAGGTCAAAGTCTCACAGATACGGCAAACCATGAATTGGGGAACATCGTAAAGGTTTCCACATTACATTGTACAAAACTATTTTACTTTTAATTTATGTTTTACGTAAAAAATGGTTTATCCCAATGCTGGTGAGTCTAACACATACACACTATGCATATAATAAACACAGGTTTCTCTGCCACTCTCTTCTTCAAAATAAGAACACTTTATTGAGTGCTTTCTAAAGAATATGACTCCTTCAAAAACAGTACTAGACAATAGTGGCATGCATGTTTTAATAAAGCATTGGTAACCATACATGCATGGGGAGTGTTTGCTTGAACTATTGATTACAAAGCAAACAGTTCAGAACTAGAGTTGAGCGGACACCTTGTTTTTCGGGTTCGGCGGGTTCGGCCGAACTTTGGAAAAAAGTCCGTGTTCGGGGTCGAACTTGACCCCGAACCCCATTGAAGTCAATGGGGACCCGAACTTTTGGCCACTAAAATGCCTCTAAAAAAGTCCTGGAAAGGGCTAGAGGGCTGCAAAATGAAGTGAAATGTGGGTGAGTGTCCCCATTCATACGAATAGGTCAATTGACCTATTCGTATGAATGGGGACTCTATTTCGGTTTATAGAATAGCAATAGCATTACATGTATTCCATAAACCGAAAGTCTATAAACCGAATGTCTTTCGGTTTATAGACTTTCGGCTTACGGAATACATGTAATGCTATTGGCTTTCTATAAACCGAACTATAAGAATTTCTTATGAATGGGGACTCTAGTTTGGTTTATAGCAAGCCAATAGGATTTATAGAATACATGTAATGCTATTGCTATTCTATAAACCGAATCGTTTAGACATTCGGTTTATAGACTTTCAGTTTATGGAATACATGTAATGATTTTGCTATTCTATAAACCGAAAGTCTATAAACCGAATGTCTTTCGGTTTATAGACTTTCGGTTTATTGCCGAACCCCGAACTCCAACACGAACATACAGTGGAATGTCCGTGTTTGGGTCCGGGGTCTGAATACCATAATGTTCGGTACGAAGCCGAACAGTGCGGTTCGGGTTTGCTAAACACTATTCAGAACCATTGGATGGCTACAAATCCTGCCAGTTAGGTCAATGACAGTTCCCACAATATTCAGTGTTACAATTTCCCCTAAATTAATATAAGCCTCTTCCTAACAATGGAGGGGGCTATTGGACTGTGAGTGACATAAAACTGACCAATTTGTAACACAGGACTGTTGTGCAATGAGATAATTTGGGGTTACGTCACCGCATTCAAATTATGTGACCTGTGGGTGGGGCTTTACGAGAGAATTTTCAGCGACTTTATGGCTAATTGGTAACTATCTATGTAATTTGATAAATCATTGAGAATAAAGTGTTTTATTTACACAAATGAATCCAAAAACACATTTACTGTAATCTAAACACAATTTATTGGGAGTTTTATCGCTGTGGGAGCTCTGTGATAGAGTTACACAAACCACAAGTACTGAGATCCCAGATAAGAGGGACAATCGAGGAGAAAAGAGGAACAAGGGGGGGGGGGGGTTTCGATGCAAAACCGTGACTGTCCCTCCTAAATAGGGACACTTGGTAGGTATGTAAAATATCAGGTCATGCCAATGATGATTAAAAGGAACACACAAATTATGCTCCCATGTTATTTCTCTAACCTGGAAAGAGCATATTTTAGCATAATTTCCTTTTAAAGGTATCTGTCCATATCCATGACATGATGTGCTATGCTGACGATCTGCACACACGCAGATAACAATGTTTTTTTGGTTGAGTAAACAGCATTTAATCTGATATTGTTTCCAAGGTGACAAGCAATGAACATTCTCCTCAAGGAAGATGGAGGGAAAAGAAATGATGACGTGTAATCACAGGGAACATTTCACGGGTCTGCTTATCTTCCATCTCTAGCAGTTCCCAATTTGGGTGGAGTTGAGTCTGTGTTGATGGCTAACCTTGGCACTGCAGATGTCTAGAGAACTATATATTCCAATCAGCAAAGTCAGTCAGAATTCTGACAGAGCATCATGGGATATGTACATGTCAATTATGAATAGTGCCAAGGCTAGCCCCCCCCCAAAGTGTAAAGCATATTAAATAACCTAGTAAAAATAACCCAGAGCATAACAAAATTTGCACATAGACTATAGATTTGAAAGCAAATCCAGAAGGGAAAAAAAACTTTCTTAAAATATAATGTAGCTTCATATGCAGATTAACTGCAGTAGTTAATTTGCATATGGTGGCATATTGTGATTTCATAGATAGGACACAGCACAGGCACATTAAATACAGATTTTTCTCTAAATCTATGTCCCCCCCCCTCATTACAGTGCATTAAAGGGCTAATTGCAGGAAATACTATTTTTTTAAATTTTTTTATTATTAAGCAGTGTCTAATTTTTCGGATATAATTTTACTTGAAAGGATTACCATATATAAATTAAGACATTAGAAGCACACACTGCATATCTATGTTCATTAACCCAATTGAGTTGTAGCTATCCTGCGGTTGATTTAAACTTATTGGAGAGATCAATGGATTATTCACACCTCTTTGATCATCACCAATGGGATTTATCGTTTTAAAATCAGTGAAAAGTTGGAATGTGAACAGAAAACATATTAAATGATATCGCAGTGGAGTTCAGATTAATCGGAAGGCTGGAGAGATGAAATGGCCTTCTACTAAAAAAAATATCACACTTCAAAGGAATGAGCTTTAAGTACTAATGGATTCTGCTCTTGTGTATGATGTCCTACAGCGTCACTATAGGTGTCAAATATATCACTCTAATCCCTTATACACACATGGAGGTCTGAACCACTGTGATACAGAGAGGTTCTGCTTTTCATGTCTAGACCCAAAGGCTGTTTACGAACCACAAGACTTGCTTAGATACAGATTTGGAAAAATGTGTCAACCTACTCTGCAGTGTTGAACAATAAGTACCAGTAACACTGCCAACAGTCCTAACATTTACATTGGGTTGGCTTCCAATACGGAGGGATATAGGCTGAAATCATTTAGGCTCACAGAGGAGACTTGCCATGCATTTGGGATTTGGACTGCCTTCCTAGGTGGGACCAATCTGATTTAGTAATGTAGAGATCTCTTGTCATATTGGTACTAACAAGCAACTCTCAACTGGCCCTGATTGGGGGCCGCCCTATCGAGCAGGCCATTTCAGCTCTGATCATCCTCGATTTGAGCTAGTCTTGCATCTTTTTATCTGTCATAATGTATGTGTAGTCTGAATTTACATTGGTGTGATTTAGAAACAGGGAGTAGGGTTGATTCCCAAACCAGCTTGTAGAAATGCTACAAGTGTAGCAATTACAGTACATGTGTCTACTGCTGTAAGACAACTAAACATGGCAAAAATAGACATGTAGAGAAGCACAGTGATAATATCGCCCTTTATTTAAATACAGATATGTTACTTAGAGGAGTCACACAGCACACTGGAAAGAAGACTGCAGCGTGAGTGAGTCTAATTTAGGCTATTAACTGAGGGTGGGATGTGAGTGTGGGTTGGTGTAAGTTGAGCAGATGTTTGTCAAGGCCTATCTATCAGAATAAAATGTCTTCTTGTGAGAGATAATGTTGCCCGAGAAGATGAGCCAAGTCAAGATTTCCTGATCGGATTGAACAATTTCTAATGCCCACTCAATACCATTTGTTGCCCCAATTAAAACAGCTTTGTTGAAGGATATGAGGAGAAACCATAGACTGTCGAATCCAATGATGCATGTCACCTGTACGCACATCCTGTGATGTCTAACTTTTGCACTACAGATGTTTTGGGAACTACATATCCCATGCTGCTCAGAAAGTCATGGGGCAACATGGGATATGTAGTTCTCAAAACATCTGCAGTGCCAAGGTTAGCCAGCACTGCAGCTCAGTTCATATTACGTGAAAGGATACTGCACCTTAGCGTGTTCTCCTTGAATGTGATTTTCAGCTTTGAGAATATGAATGGATCATTAAGAATGCGTTGGGGGGTATTTATACAGGGCAATTCTGGAGAAAGTGTTTTTAAAAGTGATGCAACCAGCAGCACCATCCCATGGCTTTCCTCGGCAACTGCAGAGTAGACATGTGCAAAACTAAAATTTTCGTTTTGTTTTCGTCCATTTGGACGAAAATGTTATTTATTTCGTATAAAACGAATTTCGTTCATTACTGCATTCGTTTCAGAGGAAATTCGTTCATTATTTTCGTTTCGTTTAGTTTTATTCGTTCGTTTTATAGAATACGTGTAATACTATTGGCTTTCTATAAACCGAACGGGAGCCCCATTCATAAGAAATTCTTATGAATGGGGCTCTCGTTCGGTTCATAGAAAGGCAATAGTACTACATGTTTTCTATAAGCCGAAAGTCTATAAACCGAACGTTCGGTTTATAGACTTTCGGCTTATGGAATACATGTAATCCTATTGCTATTCTATAAACCGAACGTTCGGTTTATAGAATAGCAATAGGATTACATGTATTCCATAAGCCGAAAGTCTATAAACCAAACGTTCGGTTTATAGACTGTCGGCATTTCACTACACGGAGACAGAGTCTCCATTCATAAATTTATGAATGGAGACTTTGTCTCCGTGTAGTGAAATGCCGACAGCCTATAAACCCAACATTCGGTTTATAGGCTGTCGCCTAATGTAATACAATGTCTTTTGTACTACACTACTCGGAGACAAAGTCTCAATTCATAATGAATGGAGACTCTGTCTCCGTGTAGTGAAATGCCGACAGCCTATAAACCGAACTTTCGGTTTATAGGCTGTCAGCTTATGTAATACATGTAATCGTATTGCTATTCTATAAACCGAACTTTCGGTTTATAGAATGCCAATAGACTTACATGCATTCCATAAACCGAAAGTCGTTCATTATGTCGGTTTATGGAATGTAAGTGTACTATGCTATTGTATTTAATAAACCGACTCTATTTCGGCTTATAGAATGCAATAGTACTATGAATGGACGAATGAACGAATGATTTTCGTTTATTAACCATTCGTTCATTCGGCTTTCGTTAGCTTAGCATTTTCGTTATTCGTTTTTCGGACGAATGGACGAAAATGCTATTTTCGGACGAAAATGCTATTTTCGGACGAAAATGCAATTTTCGGACGAAAATGCATTCGTCCGAAAACAAATGCACATGTCTACTGCAGAGTGTTTAGAACTTTGCTCCTCAACTGATTTAAATCATCCTCATTGTCTGTTTTCTTTTTTTCTTTCATGGGATTTAAAAAAAAACCAGTTGATTATTCGAACAAAACAAATATTATCTTTGCTCAGTAAAATGCAACACCAGCCTAAATGACCAGGAGTATGATATATACATTTAAACGTATACTTAATAAAGAGAGAATTTCAGGCCAAAGTAGCCATGTTGGAAAAATTCTCCAATGCAGCTGAATGGGAGACTTATTCCAACATAGGTTCATTGGCCTTAATCCCATCTCAATTGCCTGCAAGTCTCTCTTTATTCAATAGACCACATGTAATGTTTTAAAGACACAGCCGGTTTATTTAGATTGGGTCACCTTCTAACCAATGTTTAATTATGTCTGTGTCGAAACCAAACCTAAATTGAAAACACGCTAAATGTAGTCTGGAGTGTAATAGTCGTACTGTGAGGGGTCCATCCACTCAATAATCCTTTGGCAATTAAAATGTAAATCCATATTTGAGGTTATAGCAGACCATTTTCCTGGAGAAAAAAAACAAAACCTCTGTGCACAACAGAGCATAACACACGTTGTTACCTTGTTTTGCAATAGATCAGCAGTTCTGTGAGGCAATTGTTCTAACACCATTCTGCTTACCTTTCCTGTCCATTTTTTGGAGGGCCTCCAGATTTCCAGCCTGCATGTGACTTCTACTTTCTAACCAGCTGTTGATCTTCAATCATTCTGTGAGTAGGGTCTCCGCTTTTTTTTTCAAATCTATATACCGGCCATATAATTACTCCATAGATTTAGCATTGGCCTTTAAACATTTTTTTTTTACTGTCTTTTCCTTGGAGAGCTTTGAGATGGCTCTGGTGCCATCAGTTATGGAGGACCCAGTAAATGTGATGATCTAAGGCTGACATGTGAGGAGATTAGGCAGTTTGGTGCACCATTTTTATTTGACTGGTACAAGAGAAATTCCAGGAAGGGAAGGAGAGCAGAATGACTGATATTGGACGGAAAAATGGCTAAAATGAGAGGTCACTTTGAGAGCTTCATCTTGGCTTCCTGCAGAAAACTGGTCAATCAAGTTCAAACATGTTCACCATCCCTGACCTACGGGAGTTTTACATCATGAAGACTGAAATGTTTTAAAAGATTGCTGAACCTTAAAGGGACACTAAACATTATTTTTCACCTGTGCTTCTAATATAGAATTGTAGTTGTCCCTAGTATGAGGATAAACTGGCGTGTACATTTGACTTATGCTTCTATAGGAAGCAGGCAGCCGTCTGGTCGGTGACTGTCTCTCTTTGCTAGCGCGGAAAGAGACCTTCGTTTTTGCATGGGATCAGTAGGGGGACCTTAACTCGTATTCGGCTGTCAAAACGGGGCGACATCTGCACCTGCACGCGACAACCAGGAACTGCTGTGTCTCGCATGTGAGACACAGCAGTTAGTAAACCCGCGTGCATCTATTAAGATACATGTCGGGTTTACTTAAATGACCCGGGACATGTTTTGTTTAACTCACAAGGTTTAATTTTCCTTTAAAAAGAAAAATGAACATATACAGTTGTTTATGCTTTTGATTACTGTAAAATACAGATTTGTTCACAAGGTAACACTTCTGATACTCAGCATTCGGTGATTGGCAGTTCTTACAAATAAACAGAGATGTATCTTTTATTTATTCAAAGTTTATCAAACATAACATATCCTTACAATAATATAAAAGACAGGTGTAGCTTTAGTCAATAATTTGTCTGTTGAATGGAAGTGCAATAAGATTTGGCTTTCCAAATATATATTCTGTTGTATGGTTTATCAAGAAAGAGAATAAAATATATGATGGATCGAGGTGAATATTGTTTTCTATATGTTGGGGATGAGGGTAGTGGTTTACAAGGATAATATGGCAACTCATTTAAGAAATGATGCAATTAGGACTTTGCCCCCCCCCCCCCCCCCAAAAAAAAAAATGTCTTGCATTCCAGTGGCAGTTTTTTTTTTTTTTATATAGTGGGATTATGTATAATAGCACCTATGTGATATAGCATAAAAGGCACCAAAAGGAAGCCAATGATAAAAACATGCTATAAATTATGAACATACTATAAAGACATCATTATCTGTAAAACTATATATAGGGATTGCATCCAAACATGATAACGTGTTTGCTAAAGGAAGGAATAGGATACTTGGAGGCATATGTATAAAAAAAACCACCATACATCAACACCAAAAAGATGGTCAATACTCGGAAAACCTCTCTGGCACATAAAGGGTCAAAGCACATCACTTCAATGTGTCGTTCTTGCCCATAGACTAAGACGGTATCATTATATTATTTAGCTGTAGCCATTAGGTATCAAAAAAGCAGTGGGCAGTTACTAGCAGCCAAAGAACAAAGTGGCACTGCAAACAGCTTTGAAGTCAACTGGGATTTAAAAACGCGTTGAGGAGCACTCCACTGCAAAGCATTTTACATTTACTGCTGACAGAGGAAAGAGTGTTAGCCTTTTAGCACTAGGTTTGTTCCAAGAATCTAATGGGGAGGGGGGGGGGGGGGGGCGCTGATTATATGTAAAAGTTACTGTTAATATAATTTCAATATAAATACATTTCTTTTCTAAAATCTTACATAAAACAAGGAAATAAATTCTCTGATAATATTTGTAAAAAGAATAAAATTGTAAGCGCAGAATTAGAAAATACCTATTTACTCATTCACAAGTTAAAATATCCCTTCAGTTACCGCGACTAGTTTTGGTTTCCTGCTTCAGTAGTAGTGGCATATGTAGAATATTCATCAACATCGAATATGATAACCTGGCCTGGAAGCCTATTCATTTTCTATTACAAATTTACATATGTTTATTTAACAAAAAGGTTTAAAAAAAAAAAAAATCAAAAAGCATTTGCCATGACAAGGCCGGATAAAAAATGAATAAACTAACTTATGTGCACAAACATTTTTAGAATAAGTGTCATGCAAAAAAATATATTAAGCCTCGAACCTCTGTTACATGAGAGTTCCGATACTTTATATTTGTGTAGTGGTCCACTGATATTTCGTTATAGCCTTGAAATGCCAAATGCTTTCTTTGGTTGCTAAATAATGGACCAATTGTTTTTTTTGGGGGGTGGATGGGCAGAAATGACGGAGCCCAAAAAGAGTACCATGTCGTCAGTGGGTTATATTCACTAAAAGGTGAGCTGAGGTGAGATGAACATTGCATCTCATCAATTTAACTATACATTGTGCAGGGACAAACCTGGTGAGTTTCCCCCAATAAGCAAACTCAGCAGGATTATCCCCACACCTCACCTCACTGAGTGCACTTATATCAATAGTCACTTTTTTCTTGTGTCTTCAGTGTTTTTAGTTGACACATACAGGTTATTCATAACATTGGGTTACTTTTTAAGGGCTTCTTCTTATATCTTCATTGACAAATATGTATGGCAATGATGGCTATTCTTGGGACTACAGACGTTTTGGGAACTACAAATCCCATGATGCTCTGTCAGTCTAACATGTGCATCATGGGACATGTAGTTTTCAAACATCTGCACTGCCAACGTCAGCCATCAATGATTTAGGAAGTTATTTATAACAACAAAATTCTAAAAGTGAAAAAAAAAATATTACTTTCCATTATGATTGCCTCGATTTGGGAATTTTGCCCTAGAACAGCATCTTTATCAGTGATGGTTGACCTTGGCACTGCAGGTGTTTTGGAAACTACATATCCCATGATGCTCTGTTGGTCCTAAGACTGTCCCAAACCATATACAAAGCACATGGATCTCTAAAACATCTCCGAATCTTAAAACAAAATACCACAAGCCACCATGAATTTATAATACAGAATCAAGATAACAACTAGAAAATCAAACCACTTACGAGTGTCGTAAACCAAAAGTCATCTGTTAATTTAAACTAAAAACATCCAAACAGGGGTTTAAAAAAAAAAGGAAAATCCTTTTCTGCACAAAAAAAATATAGCATCTTGGCAGCGCGATTGTGTGCAATAACTGAGTATATCAGGATCTGCACTTATTAAAGATATAGATTTCTGTGCCTTGTATATTAATTTTGTCACTATCCTAATAATATTCTAATATATTAATCCTTGGTTACATTCATTAAGATCATTTCATTATTATCCATAGAATATTTATGTATAGTTACATAAAAACAATACATGATATCATACTTTACATCTCCTAACACTGTTTATGTCATAGTTAACATACTTTTTTTTTATTCATAATTGAGCTTTTTTGTTTTTCATCATTGAACCCCTTTTCTTCCATAAAGGGATAGTAGCAGAAGACATATTATCATTTATCTTCTCCCTCGCTTGTTTGTGAAGTTGCAGAAAAGGAAACTTTTTCGATTCCTATTTTTTAAAGTGCACGGAAGTCCAGATTTCTTACGATCTTTGTAGGTTTTTAGTCATGTTCCTATATATCCCCCGGTGGAAGGGAGGGTTTGCGTATTATTTATTTCTTCTTCTTCTATTTTTTTTTTTTAACTTTGAGGAAAATCACACAGGTACTGTTCTTCCGTGATGGCGCGACCTTGACCTTTCAAGTACAGCTTGGCGGTTATCTGCAAGAAAAAAAATAAAACAAAATGTTTGTTAATAGATAAAAAAACAATAATATCTCTTTGTCAACCGGTCTTCAAACAGGCCTATAAAGCCGCTGGAGATAAACATGTAAATAGGTAAAAGAAAATAAAAATTATAAAAAAAAAACCTGGATCAGAGTCAGGTATAAAACTGCCGCTGCCAGGGTTGGTTTCACAAGTTCTACAATCAGCATTAAATTAGCTTCCTGATCAGAGAAACAGGGATGAAAGCTAGGGAAGAATGTGCTAAAACAGTTCCTTTGGCAATAACGGAATACAAAACAAACGCCGGGCTAAGTTGTCATTCAGTGAGGAAGCTGTGTAAGTTTGTCAGAAGGAACTTCAATTCCCTCTCAAAGTGTGAGCACAGAAGGTGGCAAAATATACAGAAAGCGGAAGGATTTGAGAAAGACTCCTTGATGTTCTTTTAAACTAAAGGAATGTAACCTTGGTTTTGTTACAGATCTGGTACTTTTTAGTGACAGTTGCTGAAGGTAATTTATAGACATGTGCATTCGTTTTCGGACGAATGCATTTTCGTCCGAAAATAGCATTTTCGTCCATTCGAAAAACGAAGAACGAAAATGCTAAACTAACGAAAGACGAATGAGCGAATGGTTAATAAACGAAAATCATTCGTCCATTCGTGCTATTGGCATTCTATAAACTGAAATAGAGTCGGTTTATAGAATACCAATAGCATAACATATATATTCCATAAACCGACATAATGAACGACTTTCGGTTCATGGAATGCATGTAATACTATTGGCTTTCTATAAACCGTACTAGAGTCCCCATTCATAAGAATTTCTTATGAATGGGGACTCTAGTTCGGTTTATAGAAAGCCAATAGTATTGCATGTATTCTATAAGCTGAAAGTCTATAAACCGAAGATCGTTTGGTTTATAGACTTTCGGTTTATAGAATACGTCTAATACTATTGCTTTTCTATAAACCGAACGAGAGCCCCATTCATAAGAATTTCTTATGAATGGGGACTCTAGTTAGGTTTATAGAAAGCCAATAGCATTACATGTATTCCATAAGCCGAAAGTCTATAAACTGAACGAAGTTTGGTTTATAGACTTTCGGTTTATGGAATGTGTAGGTCAATTGATTTGTATGAACGAATAAAACGAAACGAAAATAATGAACGAATTTCATCGGAAACGGATGCAGTAATGAACGAAATTCGTTTTAGACGAAATAAATAAAATTTTCGTCCGAATTTTAGTTTTGCACATGTCTAGTAATTTACCATTTTCTATAGCTGAGGCCTTGAGGAGGGTAGCTCACCTACTGTTGCACCCCAACTCCCAACACCCTACACTAGTTGTCAAATTAAATGGGCTTTACTAAAAGGATTATAATCAGCAAATAATGTATCTTTTCGAGCCCTGTCTGCTTCTATAGTTCTAGCAGGATGCTGACATCTTGACTTGAGGTGATGGAAGATCTGAACCATATGTCCCAAGAATCTAAACAACATGTCCGCCCCCTGATAGAGCTATGCAAGCAAAGACAACAAGGTACTTTATTTGTATTCTTTCATTAAAGTATTTATATTTAAATTGCCTACACAAGATGCAATCTTTCAATTAAGCATAAGTCAATTTGTGGCTGACAGTTGTCCAATAAGAAAGCCCATATGCCACATCTTCTGTATAAAAAGCTGACATAACATTAATACATGCTTTTATTTACAAAAAGTGTGGTAGATGTAATTAGTTAGCTTTTAAAAAACATAGGCAGTCAGAGGAATCAGAAACAACATCAAACTATATTGTCTAACATTTAAAAAAGGGTATAAGGTATAGCAGATATAAAAAAGTATTCTCTCATCTTTATATCTATATATTTTTAATATTAATTAATGTCAAGGTTTCTGTTCCTGTCTTGGCTGTTTTTAGATATTTGTTTCACCTTTTTTTTTAAACATGTTATAACAGTTTAAAAGGTGCACTGTGATTGTTATGCATTTACATATGCTCTAGAACAGGGGTAGGCAACCCTCGCCACTGCCAGATGCCATGGACTACATCTCCCATAATGCTCTTACAGCCATAATGCTGGCAAAGCATCAAGGGAAATGTAGACCACAACATCTGCAGTGGCAAAGGTTGCCTACCCCTGCTCTAGAGACACAGGTATAATTAAAAAAAGAAATTAACAATAAGGTGATATAGCTGCGCCTTTTTTTTTTTTCTGCGCCACAATATGATGACTCATGGAGAGGTGGGGAGATAAAGCTTGGAAGCATTAAAGAAGTAGAACAGTTAAACAAAGAATCAGATGTAGATTTGCACTTAAAATATTAAGAAGATTTAATGTACATGAGGCCTTGATTCTAGTGTAGAAAGGCCGTGTTCAATGAATGCATGATCAAACTACAGACATATCATTACAATAATTCAGAGCATGGAACAAGTGTAAATTGTCAGTGTATTTTCTATTCCAACTTGCATTAAAAATAGATTTGACTCCTCAGGGTACGTACAGATTAATTAAACATTATCTGTAATAAAAAATGAAGTGTTACAAGCGGCGGAATATTACTTAAATATTGTTTCATTATATCTCATTGAGTTCCCATAATAAATTTAGTACAAAAGATCTAACTGCAGAAAAAAAAAAGACTTCCACCTTTGTACAATTGTTCCCTTTTCAACAAATATGTATGGCACAGTCCATTAGCAGGCATTGTTATTGTTGGATGTTGAGCTATACAAGTTTGCTTGAACAAGCAAGTTATTTATATATTTCTCCGTACAGTGTACGGTGACATTTAGGTTGATTATAAAGAGAAATGTTCTTGCAGGACCTTAACTATGTGGTACAGTTTCACGGACAGCATTTGTTTACTCACAATGGCTTCACACTCTCCCTTCTCTTTCCTGGTATTTATTAAAAGAGAAATGTGAAGGCTATAAAATTCATGAAAAAAAAAAACTGTTTTTGGGAACATCACGGCTTGTTAAATTTGTTAAAAAAATAAATAAGGTGAAATAAGGTTTCAGCTTTCAAATTATATTTTCATTTTATAAAAGAGTACTTTTTATTTTTATTTTTTCTAATCACATTTTAATCCGCATGTGTTTGAAAGCCATGGCTCTTAATGGTTTCTATGATGTCACTTGCTGTAGTCTATAGCAAGGGTCCGCGGCCACTGTTCAGCCGGGCCATGCGCTGTGAGGGAAGCGTTCTGCGCTCCCTTCCAGCCGGTTACTTTATGAAACGTGGCATCAAAAAAGTAAAAATAAATAAATAATTGCAGCCGGATATGACCTTACGTCATATCTGGTGGCTGTGTTTCACACCAAGGACATGGAGTAGCAAGTAAGGTAAGTACTGAGGAACGGGAGAGGAGGGTGGCAAATAACGAGCAAAATACTGGCATATTGAGTGGCAATATACTGGCATACTGAGAAGCAAAATACTGGCTGATTGAGAGGCAAAATACTGAATGGCTAAATACTACCATACTGAAAGACTAAATATTGGCATATTAAGAGGCAAAGTACTCACAGATTGAGTGGCTAAATCCTGCCATATTGAATGGCTAAATACAGGCATATTGAGTGGCAAAATACTGGCATATTGACCCAACCCCCCAAAATAATCTTCAATGGAAACGGTTCCTGGTGCCAAAAAGGTTGGGGACCCCTGGTCTATAGAACTACATTCCAAGGCCTTTCCACTTGTCTTGTCCATGGTGGACAAGGTCGGTGACAATAAAAAAAAAGTATATTGTACCTATTACAATATTCTACCTTGGTTCTGTTCATTCTTTCCTGTCTGTTTAGGAAGAGAGGACATATGAATACTTTATAGCTCTGGTATTTCTTAACATACTATTATCTCATTATAGCAAGTGCTTGTGAATAGAGTTGAGCTGACACCTGGATGTTCGGGTTCGTAAGGTTCGGCCGAACTTTGAAAAAATGTCCGGGTCCGTGCTCGAACTTGACCCCGAACTTGACCCCAAACACGAACCCCATTGAAGTCAATGGGGACACAAACTCTTGGCTACTAAAATGCCTCTTAAAAAGTCCTGGAAAGGGCTAGAGGGCTGCAAAATGAAGTAAAATGTGGGTAAGAGTAGGACAAGTGCCCTGCAAGAAAATGTGGATAGGGAAATAACTAAAAATAACATAAAATACATACAAATTACAAATACAGCTGAGCCATAAAATATCACTAGATGGAATATTTGATTTTAGCTTTGGAAGAACATAAATCTAAATCTAAAGCATGGCTGCCAGGAGGATCAACATAATTATCCATTTGAGAGAGGGTTGGAGTGCAGGGTATTCTCTTTCAGTTTATACTAAGTGACCCATAGGTTGAGGAGGCGGTGACCGTGGCGGTGTAGGTGGAAGCGGCGCTGGAGGAGGAGGAGGTAGCCAGAATTTGTGGCAAAGTGCGCTGTAAGCACAGTATTTGACGGTTCTATTTGACTCTCAGATATGAAGTGCAGGATGCATATGTAATATTTAACACCAACAAATTGCAGGATTTAAAAATGCCTAAATGTTGCCCACTGAGCTCACAGAACAGGATTAAAGTCATGTGCCTGGCACACATGCAGTTGCAAGTGCGCTGCACTCTCTGTGGCACTGGGCTCAGGGAAGGGTACAAATATATAGTATAGCACCCACTAAAATAATCACTGTAATTTGAATAATCGCTGTAGGATTATGCCCCTCAATATGCCAGGATTATGCCCCTCAATATGCCAGTATTATGCCTCTCAATGTGCCAGGACTTAGCCACCCAATATGCCAGGATTATTATGCCACTCAATATGCCAGGATGTTCCCACACAATATGCCAGGATTATGCCCCTCAATATGCCAGGATTATGCCCCTCAATATTTCAGGATTTAGCCCCTCAATATGCCAGGATTATGCCCCTCAATATGCCAGGATTATGCCCCTCAATATGCCAGGATTATGCCCCTCAATATTCCAGGATTTTGCCCCTCAATATTCTAGGATTTAGCCACCCAATATGCCAGGATTATTATGCCACTCAATATGCCAGGTTTTTCCCACCCAATATGCTAGGATTATCATGCCACTCAATATGCCAGGATTATGCCCCTCAATATCCCAGGATTTTGCCCCTCAATATGCCAGGATTTTGCCCCTCAATATGCCAGGATTATTATGCCACTCAATATGCCAGGATTTTCCCACACAATATGCCAGGATTATTATGCCACTCAATATGCCAGGATTTTCCCACACAATATGCCAGGATTGCCACCCTCTTCCTCCCCCCTCCCCCCTTACTTACCTCCTCGCTGCTGCTCTGTCTCCCGGTGCAGGTCCGTGGCTGTGAGGGAAGCATTGTGCGTTCCCGTCCAGCTAATGCGCATTCAATAAAGTTTGGCTTAAAAAAAAGTTTATTGAATCCGCATCGGCTGGAGGGGAGTGCACAATGCTTCCCTCACAGCCACGGACCTGCACCGGGAGACAGAGCAGCAGCGAGGAGGTAAGTACAGGGGAAGGGGGAGGATTTTTTTTTTTCACGGTTCCGGCACCCCCTGCTAAGTTGCACCCTAGTTGCTGCCTAGGTCGCCTTACAGGTGGCGCCGGCCCTGCCGAACCCTGAACTCCAACACGAACATGCAGTGGAATGTCCGTGTTCAGGTCCGGGATCCAAAAAAGTAATGTTCGGTACGAACCCGAACAGTGCGGTTCGGGTTCGCTCAACACTACTTGTGAAATAAAGTGCTGCGTGTGTCATACAACTATTTGTGTATTTAAAGCTAGCTTTTCTCTTTAACGGTTTTTATGCTAGGATGGCATTTATATATAAATAATAAGGATTATCATGAAATATTGGAAATGTATAAATTTTCACTTTTTTTTTTTAGCTCAAGGGCCATAGAAGTTTGTCACTCCATATGTTGACCTCACTTGGGTACTCAGGAGCAAACTAATTGGAAAAATTCAACCATTTAGCTGCATTGGATAATTTTTTCCAACTTGGCCTAAAGTTTTAACTTCCCATCTCATTTCCCTGCAATTTACTCTTTATTGAGTATGCACTTGGTACAACACTGTTATAATTAAATGGAATTGTTACATATTTTTATTCAACTAATGCCATTGTTAGATAATTGTTTAATGAATACAGACATAAACATAAAAGATTCTATTTGCTAGCCGGGTTTGCTTCATCTATTAGGGGTGTATGTATTGTCAACAAGTATTCAGTATATTGTAAATAATTACAGTGACAGTGCTTACACTCATGATGTAACTGGCTATTTTCTCTCCTAGTTAACAGTATTTCAGGTGCAATGTTTCTCTCTTTCTTCTCTCTGTATAATTTATAGCCTGCTGTTACAATGCATTGGCAATTATATTATCCAGAACCAGCTAAGAAAGTGTTTAATTGATGAGTGAAAATTATGTAGTGTCCATTCTGCAGGAATACACTCAATTTTTAAAAGTAAAAACTTCTTGATTTTGCAGGATTAGCAGTTCTGGGGCAAAACTTTGAAGGTCTAGTGAGCTCTATGCAAGCCGTTCAAATGTGACAGTCAATTCACCTCACTTTTAATACTCTCCCCTTGTTGCTTCATTGGTGGCCATGAAGACCTGACCTTCTATTATATGTATTGCTAATGCCAAAATGAGCATCATGGGAGACAAGCATACCGATACTGGAATGCTAGAAGTCACCTGTACCTGTGTGAATGGGTGGCTAACTCAGGATGCGGCTGATTATTTTCTACAAAAATAAGTATCTTGTTATTTTGGAATGCTATTCCTTTAACACAAATCACTGTTCAAAACCTATTTTAACACACACTGCACCACCGAGTCTGCTTAAAGGGACAGTCTAGTCCCCAAACTTACTGTGGTGCAAGTTGAAGGCTACTGCTTGTATAGTAAATAGGGTTTTTTTTCCAGTGTGATTTGATGCAGGCATTCTGCATAAAACACTTTTTTAATATTTAACTGTTTTCCCCCCGTGATTACTCTCCATGTACACTACAGGTGTGGGAGCAGTAACTGTTTTGTTTCATTTAGTCCCTTCCTGTGCTGGTGGAATAGAAAGTAGTGTGTGGAATGTAGTAACCTACAGGATGTTCTTTGTCCTACTTCCTGTCTGTCTGCACTTAAAATCCTGGATCACAGACTGGCAGAAAAAGGTAACCCATTCATAGCCAAGGATGAGGATTTATTTATTCATGGGCAAATTCATATATAATACAGAGTTGAATAGACTGATGGGTAGACTGACAGAGACACAGTTAATGTTAAGTAAACTAGAATGCAGTAGAAAGTGGAGTTAGCTATATTATAAAGACAGAAAGAGCTTAGGTTAGTAGGGTGAAATGAGAGAGTTGTTCTGATTGCAATTGCAATCTGAAATTGTCTACAGGAGAGAAGGCCAGCAGTTCTGTAATAGCATCAGTTCTGCCACCTGGGTGTCAAAGTGATGTCACATCATTTTAGGTGTGCTGGCATTTATGTGAGAGAGAGGTGGGCTGCTCATAATCCTCAGCTGGCTAGCACTTGAAACTATGCAAGATATGGAATGCCTATCATCCTCAGCCAGCTAGCACTTGAAACTATGAAAGGTATGGAATGCCTATCATCCTCAGCAAGCCTGTATATATATGAGAGAGAGATGGAATGCTTTGATGCCATGACTGACATTATGAAGTGAACAATTCTTATTGGGTTTTGCTGAGAAAAAAAATCCACTACAAAGTCTGAGGCAAAGAAACTAAAATGGGGACATCCTGAACATCTGCAAATTTGCAATCTCATTAAAGTGTAAGTTTTTCAATTGTTAAGCAGTGAAAAATGTAAAATATGCTTTTTAAAGTACTTTGAACGTATTTTAATATTCATTTATATTTGGAGGAGCCATTTTGGGCAAAAGGATAACTGTCCCAAAATATTCAGTTATGTTTAAGTGACATATTGCTTGTAGTGTAGGAATTTTAAATAGAATGCTTTAATTTAAAAAAACAAAACAAATAAAGTACCATATTGAGTCCTCTTTGCTCCATACTTCTTGGGTCAGACAAGTCAGATCTTCCTTTTCTTACACAAAATTCTAAACAATATGTCCATCCCGGATATAGCTGTTATGGAGCAATGCGGGCTCAATAAGGTACTTTTTTTTTGTATTATTCAATAAATATTCTATTTATAATGCTGATACCTGACACTATCCTTCAATTCAACAAAGCATTGTCGTTTTGCCAACATTTGTCATGGCACACCTCTGTACATTTCAAGGTGATACATTGTTACTCAGTGGCCTGACATTACACTGGAGCTTGGTTGAAAGAAAATGAAAAGCACAATTCTGCTGCAGTATTCTTTTAAAATTATTCCATTAAGAAAATACTAATTCCGCAGTTATAGAGTGGTTTACATTTGACTACGCATACAAACATCAGAAAATACAAGTTGCATGAGTGAATGGTTCCATAATCAAGTCTAGAAATACTACTTAGTGGATTTAGCATAAGTAATGCTATGGGTAAAGCACATTTTGTGGATGTATAGTGTTCCTTGAAGGATAAGTACATGCTAAATAAAGTATACTAAAACTCTTAACTGTTGCACAAATATGGAGGCATGTCAGGGGTTGGGTGTGAGGACAAAAGGATGAATCAGATGAAGGATAAATGAGTATGAAGGCTGAGCAGGAAGATGGGAAAGTGTCAATCTTGGAATTCCAGTGGCTAGATGGTGAGATTCCAGAAAGTATTTGGAATGGTGTAGGAATGGTCAGAATGATGAAGTGAGGAATGAGTTGTATTCACTGACTAAATATCTGTCAATAGTGGTATAACAGAAGGGGTATTTGGTGGATAAGGCTATGAAATGTGAGACTGATGGGTAAATAGAATGGTATGTGCCAGTGTTTACTTACCCTCATAAACCATTTTAGTAATTACTTATTTCCCATATTCAGTGCTAAAATTGTGTACTTTAGTATAATCAGCTGTATTCTAACAAAACATACACAATTCATACAAATGTTATATATACCCAGTGCAATAGTGCAGCTGGTAAACCTGTTTTTCAATCTTAGGGTTACAGATTTAAATTCTGGAGGGGTATTCTAAGCCCTTCTGTCTTCTGAGGTTTCTCAAGTCTATTCACTAAAATTCGATGCTAGTCAAGGTGGGAAGTTGAATTTTGAGAAAATGTGTCCTCCAAATTCGACCTCTTCAACCAATTCTCTATACTACATTTGACCAACCTATCATCCACCTCAAACTCCCATCTCAAATGTCCTTTCATGCAAAGGCCAGATCATGAACCCTTATGGGCAACGATTATGATTATTGCTTTTGACCTAGCACACGTGTAGAGGTTGTAGGAAGTCATTGCGCAACTACTGGCTGCTGAATGGCTCCCGAAAGTAAGGGGGTAGGGGTCAGAACCACATATGAATTATCTGTGGGCTGAGAGCCATTGGACAACTCCAGTCCCAGATGAAATTAGGGCAGGGCCACTTGCCCTAGACACCATTTGTAATTAAGCGGTTTGGGAGACATTGTGCAGCTCATTGACCTGTTTATGATAAGAGATTGGGTCAGGGCCACTTATACTGGCCCTCAGCATGTTTTAGATGACCTGGGGGCCATTTCAGAAGCCCTGGACCCAATGTATACTTTTTTTCTTGGTAATTTTTTAATTAATTTATTTTTTAATGGGGAAGGTTACTTCAGGTTACGTCCAACTCAACAGTTGGACTTAGTCTGAAAACCTTTGTTTTTCCACTTCCCTTTTGAAATGAATGGGAAGCAGGCTTAACCCCTTGGCGACACAGGACGGACTAGGTCTAATTAGTGCTCTAATGGTATTGTAATGATGCTTTCATATGGAAGCATCGTACAATACTGAAAAAAATGCCCGTCGGCATTTCGATCGCTCCGGAGAGCGATTGAAATGCCGGTTTTAAAGGCACAGTGCCTTTAAAACGCGGGCATTCAAAAACAAGCATAGGAAGCACGTTTTTTCGCTTCCTATGCTCTGTAAGTGTTGCTGATTGCCTCGCAAGTAGCGCTGCCCTTCTAAGGGCAAGAGCACAGGAGGCAGAAAGTACCTTCACAGAGGCAATCAGTGACTGACAGGCACACTGACAAGCAGTGGGGATGCTCTGATGAACACCCCCACTGCCTGGTCAGATCAATATTAACCCTATATTGATCTGACCAGTTAGGATCTGCCTCCCTCTCCTCACATTTTTTTAGTGAGGGAGAGAGACAGATCAAAGTTATAAAAGTAAGTAAAAGTACAAAAAAAATAATAAAAACACAACACACGAATAATAAAACAATAAAACAAAATTATAAAAGCAATTCCCTGCTTTTAACCCCTTCCCTGCCACTGATCTTGCGTAAGCAGTGATCGTGCACATCAGCGCATTTATTTTTGCTGTTCGTGCATTTTTTTAGGGGTTAATTTTTTTTGTACTGTAATTTATTACAGTACTACAAAGGCTCTTCTAAGAGTTATTAACCCCCTCTTTGCCGCCGATCACTGCTTAAGCAATAATATTGACGCCAAAGCAATTTTTATCTGTCTGCATATTTTTTTCCAATTTTTTTTTTTACACATACCCGCTAGGGGATTACTTGTAAATTAAAAATATTTGAGATTTTTTTTTAAAGCTGTCTGAGCGCATAGTGATCAGTAACAGCGAATTAGTGGCAAAGTCGGTTTGGTGATTGCTCAAATTAGCTCACCATTCGCCCTGGTCATATCAAAATTGGTCGGATCAATATTCACAAATATTGATCTGCCTCCCTCTCCTCACTTACATTTTTGTGACGGAAAGAGACAGATCAGTATTAGTGATATAAAATAACATTTTATAAAATTGTCAGGTTTTATAAAAGTCTTTAACTGTGTATTAACCCTTTCCTGCCATTCATCACAGTATAAGCAGTAATCTTGCACAGCAACAGTATGTTTTGCTGTCTGCACTGTTTTATGGATTAATTTATTTGTACTGTAATGTATTACAGTACTAGATAGGCTCTTCTAAGAGCTATTAACCTCTTCTTAGCTCAAGATCACTGCTTAGTCACTGATTCTGAGGCCGCGGACTCAGGGTTCGATTTTGACCCTGGTCAGCTTTCTGATACATCATCATCTAGTGATGTATCGGTTGCTGCTGAGCCCTTGGCACAAGGAGTGATGGGTGTCTACCTTCAAAAAATATATGGTTTGGTGGGGGTAAATGACATTGGCTGGCTTCAAAGATATATCCCATATAGGACACGGACCCAGGTTGACTACATGTCAAAATTCCAAGTTGGAATTTTGAGATGCGCATCTCACAAATGTTGCCTTCTAGCTAAAAAACAAACCAACAAACCTATGCATGGGTGGTATCCCTGTACTCGGGAGATGTTGCTGAACACATATTGGGTTGTTGTTTGGCAGTGACATATACCAGAATCTGTCAATTCATGCCTGAAGTACAATGCATGTGGAAAAAAAACTCCCAAAAAAGTACTACCACAAACTTTTACAAAGGCTGGTGGTAGAATTAGTACATATACAGTATTAAAATACCACCATTTGAAATACCTTAGGATGTCTTTTTTCCAAAAATATATGGTTTGGTGGGGTAAAATACATTGGACGGCTTCAAAAATGTTCCAAATGGAACATGGGTGCAGGCTGGCTACATGTCAAAATTCCAAGTTGGAAATGCGCACCCCCTAAATGTGGCCTTTTAGCCCCAAAACAACCCAACAAACCTATGCATGCGTGGTATCCCTGTACTCAGGAGATGTTGCTGAACACATATTGAGGTGGTTTTTTTGCACTGACACATAACATGATCTGTGAATTCATGCTCGAAGTACAATGTATGTGGAAACAAAACATAAAAAAATTACTAACCTAAAATTTGACAAAGGCTGGTGGTAGAATTAGTGTATGGAAAGTGTTAAAAGGCCACAAATTAAAAAGAAATTTTTTTTGCTGCAAACTTTGGCAAAGATTGGTGGTAAAACGGCTACATGAAATGTGTCAAAATACCCCAAGTTAAATGCCCTGAGTGGTCTAGTTTTTCAAAAATATGTACATGTTGGGGGTCATTCATGGATTTAGTACAGATATCAGTGTTACAATGTCACTATCGCTAATTTTGAAAAAAAAAAAGGATTTTAAAATAGCTTTACACTACTTATAGTTCTGGCCCTGTAACATGAATAAAAAAGCACAAAAACATAAAACATGGGCTATTTCTGAACTCAGGACATATATTAGAAACTATTTAGCAGTGTTTTTTTGTTGTCTCTTGTACATGAGTATACGATTTTTCAAATACACATTTTTTTTCATTTTTTTGCCATATTTTTTTTTTTTTTTTTTACATCAAATTATATGCTATTATCAAAAAAATGGTATCAAAAGAAAGCCCTTCTTATGACGATAAAAACGATATATAGTTTGTGTGGGTACACTAAATGAGACAGAAAAAAATGACAGCAAAACACAAACACCTCAGAAATGTTAAAACAGCCCATGTCACCAAGCGTTGAACAAACCAAAAAAGTCATGTCACTAAGGGGTTAATCTTGCTCCCCTCCATTTCGGCTGGCTTCACCTTATCTCCATCTGGCACAATGGTTAGTGAATACCATTCTGAAGGTTCAAAATGCGGGTAACGAGGGGTTTAATCTGTCTTAATCTAAAACTCCAAAATCGAATATTAGTGAATAGACCCAAATGAGTTGGGTAAAAAAAAACAATTTGTAATTCAACTACTGATTTGGTTAATTCAGAGCATGTGTGCTTTTGGGACAAAAACCCTCTATAAAAAATGATTTATTACAAATATACTACACTCTCTGCAGAAGGATACCTAAAGGGTGCAAAGGTTTTTGTAATGTTGAGATCACATCCGGGTATCTTTTTAATACCATCACCCACCTTGTGAATCAAGCTAAAATAAACATTAAAATGCTTTGAAGGCATAACTTCAAACAATCCCAATCATGTTCCTTTCTAGTTTGTTGGCCGTTTTTTTTTTTTCCCATTGGCTTTCAAACAAAACAAAAAATACATTTATAAACACACAAACAAGTAAATGACTGAGTCATCTGTTTAAAAGATGTGAATGAAAAATAATGAAGCATGTTGACTGTTTACCAGTACATGGCCAGTTGCGAGATATGGCTGATGAAATTCTGACTAGATGTTCCATCAGGACCCAATAGACACAATCTTCCCTGATACACCATCTCCCTCGGGAGGCGATAGCATTCTATGTAAGGACACACAGAGCTATGTAGTTAATTCATATTAACCATTCAGATAATGGTCTGACATGCTCAACAATGATCACTGATGTTCAGTTGGGCACGGCGGAAAGGAAGAGGTTAAGGTGTTGACTGGAGAGTGTGATTATGATGGATAATAAAGGAGAATGTAGATTTTGCAGTGTGGTACCAAACACTTTCAGGACAACTGTGCACAAACAGGAGGAGGACGGCACAGTGAAGCTAGGATTAAAGCTACACTGCCACCTAGCAATCTAAGCTCAGACTGTGTTCTGTTCTTTTTATCTCTTCAGTATAGCTGCAACTGCAATATAGATGGAGCAGTGTTCAGGTTAACCCATTGGCGGCCAGAATCACTGTTTATCCATTTGAAACTAAAGTGCCATATAAACCATATAAACTGTGCATTGATCGTTGATAAAAAAAAAAATAATAATAATATTAGCCAAATAATAAAACTAAAAATAAGTAAGACTTTTTTTACTGGCTTTTTCAGCTATCTTTCCATCATGATTGGAATCATATATGTCACTAAGTAGGGGTGGAAGTCTTCTTTGAAGCTGGCAGTATCAATGTTATTATTATCTCCCCAATTTAAAGGACAACTAAACTTTATTTTTCACCTGTGCTTCTAATAAAGAAACACATGCGAAAAAGTATTTGTCGATAGTCTGAGGATAAACTGACATGTACTTTTGACAGTACAAGTCAGTGTAGCCTCTGACTGGAACCTGCCATGCGTCATAGGAAGCAGGTAACCACTTCAGGTCAGAGACTGCCTCTTGTTTTTCCATGGGATCAGCAGAGAGGGTGGAAGAGAAATATTCCTGGGAAGTTTAGACCCCCATCAGACCTTTGACTGGCTGTGTACGAGCTGACACTGTCTCCAGACCGGCTGTGTCTCACTCTTACGATACACACTGGGTTTACTTGGGAGAAGCAGGACTTGTTTTTTAACCCTTGCCTACTTAATCAGTCACATTGGAATCAGGGCATTTTTAAACTGAGCAAATAGAAGTAGTTACTGTTATTTACATGTTTTTATATATACTTGTTAATACTTATATTTTAATTAGTACCATCTGTCTCTGACATCACATCTGCTTTGTGAAAAAGCACAGTCCGGGAACTAAACACAAAGTAAATCAGTTTTAGAAACCCATGGGTGTCATCCAAAATAATGACATGGAATCAGTAAACCGGGCCACCATCAGAAACTGTGTGGCCTCTTGCAGAACAAATCATCTGGGTCCCTCCCCCTCCTCACTCCATTTCTCATGCACTCCTTTTGTTATTGCCTCAACATCTCTTGCAATAGACCACCTTGCAGCATCCATAGCACTTGAAATAACACACAGTTTGCACCCACAGGTCTTGTCAAAGCACCAGGATTGCCTTTACAGGTCTTGCCATGGCACCAAGATTGCATTTACAGGTTCTGCCAGAGTTCCTAGATTGTACACCTAGGACATACCCCTGTAACCAGATTACACACCAAGAACATGCCCTAGCACCCAGATTGCCCACCAAGGACATGCCCCAGCCATCACCCAGATAACACACCCAAGACATGACCCAGCCAGCACCCAAATTGCATACCCAAGACATGCCTCAGCACCCATATTGTACACCCAGGACTTACCCCAGCCAGCACCAAGACTGCGTCCACAGGACATGTCATAGCACCCACATTGCACAACCTAGGAAATGCCCCAGCACCCACATGATAGACCCAGGAAATGCCCCAGCACCCATGTTGCACAGTGAGGACTTGCCCCAGCACTAGCATTGCACAGCCAGGACTTAATCCAGCTAGCACCCACATTGCAACAAAAGGATATGACCCAGCGCCCACACTGCACACCCAGGACTTACACCAGCTAACACCCACATTGCATTAATAGGTGTTCTCCAGCAGCCAATTTGCATCTGCAGGACTTCCCTGGTGTGCAATGGTGGTCAGCTGAATGATTGTCTCACAAACATCCTCCCATGCTGTCTCTTGCACTCTTCATGCATGTCTAGAGTCTGAGCGCTGGCAGGTCACATGACCCCTGATATTCTGACCTCAAAACATGTGCAGGGAGTGTGACAGGCAGCCTGGGAGGACGTCTCTGTGCCTATGAAGCACACAGAAATCCATATGCCTGCCCACCTACAGAGAGGGATGTGAGATCTTTTCATCTCCCCCAGCGCCTCTGAGAGCAAGCATTTTTTTTTCAAAGGACTCCAAGTGGGCCGCAGGATCTTTACAATCATGTGTTATGTCAGCACATAGGGTTCCCCCCAGCTGGTATTTTACCTTCAGGCTGGTAAAAAAAAAATGTGCTTGAGGACTATACTAACACTATGGAGTCAGTAGCCTGGCTGGTATATTTTTTTTTACAAGGTGGCCTCCCTATCAGCCTCCCTTTCAGTTCTGTGATGTCGACATACAAATAACATGTGGTTCATGTGGTGACAATGAAAAGCAAATGGTTCCCAATGCATTGTTAATGGCAGCCCGAGTCATCATTAAAAGTCATAGGCTAAGGAAAGCTGAGTCCATATCATAGCAAAGGGGCAATAAACACTTTATATCATCCTGCCATGAATGCGTATTAAAGCACAATCTAATTTTTATTTGCCCTTGTTCTTAACAAAAGCACATAACGGAGACATTGTTGGTCTCATCAATGAGTGTGGGAACTTGCAATACACCTACTGCATCCTCAAGGACTTGCCATTCATCCATTGCACCCACAGAACCTTGCCATACACCAACAGCACTTATCACTGCCCCCTAAAGGACTTGCCATTCATCCATTGTACCCACAGAACCTTGCCATACACCAACAGCACTTATCACTGCCCCCTAAAGGACTTGCCATTCATCCATTGTACCCACAGAACCTTGCCATACATCCACAGGGTTCTTACCACATATCCCTAAAGTCTAGTGGGAGGCAGCATGATGTCTGTGTACCACCCTATCGCTGCCACCTCCGCTTCCCCCAGTGAGATCCAGGAGCAAAGCCGTATTTTCAAAGTATTTGCTCTGAAAAAACCTTGCCTTATATTTGAGTAAATACGGTAATGACAAAAAAATGTATTTCTAAGAAAATATATACAGCATTCTCTTGCCACAAGAAAACATAGTACAACAAATAAACACTTGTATATAGGTTCAAGTGCTCTTCATGATGTTGCCATGTTATGTGTTACATTAATAATATTATGTGCCATGGGTAGAAACAGATTAGCGTATCTTGGCCAATGTATTTGCAATTAAATTGAAAAGCATTGTGCGCCGTCTAGTCACAATGGCGAGATAGTCGCACGATTATAGTATCCGCTCCTTAGTCCTTTATACCCGACCCTGCCCTACCTCCTTAAACTTTGCATTTTTATTTTCTCGGAACCTGCTTTTTTTCCGATGAGGTCTGCTTTTATCTGTTAACTGCTTAGCTTGATAATATTTCCCATGCATTGTATATCAATGTTTCAAGAGACTATGTCACAAACCACAGAGCATGGCAAAAAAAAAAAAGAAAAAAAAAAAAAAGAACCTTGATATAGAAAAGTGCCCGCGAGATATATACACACACTACAAATTATAAGAAAAGGCCCGGCCAGCTTTATACAAAGTTACAGATCCATGAAAAGAAGAAAAAAAAAAGGCATCAGGGATTCTCTGCAGAAGACAACAATT
Organism: Pelodytes ibericus; assembly: GCA_036172795.1. NCBI lineage: Eukaryota > Metazoa > Chordata > Amphibia > Anura > Pelodytidae > Pelodytes > Pelodytes ibericus. Next base: position 20,845,940 of record CM069861.1, read on the forward strand.
GAAGAAGACTTACAGAGCATTTGCTTTCATTTTTTGGGTTTGCATTTTTTAAACATGCATTTCAATAAGGATGGAATTTTGACCTACTTGGCATTTCTATTTGAGAGTTTGCTGCATTGGAGAACACGTTCAAAGACCTTTTGTACATTTTTAAGTCAGGAATACATCAGTACTCCATCTCTTTCAGCATCGTGTGTGGGGTTGTGTTAAAGGTACGTTCACTGAACATCTAAAAACAGGGTCTTCCATGTCTGGAGGCTCATTATGCGACACTTCCAGAAGAATTTGTCGAGCTGGCTAGAGAGTAACTCTAGCCTATAAATAATTCTATACAATATTGCCAAAACAAAGGCCTGTCTGGGATTGCCATTGGTGTCCATCTTTCGTGCAAATCTCAACACAGTTGCCTCAGTGCCCTTCAGACTGACTGCAAGTGAGCTGCTTCAAATAATTGAGCAGACGCAGATTGCAATTATATGTGAAAAACATGGGGTCTGAAGGAAGGTGCAAGTCCCGTCCTGCATTGGCAGGGCATAATTCCTGCTATGTACCCTAAAGCTGGCAAGTGCTGGGTGTCTGTACCGCCACTCGACCACGAGGGACCCCTCCTCTGGCTATGCAGTCTGGAGGGAGATAATTAGAAAATTGGTAGTACTTTGCAATGATCTGTGCTAGTTTCAGACAGCCGAGGAAAGAAAATGCAAATCAGTTTGATCAGCCCAAGCTTTTGTATGTCTTAAGTAAGCAATTCTTAGCATGTATATAATGACTGCATGGATGAGATCATGTTACTAGACTGCATTTATTTCTATTTGCCTTTATCGCTCCACCCACTTCCCCCATCGACTCCATCACTGCTGTCCAACTGGCAGCCAACAGGGCAGTTCTGGCCCTCAAAGGTTTCTGTAGACTCTATCCTACATAAAACATGCTTATATTCCTTTAAATGACCTCATAGAAATGAGTAATGCATGCCCCCTAGCCTATGCTTTAGCTACATATGTGGCCATCCTAATTAAAAACATTGGTCTACCTCATCAAAAGCCTCACACAAAACTTTTTTTTTTCAACTCAAGTTCTAGTTTCTGTTTATTTCGCTGTCGCTGGGAACATCTATCTGACTTTAATCACTTCTATCTGACATTTTATTATCTGGCTATCACTGATATGATTGAAGGATTACAGAGCTTCTGTATTCACAAAGCTGTTTAAGCCAAAGGTCCAGTTCACAAAATATCATATGAAGAAAAAGACATTCCTTCCTCGGTCTGAAGCCAGGACCGCGCACAATGGATTGACATTGAGAGCTTCTAGCCTGTTTGCTTTTGTCTGTTTTTTTTCCCATAGATATATTATGTTTTAAGTCAAAAGAATTGTGACAAGTTATTCTGTAAGCCCTGTCAGGGGGATGTTGTTACATTGTATCCGACTTCTCTGCCAAAAGCTTCAAGAAGCGCAACAGACAATAAGGATAGTTAACCAAATACAGAAAAACACGACATGGGTTGGAAACTTTTCCAAAACATCTTTTTGATTTCATCACCTAATATCTTGCCTTTGATTTGAGCTCCTGATGGGTAATGCTAACAAACTTGTTATTTTTTTTATTTTTTTTCTCTCTCAGTCTTTTTGAGCTCTGTGAATTTACTCAAATAACCCATTGGAAACAGAGATCAAAAGACATTTTAAGTGCAGCAAAATAGTTTTCTTTTCTTTAAGGTAGAAGGCTTACATTAGAAAAAAACTAGAAGTGTCAGCAGATCATGGATGGATACAACGAGGTATAGATCTCTGAGCAAAGCACAGCGAAACACATACATAAAAAAAAAAACAAAAAAAAAAAGCAACTAAAGGAAACAGAAGAGTAATGTCCTTGTGGTTTATTTGGTGTTTTTTTTTTAGAGAACATGGCATGGAAGTGTCATTGTTTGTTTTAATTTCATTTGGTTACATGTGGTTTAGGAACACAGGAGGTTAGACATCTGATGCACCAATACCCACCAGCTGAAGAAGTTTTTTTTAACGAAACGCGTCATGTGGGGTGTTTTGTCTTTTGTGGAATTTGTTCAATACCTGGCCAGGTGAACTACAAGCCGTGGCTAAGAACATATTTTGGATGTTTTTTCTTCCCTATACTTTTATTGTTTATTTTCTTGTTATTTTCGCTTTTTTATTCTATGTAATTATTTATACCATTGTGTTTTATGTCCCTGTGATTGGTCATATTATATACCCTTCGTTGACAAGGACTTTTTATATGTTAATATTATAATTATCTTCTTTTATATATGTACTGTTTGTTTATTATATATTTTTTCTGTAATAAATTGATACTTTTATAATATCCAAATTGCTTTTTGGAGTTTATTTTAGCGCTGTCTTCTCTTACTTAACATTATACTTTTCTTTTGCAGTGGTGCAGATCACTGCAGTCTCAAGACTAGCAGCTTTTTTGTTTATTTGGTGGAGACCCTCCATCCACGAGATCGAGAGATTTCTCTTTACATTGATTATATTGGGTGTTTTTTGAGTGTGTGTGGACCATTTACGGGTTAATTCATACATTCGTTGTTTCTGTCTGCCCCCTTGTATTCTGTGACACATATTTGTATACGTTTGGCATCACCTCACTATAGCACCTTTTACGTTCCAAAAGCGCTGTGCACAGGGCCGTCTTTAATAGTGATTGGACCCTGGGCAAGCATTTGCTTGGGCCCCCTGGACCCTGCCCCCTCCCCTGCATGAAATCCCGCCATCCATCGCAATGTTACCCCCCCCCCCCCACACACACACATATGCCATAATTGTTGTGCCATTCAGATGCCAGTTATATTGTGACTTTCAGATGCCAGTAATATTGTGCCATTCAGAGTGCAGTATTATTGTGCCAGTCAGAGCCCAGTAATATTGTGCCATTCAGAGCCCAGTAATATTGTACCATTCAGAGCCCAGTAATATTGTGCCAGTCAGATGCCTGTAATATTGTGCCAGTCAGATGCCTGCAATATTGGGCCAGTCAGAGCCCAGTAATATTGTGCCAGTCAGATGCCTGCAATATTGTGCCATTCAGAGCCCAGTAATAATGTGCCAGATGCCTGCAATATTGTGCCAGTCAGATGCCTGCAATATTGGGCCAGTCAGAGCCCAGAAATATTGGGCCGGTCAGAGCCCAGTAATATTGGGCCAGTCAGAGTCCAGTAATATTGTGCCAGTCAGAGCCCAATAATATTGTGCCAGTCAGAGCCCAGGAATATTGTGCCAGTCAGATGCCTGTAATATTGTGCCAGTCAGATACCAGTAATATTGTGCCAGTCAGAGCCCAGGAATATTGTTCCAGTCAGATACCAGGAATATTGTGCCAGTCAGTGCCCAGTTATAGTGTGCCAGTCAGATGCCAGGAATATTGTGCCAGTCAGATGCCTGTAATAGTGTGCCAATCAGAGCCCAGGAATATTGTGCCAGTCAGAGCCCAGTAATATTGTGCCAGTCAGAGCCCAGGAATATTGTGCCAGTCAGATACCAGTAATATTGTGCCAGTCAGAGCCCAGTAATATTGTGCCAGTCAGAGCCCAGGAATATTGTGCCAGTGAGATACCAGGAATAGTGTGCCACTCAGAGACCAGTAATATTGTGCCAGTCAGATACCAGGAATATTGTGCCAGTCAGATGCCTGTAATATTATGCCAGTCAGATGCCTGTAATATTATGCCAGTCAGATGCCTGTAATAGTGTGCCAGTCAGAACCCAGGAATATTGTGCCAGTCAGATGCCTGTAATATTGTGCCAGTCAGAGCCCAGGAATATTGTGCCAGTCAGATGCCTGTAATATTGTGCCAGTCAGAGCCCAGGAATATTGTGCCAGTCAGATACCAGGAATATTGTGCCACTCAGAGCCCAGTAATATTGTGCCATTCAGATACCAGGAATATTGTGCCAGTCAGCGCCCAGTAATATTGTGCCAGTCAGATAACAGGAATATTGTGCCAGTTAGATGCCTGTAAAGCCCCCCCCCCCCCCCCTAGTACTTACATGAACCTGCTCCGTGTCCCCGCCGGATGTCTCCTCCGTGCAGTCTTCCCTCTTGCACGGAGGAGGGAAACAGTCACCGGATGTGACGCGACGTCACATCCGGCAGCAGTTTTTTTTATTTTTTCGGCCGTCGCATCCACTGGATGCGGCTTGCCGGAAAAAAAGCGTTCACAAGCGCAATGCGCTGTGAACGCGGCAAGCAGGGGCTGGGGGCCCACGGGACAGCTGCCTTGGGGCCCCCAGGAGTAACTGGGCCCAGGGCAGCTGCCCCGTTTGCCCCGCGTTAAAGACGGCCCTGGCTGTGCACCTTTTTTCATCTATACCACTAGACAATGGTATTACATGATCTAACATAAGCCATCAACTGAATAATAGTCACATAGTACCCAAGCACTTGTGATTTAACTTCAGATTCTGCACTTATAAGCCAGTCTTAGAGCAGAGCATTCTGGGAATGCCGTGTCTCATACAGGTCACAAAAGCATTGTCAAATGAATACATCCAGATGTGTTGTAAGGATGTAAATCCCCCTCTGTTTAGACAGACATAAGCAGGGTCCTAGATGCATAACTATATTTCTAACTATAATTTAACAGGTATCCTGAAACATTTTTCCAAACGTTGGTGTGAGTTTATCCAATGTGGCATTCTGGCACAGCACATCTAGTTTAAAGAGCAACATCATCATCATATATTAATTTTAAGTATTATAAACACAAGTCACTAAATATGCAAGAGGTTGTTTTCTGAATTATGGCTCCGGGGTCAAATTGTGCAAGTCATTTAACTGACAATTAAAATTAGTTAATGTGCAGAGGCTGACTGTTAACTTGTATGGATGATGGCATTTACCAGGCCAACAGGCAGGGCCAGATGTGACTGCCTATCTCTGAGTAAGGAATACAGCCCCTTCCTACTGTGGAAAGGTCTTACTCAGTATTGCCGGCCAGCCCAGAATATGTCAAGAAATGCTTATATCTCAGCCAGAAAAAGCATCACAGTGTATCATTATGTAAAAATACACAGCTGTGTGTATTATGCTGTCACACGTATGACATGGCACACACGCCAACACACAGAGCTTTATTCACGAATGACGGATTTAAGGGGAATTTCATACTTAAGACCAAATTAGCCTTAGCTGGAAAAAAATGTCACAAGGAAGCAGGTAGGAGATACTAAGATAAGGGCCCTTTTACCTTCCCTCCCACACAGGAGGCAAGCAGGTTCAAATAGCTCTAGAGAACCCATCAACTGGTGTGATGGGAAATATAATCTTCTGTAACAGTAGTGGAAAGCTGCCTATTGTGCATTATATTTCATTTAACACAGTAAAGGAAGAGAGTATATTTAAAAGGAGAAAAACTACCACAACTAGAGGACAGTCTTAAATTAGAGGGGCAAAGATTTAAAAGTAATATCAGGAAGTATTACTTTGCTGAGAGGGTAGTAGATGCATGGGATAGCCTTCCAGCGGAAAAGCATTGAAGGAATTGAATGAAGCATGTGATAAGCACAAGGCTATCCTAGATATAAGATAAGGCCAAGGACTAATGAAAGTATTTAGACAATTGGGCAGACTAGACTGGCTCAGCCAGTTCTTGGTTGGATAAATACCATAGGAAATGTAATCCACAGCAGCCAGAGAACTCATACTGTGCATGTGAGTAACTACTGTGTCCTTCCAAGCCACAGTCCTGGTGCCTTCGATGGGGCACGTTGGGAGGTATACGGTCAATAATCAGTGCTCAGGAAAATCTTAATATAGCAAAGGAGATCTGCACCATGAAAAGCACAGCTCTCCTCTTTCCCGATTAGATCCTCTCCTACACTTGAAAGAACAGGGAAGGGGGTCATAAACATTATATTTTATTACATTTGAATGGTGCAATAATGAGTATTAAGTCTCCCTTCCCATTTGCCTCCACTTCCATTCCCCCAACCTTTGGCAATTGGTGTTTCTGTATGTTCATGATATGTATGGTGACTGGGTATTTATTCATTAGGATTTGGGATATGCAATTCATATATGATTTATAAGTATTTATAAAATGAATACAATGTATTTTTTTTTTAAAAAAAGGATATATTTTGTATTAGTTCTAAAAAAAAAAAAAAGAAAAATGGGAGTAAGTTCCACAATTACTGTCTGCTCCTCAAACTCGTTCTGTCAACCCATGCTGGGTACTAGTTTGCTTTAACTATTTACATAATGTCAAATGCCATTCAACCCTTTCTGGCCTGGAGAGAGTTACATTTCCACATTGAGTACGTTGTGCAGTAGATTCCCATTAGGGGTCTGTCTAGCAATTAATGGAGCCGCATATACCTAGCTGCCTGTGTGGGAGAGGAGTATAATGTCCCGCTATACATCTCCTCAGCACTGTATCAATTTGTGTAGGTGACGCATCCCACCGGTCAATACAACCGGCATAATAATGAATATTACTCGACAGGAAAATGTCATTGTCATTAGAAGAAGAAATGAAAGGGGGAAAAAAAAGATGCATCTACTGGAAGATACAATATAATTGTGAAATTTGACTGACATTTTACAAGGACCCTAAAGCTCCTTTGTCTTCCAATACATTATTTATAGAAAATGTATATTAATGGTGTTTGGCAAGGAAATAATGACTACACATGACTATGGGAAATTACATTGCAAAAGAGAAATATGACCCGTTATTTGCATTTTTCTATTATTTATTGATAAATGTATATGTTGAGATATTGCACACAATTAGTCTTCTCCCTGAGGGGAAAACAAACAAAAAAACATATTCATTCCCCTGTACATAATTCAATTAATCTGTAGCCTCTAACGCCCTGCAATCTCTGTCAGCCGATGGTATATTCAAAGTGTAATTAAAAATAATAACGAAGTTAGGAATAAAAGGTCATTTATTTTCTGGCTGAGCATGATTAGAGTTCTATTCCAAAGTTCAGTGAGATAGGTAAAATAGTACCATTGTTAGGACAAGCAGCTTTAGACAGTGGTTTCTTCAGTCCAGCCTTAGTTTATCTATCTCCTGACTACTCATTGGACAATTCATTATACCCTCTTTAAGTCCAGTCCAGCATTTTGGCCTAGAGTTGTACCTTACACACTTATAGTTTGATCAATTTGATTGAAGGGCCGGTTTTACAGCAATCCATATGTGGAGATTTAGATTTGTCTTTATTCATTTAATTAGTTTATTTGATCTTTTTAGCAATCTATCTATTTATCTATCTATTTGTCTGTCTGTCGAGCCAATTATCTATCTTTACATCATCTAGCTATCGTCTATCTATCCGTATAGCTATCTGTCTACCATATTTGTCTGTCAATCCATCATATATCTATCTATATCCATATCCATATGTCTGTATGTCTATCTATATATGCATCTACCCATCCATCTATCCATTTATATATTTTTCTATCCATCATATTTTTCATGAGTTATAAAAAAAAATAAAAAATTTATCTATATAGTGCCAACCATTTACGTAGCACTTTCTACAGAGCATAAAAAGGAAATTACAGACTATATCACTATATTAGATGAATGGAGACAGACTGGTAAAGGAAGTAGAGAGTCCTGCTTGCAAAACTACAATATATATATATATATATATATATATATATATATATTTGTGTGAAGGGCTCATGATAGTACAGAAGATACAAACACTGGTAAGAGAGGGATGGTATTAAAAGAGCAAGTCGGTTGTGGTGTGCCGGAACCGACGATGAGGTAGGCCTGTAAATAAAGAGGGCCCACCAAGAGAAATGTAAGAGAAAAGGAGTTAATAATGAGGAGTGGGTGGGAGGGTGATGCAGCGCTGACCTCGAACGGTATGGAGCCAGGTAAGGGGTGTCCCTTAAATAGGGAGAAGGTGAGTCATACGCCCCTCCCACAATTACAGGCCAAAAGGCCTTAATACTTGTGTGAAGGGCTCATGATAGTACAGAAGATACAAACACTGGTAAGAGAGGGATGGTATTAAAAGAGCAAGTCGGTTGTGGTGTGCCGGAACCGACGATGAGGTAGGCCTGTAAATAAAGAGGGCAAAAGTAGAAAATCAAATTTATTACGAAACGAGCAGAATACATATTTTAACCAGACATGTCTTGAAAGGCATTTCTAACTTCTTGTACCGGGTTAGGTATGTATCTAGCGTATGCCGAAGACTTCCAGCGCCCTAGTGACTTGATAACATGAACTGGAATGTTTGCACTGGATGCTGTAGAGGCCGATCCTATGCGGAAGGAGTGGCCCGAATAGTTAGCTGATTTTAGGCCTAGTTGAGTGAGTAGAGACCTGACGTGGGTCATGAATGTGGTGGTAGTGAGTACCGAACCTTGTAGACAGAAAAGTGGCTGAGAAGGTGATGCTTTGACATGCTGGGTATATGTGTCCAGTAATGTGACGGGGCACCACTCGTTGTGGGTAGGATAGTATCTAACCTCTACCGGAGGTGCGTGTTGATTGGTTTTGGAGTGATGCAGAGCCAAGATATAGTAATCCATGTGTTTCGTCAAGTGTGAGTGAAGCAGAATGTGAGTGGATTGGGTTGTGTTGATGGCGGTAAATTCTCTTGGTCTCAAAAACCCATAAAAAGCCACGTAAATGGCGGTTTTTATAACACGGTTTGTGTTGTTGGCAAAGGGTTTTAAATCTAGTAGGCTGGATAAATCTTTGAAAATATTGAAGTCTATGGGAAGCCTTTGCGCAGTACGTGGGGGTTCAGATCTCTGAATACCCCTGAGGATGTTCTTGATCTGGTAGGAGGACATGAAACTTGTGTTGTTTGGTTGTAATGTAAGCATGTGATGTTGTACGCCTGTCAGATATAGCTTGATTGTGTTGAATGATAGTTTGAGTTTGAGGTGGCAAAAAGAAGCAAAACCCAACAAGGATGTCATGATGAAAGGTTGTGTGATGTCGTGTGCTGACAGGAATCTTTTAAATAGAAGGAAAGCCCTGTCATAGGTTCTCCGGGTATTGGCGGACAGTGCTAAATGTGACAATGTCCTGCTATATTGCATGATAACGTCTAGTCCATTACTAGCTGGTGGAAAGGTGGAGTGCCTGTGGCTGTGCGCGCGGCTGACGGAAGTATTTGCCGAAAAGCCTGTAAATTAAAACGAGATAAATTGTCAGCAGCCGTGTTACACACACCTGGGACATGAACACAAAACAAGAAGAAATTATGACACGCAGCCAGCCAGGTGAGTTTCCTCAAGAACCTCATAATGATTAGTGACTTGGATCGGCCTTTGTTGATAATGTGGCAGGTTGCTTGGTTGTCTGAGTAGCAACGTACTGACGAACCTGCCCATAGATGTCCCCATGTCACGGCAGCTGCCACAATGGGATAGATCTCAAATAGAGCTGAGGTGGTGGAAAAACCCTCCAGGTCCTGGACCTCTGGAGGCCAGCTACCCCAAAGCCATTCATTCCCGTAAATTGCTGCAAAACCTGTGGTAGACGCCGCGTCTGACCAGATGGTAGGTGAGGGGTCAGATAATGTGGGGAGGAACATGCTTTTCCCATTCCAGGTGGTTAAAAAGTTTCTCCACATAAGTAGGTCTGCCGTGGCCTGGGTATCCAGGGGCAACCTGTGTGCATCATGTCTAAACAGTGGGAACATGTATAGGAGCCGTGAGATGAAAGCCCGGCCTTGAGGTATAATGCGCATGGCAAAATTCAGTGACCCAAGTAGAGACTGCAATTCCTTGCGGTTGCAAGTACCGAGATGAATGTAGAGGTTAATGTTGGTAAGGATGCTCTCTATCTTGGTGCGTGGCAGGCTGGCTTGCATAGTGGCTGAGTCTAGCATGATTCCCAGAAAGGTGATGATTGTATCTGGTCCTTCAGTTTTGGTGGGGGAAACTGGAACGCCTACTTGTTTAAAAAGACTGATGGTGTCTATGAGGCTACTGGGAGGGGAGTTATTCTTTTCGATCAGTAAGAAATCATCCAGGTAGTGTATGACTGTAGGGCATCTGGCTACATTTAATAGTAACCAGCATAGTGTTTCTGCGAATAAATCAAAAATGGCCGGACTACTTTTTGAACCAAACGTTAAGCGTGAGAAAAAGTAGTAGTGCCCGGCCCATTTAATGCCATGCAGGTGCCATAGTGTAGGGTGGATAGGCAATAATTTGAAGGCATTGGTTATGTCGGTCTTGCTGAGCCATGCACCGACCCCTGCCTGCATGATAGCCGTAATGGCGTGATCTATGGTGGAGTATTGGAGTGAAAATTCCTCAGAGGGGATAAGGGAGTTCAGACTAGGTGTGGCAGAGGTGTGAGGTGCCGACAGATCGATGATGAGTCTTTGTTTGAGGGAAGATTTCCCCGTGACAATACCGATGAGATTTGTCCGCCATGTGGAAAAAGGAGGGGACTGAAAGGGACCCAATAGGAAGCCCTCTGCTACTTCTTTGGCTATGAGTGTACTAATCGCTGTAGGGTTTTGTTGTGCAGATTGTAAATTGGGGCATTCAAGGATCCCTGAAGGCATGTGTATGAGACCAGTATGGAATCCTTGTGATAGACCAGTGATGATGAAGTCTACCAAATGTCTAGATGGATGTTGTGATAGTAATGCTGTGAGTACAGAAATATTTATCTCCGTTAGGTATTGTTTAGGGTACATTTTATTCGGACACATAGTTTTCGCATGTGCCCTAAAACATTTTGAACATATATGCAATAACCGACATCCACTGTAATTACATGCACCGACATTGAAATTATTACATATTTGGGATTTCCCCAAAAACTTGATAGGTCGACCCAATTTGTCTTTGGGTGTTCTCTCTGTTGAAACAGTGGAACTAGCGCCCTGCGAGGTACTAGGTTCGTTCGCAGTGGTAGGACAAAAATTTGCAGTATGAGCCATGGAGGAGCAGTATGCACAGGCCGGTGCTCTTAGACCTGCAAAGTGCCTGCAGAAAATGATGGTATCTATCTTGCTCCAGTTGGACCTTGTCCCGTACTGTGAGAAGGCGCCAGACACTTTGGCAGAAAAAGATCTATGGTAGTCATAGAAAGCTGACCCACCGTATTTGTTGCCCAGGTCCACCAGCCTGTGCATATACAAATCAAACTCCTCACGTCTGTGGGGATATACCGTACAGATCACATCACGATAAATGCCAAAAGCTAATACAAATTCTGGAATAGTTAGCTTCCTATTCAATCGTGCATCCCTAGATTTGACCACCACAGAAATATCGTCGTAAGCGTATGTCTTATGTTCCACTATGTCCTGGGAGGCAATGAGAAGTGAGGCCAGATTGACATCTTTACCTTCTAGGATATCTTTTTTGAGGTGCTCAGGTATCATGTGGGCAGGGTAAACCTCTTGGTCATCCGGGGTGATGGCTGGAGAAACTGATTGCAACTCCACCACTGCTGGAGGGATTGCCTTGGCCGGCCCAGCCAAAGTGAGGGCTGTAGTGACCGATTCAAGTTTCTCCAGCCTAGAATTGACCTTGCTCATGGATGCCATGAGGGACGTGAGCATGCCATGTATGTCTCCTGGGTTAGACTGGCTAGACCCTTCCCCAGCGTCCCTGTTATCGGTTGAGGTGTGTAGTAACTTGTAAAGTTCCGCTTTCCTTGCTGTAGCAGGGAATGGGATTTGACGTCTCCTGAGTTCGCTAGTGATGCGAGGGATAGTCCATGACCTGAAAGATGCTGGACTAGCCGTATCTTCCACCTGTGATGGGGTGTTTGCTCTAGCCGGAGTACTCGGGAGGGAGAAATCCTCTACCCCGTCTTGAGACATACTATATGACAAAATATATGGTTAGCGTGAAAAAACCCCAGGGGATGTACTGGCAGGCTGATTATGCCGGATGAGGCGAAGAATTAATCTTGTTCTTTGGTGACAGGTGAGGCCCTGCTAGTTGCCAAGTGGCTATGAGAGGCTCTATCTATGCGTTGGCGCGAGGGGTTATTGAGGCCACCCGACGTAGTGGCAGGAGTTCGTTGGCCTCTCGGTGACAATAAAAGAAAACAGGGGAAGGGAGTGACAGGTGAGGCCCTCTCTATAATTTGCGAGGCGACTAACTCACGTGTGGCCCGGGGGGCATTACCTCCGAAACGTTGAGGCGGGGTGTTGGCCTCGGGGACCACTAAACGATAGGCAGAATGCCTGGAGGGGAAATACCTATTTGGGTCTATAAGCCCTAGAATTGCCAGTACTCTATGTCCTAGGTGGAGATGGAACCGTAGGTTACGTATGGCGTGAGCAGGCTTAAACGTACCTGGTAGTATGTATGCGATAGATAAGCGGGAAAATAGAAAAACCTGGAAAAAACCTAAAGGGATAGAAAACCAGAAATGATAGTGTGAGAATTGGATCCTATGATACCAATTTAGACTAGCTAGCTGTGATGAGTATCTAGCGGTACATATGGAGGGGAAAAGTTTAATGAATGGTAGTGACGCGACTGGCCATGTTAAGTGGTATGGCCCTGGTAACCAGGTTTTAAGGGGTGTATATAATAAGTCTCTACGTGACGTATGAGTGGTTGAATCAAGACGTGTGATTCAACCCGAAAGTTGCGAGATTTGCGACCGTGCTCTCGTGTACTTGGTATGTCGTTTGAGTACACAAAGAAAAAGTCAGAATTATAACGTGCCATGTAAGAAACGTGTGTACATGGAGTGATAGAAACGTAATTCTAAATGAATTAAAACATAAGTTATAACACAGGCACTAACGTGAGATATCTATAATAATGTAAAGTTTGTACAAGCATAACTCCATATATATATAAACATGAAGAATTCCAATATTGCTAATAAGGCAATATCTGCTAAAAGTTGAAACCTGACCTAAAAGTATTTAATGGGGGGGCTACAGTCATATGCAAGGATTCTGCAATCGCATGAAATAAATACCAATAGTGACATGAACAGCAACTACAGATACTGATATTGCAGAAAATCGAAAATAAGTCTGCTTACTAAAAGAATCAGTACATAGAGTATAACGCGACCAATGCTGGAAGCAAAAGGAGTTAATATGCCTGTGACTGGGCCGTGAAGCGTGCGGCCGTAAAGTAAGGCTGTTTAAAAATCGCGACGCCGTGGGAAATGATCCAGGCGACGGACTTACGATTTTGAAGTCCTGTGGACTTAATCTGCGGCGAAAAAACGGTAATGTGCGTGGCTGGACGGGCGGAAAACCTGTGAGGGCTCCTGGACACAGCTACACCAAACGAAATCGCGGGGTTTTTTGAAAAGCAAGATGGCGCCGAACGTGAACCGGAAGTGGATTCTCATGCAGCGCTGACCTCGAACGGTATGGAGCCAGGTAAGGGGTGTCCCTTAAATAGGGAGAAGGTGAGTCATACGCCCCTCCCACAATTACAGGCCAAAAGGCCTTAATACATATATATATATATATATATATAAATATATATATACACACACATATATACATACACATAAAATATAGATTATATTTGATAATATATATAATAATCAATATTGTCCCAGCTATGAAAAGGTTCATTCGCAGGAGTTAAATCACTCACTGGAAAATGAGCGTGACTGAGGCTAAGTATGGTTAATATTCAGTGAACTATCTGCAAATCAATTTATATTTAGATTTCATATCTGCTTAAGTTGGTGGTCAGTCAGCAGATGTTAACATTTATCTGTACAGCAAAAAAAAAAAAACTGCTGATGTAGCAACGCTGACATTATTTCCAGACAAACCAAAGTTACTGTCTATCAAAGAAGCCATTTTAACACAACACACGCCAGCCTCAAGGGTTACTTTACAAATCAATCTGCTTTAACCTTTTCTCCAAGGGTAACTGCCCTCTGAAATCACTCAGGGAAGACATTACGATTAACACACAGCCTTCCTTCCTTATCCTGAGATTGGATTCCCAGGTGAGAGCACACACACTCACACCCAGGGTACGGTGTGGGGGAGAACACGTGTCAAATTAGTGACACTCAAAGCTCCCACATTTATTTATGTTTACATTAAATGCTGCATGTGGGCCTAACTGGAAGGATGGGATTCACGCTCACGTGTTAGAGATGGTAGAGACAGATTATATTATAAAATATCCTTTTTTTTTGTGCGTATCCAACACCTCTCTCTTGGTTCCAGTATAGATTATTTAACAGGTTGATACGATTTTGAATGTTTAAAAAAATTACCACTCTTCTGCAGTTCAAGTGCATGCTGGGAAACTTTATACCCCCCCCCCATTTTGGCATTTTACTCAATGATTTTCTCATTACACATTGCATTGTGTTGAATTAAAGAACTGAGTAACATAATTTAGACCAAAATAGTTGAGTTGGAATAATAGCTTCATATATTTTGTAGCTTTGTTGTCAATATATCAAAATTTAACGTTCCATTGTGTAAGGTAGTGTGAGGCACAGTTAAGGTCCCCCATGCTGATCCCATACAAACATGAGGGACTTTCTCTGGTCTAGCAGATAGAGCAAGTCGCCGACCAGATAGCTGCCTGCTTCCTATGGAATCATGGCAGCTGTCGGTCAGAGGATAAACTGGCTTGTACTGTCAAAAGTACTATCAAAAGTACACGCCAGTTTATCATCATATTACGGACAATGGACATTTCACTTGTGCTTCTATATTAGAGGCTCAAATTTAAAAAAAAAAAACGTTTAGTGTCCCTTTAATGTATGCATTTAAAACAGATATAGTTACAGGCTTCAAGTAAAGTTATTTTGCTACTTTTAATATTGGAAATTATGGAACTACATGTCTCAACAACTGTCTGCAAAAAAAGTTTTTTTGAAATTTGAAAGATTGCATCAAGTGTAGGCATTTTAAAAAGAAATATAAATCAAGCACCTTACCAGCCATCTTTGCTCTGTATAGCACTATCAGGGGAAGACATCTTGGGTCAGATGTCCCTTTATCTGACCCATTTGACCCAAGATTCCAAACAACATGTCCGCCCCTTGGCATAGAAAATAGGGCTCAATGAGGGATTTAATTTGTACTCTTTCATGAAAACATTTCGATTTAAAATGCCCACAGTTTCAAGATGTCTTGCAATGTGCTGAACAGTTTTAAAAATGTGATAATATATAAACAAACATGTAAAAATCCTCTAGGTTCTGCTAAATAATGCCATTTTCTCCTACGTAATCTAAGAATAAGCAAACAAAACATGACATAAGCATAAATGTGAGGATGCCAGTAATGACTTTATTCTTTCTCCTCACATTGGTATAAATATTTAAACAAAAAAAAAACACATTAAGGTAAAATTAGATCAATTCATAAACTAGTATATAACTGGAATACTAGCTTTATGGAATGATCAATAAAAATAATAATAATAATAATAAAAAAAAAAAAAAGAGAGAACAAAAAAAGTAATATGGCTTCTAAATATAGCCTGGCGAAGCTCTTCACCGTAGTAGGAATTTTTACAAGGGAATACTGTGCTTGGTTTATAGGCCACTAGACTATTCGTGAAGCTGTATAGTCCATAAATATCCTGTTATATTATTTGGTCATATTTCTTCAGTATTTTAAAGTGGATTAGTCACTAAAAGATCAAGTATCATGCGTAAATTAACAAGAGTTATTTCTATCGGGTGATTTTGTTTGGCTATCAGTCAGTGCAACTTTTTCAGAGACGTGGATTAAATGTTATACCTTTTTTTTTTTTTTTATTAGCTGAGTCCTGTGATACATGAGGGCAAACCTGTAGTTAGTCCCCTGCTTTGAGATTCCCTCCCACTGACTCCGCCTTCCAGAGATGGAGTCACCCATGCCAGTTAAGATGGCTGCTTCGAATGGTTCAAGCATACGGTTGAATTGTCGGTCGTGCAGACTCCCGGCAATCCAGAAGTCGAAACGCGCCCTGTGTGGAATTTTTTTGCTACCTCACATTTATTTCATACTGGCCAGGAACTGAGACTTTTTTTTACTGTACATGAGCCCATTTTACCATGGCTGCACATTTAGACCAATTCATCGTAGCCTTGCAATTCTACAATGACGGCTAAGATGTAGTATGTATTTGGCTCTATTTGAGACACTCTTTGTTTAGTTTTATCTAATGTTATTTATTTCTATGGGTGTTTTTTATGGGTGGGTGGAGAGATTGGATGTATATCTTATTAATTAAAGTATTTTTATACACATTTCATCTTCATTCTTGAAATGTACAAGACTCTGTTTAATATAAATGCATATACATACACTGAATTGTTGAAGGTAGGGCTAAGTACATGACATGGCCCCTTTAATTAAACTTGACTACACATTAGGTCACCCATGTCAATTATGGGTGTGGCCTAATTGACAACTTTAAAACCATGACAAACATAAACAGGATATAGATAGAAAACACATATCACAATGCATGTGTTTTCACTGTAACAGTGTCCTTATGTAGATGCTACTGTATCAGGAACAAGAATATAATCATTAAAGTGACCTTGGTAACTATACATTGTTCACACTGTCAATGCCATTCACATTATCTATACATCGGTTTTCAGAATTGCAAGCAAATATATAAATTAAGAGTAAATTATGTGTTAAATGTTTTTGTTTATTACCGTAAATCACTCAGTGACTTATTCTGCAAATTATCAAGCCATCTTTCATAAATATCAAGCCAGGAGATACATTTAAAAGACATTTTACCCTTAATTTATACATTTTTAACCTTGTCTCCATCTGGACTGTAATTCCTGTTTATTTTTTTACCAGGAAAGGTTAAAGCATCTTAACATGTATAGCTTGGAGGAAAGACGTAACAGGGGGGATATGATAGAAACATTTAATTACATAAAGGGAATCAACACAGTAAAGGAAGAGAGTATATTTAAAAGAAGAAAAACTACCACAACTAGAGGACATAGTCTTAAATTAGAGGGGTAACGATTTAAAAGTAATATCAGGAAGTATTACTTTACTGAGAGGGTAGTGGATGTATGGAATAGCCTGCCAGCAGAAGTGGTAGAGGTAAACACAGTCAAGGATTTTAAGCATGCGTGGGATAGACACAATACTATCCTAGCTATAAGACCGGGAACGGGGGACTAATAAAAGTACTCAAAAAAAAAAAAAAGTCTAGATGGACCGAATGGTTCTTATCTGCTGACACATTCTATGTTTCTATGTTTCTATGTTTCGATTTGCTTTAAATCCTTGTAATACAATGTATAGATAATTTGTCAGCATGTTTTATTCTCTACATCTACAGTATAAACATTGTTTAAGTGACAGAGTCCTTTTTGTGCAGCACCACATATACATACTTAGCCACAAACTGAACACCATGCTGCCTACTCCGTATGTACATTACTAGACTGACACTTTTATGTATGGTTGGGAATATAGAATGCCTATATTATATTATACCCTCTCACAAGACACCCTTTTCATTGGACTTCATCACCTGTATATTATCACTTTAATGTGTCTCTTTCTTCATTCATTATTTAGATTTTAATTATTATTGCCATAAAGTTGTTTCATGGCTTTTTATGGTCATTTTTGTGCTTGCAAGCTCGGCATGGATGGGTCTTTTGGGACTGTTTAATATGCTAGTGTGCTATGTAGGACTTTTGTATAAAAGGAGAGATAAATCACACAAAGTTAAATATGCATATGTAGTTCCTAAATATCTTATTTCTCCCACTTAGTGACCTTTGATCATTTATTATACATAGTATCCTGAAAATAATCCCTTGCCAGGAAGATCCATCATACACGGCGTTCATCAACCAGAAGATAGATAAATAGATATTATTAATACCTAGGCTGGTCCGAGCGGTCTCCCTTTTTATGAGACAGCACAGCCAAATGGTATTTTTAATTTATATAATGATACTATTATTGTAAGGCAACCTATGTAAAAGGTTGTGACCTATTGACAAATGTGTTCTGTTTTGAGAAGTTGGGAGGCATGGGATTTTTTGGATAGTAGACAATTTAATGGTATCCGGTGAGGAGCTCTGTACCGCGAAAGTCAAGGTGTCGGTTCAAAACCACCAGTGTCCATGGCAAAGTCAGTGAAGGTCCATAGAACATCTTTCAACTGTCCATAAATGTCCACCATGAGCCCTGTTGGTGTCGACCCAGGCTGTGTAAGAGCCATTGACCACCTGCCTTCTTGCAATGTGGGATGACTAGTAAGCAGCTGGAGGTGGACCTGAGTTTGTACGACTTGTGAGGAGCCAGAGTGAGCATGCTGCTCAGGTAGCGTGGGAAGCTTTTCCAGGAGGTGATAATGAGCTAAGCAGGCGACGTGGAGAGTGCGCCTGGAGGCGGTTTAGCTTTTTTTTTTTTTTTTTTTTTAACATTTCGCAGTGATGAGTATTATAATGCTACGTTATCATCATTTATTTGAAGTTTTCCATTCTCAACCACTGATGTCACTTTAAGTTAAAAATCACACGAGGCCCCGTGAACGCTTATTAAAGTAAAAGTCTTCTCTTCGTACCCATACGGTATATGAGTCACATACTGTGGCTGCCACTCTTGGGCTAATTACTTCACAGAAATACAGCTCGTGAACTGCATACCAACTCTTGGAATGAGCCGGAACTATAAGGAATGTCAACATTCTATAATTAAGAGTTCATATAATGAGATAGATTTAAGGTAAAAGTTCTACAGAACATACTGAATTTTTTTAGCCTGTGTATTAATAATGAGGGGGGGGGGGGGGGGGGGCAATCTGAACAAATTCCGCTAACTAGAAACACAGTAATTATAAAGGATATTTCACAATTTCTGTTTAATCACAAGATGCTATGGCACCATCTGACACAGAGCCTCTAATTATAAATAATTTTGAAATCTCTCACTTGCCTTATGTATACAAGGCTATAGCTTTGGTAGATCAGGTTAAAATGTACACACAAGATTGTAGCTGGGAATCAAAGCATACATAGGTTAAACACACCATATATTTTTGTTGTGGTGAGGATTGCCATGCAGGCTAAGCACATGTATGCGTCATCATTTGTATCGATGGCAGGAACGTGTCAAAGGTCGAAGATGAACCCTCCTGGACATCACACTAATCACTGGTCCTGGCCTTAGTTAGTTTTTTTTTTATGTGGGCAATTAAACGGGCCCATATTAAACGGGCCCATATTAAACGGGTTTTAACTGGCCTTAGCACTGGTAGGTACTATGATGTCACAAGGTAGGGCTGCTCTGGGTCATTGACTAAGAAAACCTTAAAGTTGGTTAATACATGATGTACTTGCATTAAATATATAAATGCAGATCTGTGACATCATGGTCATCTTCCTCACTCAGAAGGCAAGTGTATTTAGTAGTGTTGTGGATTTAGTGGCATTTTGTAAAGAAAAAAATAAAAGGAAGCAGAATTAGCCATATTTGTCCCAGCCAGCTCAGGTGTCAAATGTTTAGTATTTGTCCTTGGATTATTCCAAACAAAATTTTAATACTTTTAAATTATGAATGGGTTCCCATAAAAATGGAGACGTTAATAACATCTAATGAGCTGGGAAACAAGAGGGCAGTAAATCTGCTAGCTTCCATCTGGCTCACTTCGAAAAACTTAACGAGGCAAACAGCACACAACTGAGAAAAAAATGGAAGAAAATAGTGTGCATAGCGATTTAGGGATTTTTGGATCGACTCGAGTCCACAGAATTATTTTCTACTATCTATCCTTAAAGAGGGACTAAATACTTTTCGGTCGGGAAAAGACCAAAAAAACGGGAAAAGATTCTGGAAGACCTACCAATCAATAAAGGTCTATAAAGGAAAGGACCGATCACACTCTGCCATATAGAATTAAGCACATAGTGGAGGTACACATATATCTCATGATCATCGACAACAGATAATGTAAGAGTGAGACAGCGCTAAATATGTATACCACAAAAGTTTAATATGATAGACTGCAAAGACAGGAATGTTATAAAAAATATAGAATTTATTACAAGGAAATATAAATATACAAGTGAATGACCATATGAAATATACAGCAATATGATATAAAATCACAAAATAAGACTGAAATTATATAACCAAAAATACAATGATACACTAAATAAAGGGCCCCAAATGGGTGCAAAACAAAAGGAAAAATTATTAAAAATACATAAAAAATACAAATAGAGCCAAAGATCCCTTACCCACTGGGTCTGTTCGCCTTGCCAGGTCTATTGAACAGTTAGGATATTGCACTATACAGAAACACAGCTACACCCCACAGGACGTGTTTCGAATTATCTTCATCAGCTGGTGGGCGGTAGTGCACAACAGACTGTAAATCATATATTTTTTATAAAAATAAAAATAAGTAACAGACAATTTTTCTGAAGAACCAAAAAGATTCCACTAAGATGTTAAAGTGAATTTGTTGAACAGGCCTGAGTATACCAGGTGTACAACAATTATTAGATTTGATACCAGAATATATTCATATTCCCCAACAGAGAATGCATGCTTCAATGACCCCATTATTTTACATTTACCATTCCCAGACCTGATCAACTTAATTATTCCACTAGTAAAACATTCAGAACATGAATTTCTGATTTGTGTGAACCCGGATGGGACAACTTAAAATGCTTCATTATAAAAATAGCACAAAAGGAAAGAGGAGATTAGTGGGATGGGGGGTGTGGGGGGCTTGGAAACACAGCTTTGGGATGTGTATGTACATTAAGCAATGGTTACATACATTAACTGGTTCAGGCAGAAAACCTGTCATATATTTCATGGTTCAAAATCATTTGAGAATGAGAAACAAAGACAGATCTAGTGATTGAACTAGCTAATGAGTGTTACTGAAGACTTAATTTTAAATAATGAATATAGAATTATCATTTCATACAGCCGTACAAATAGGCTGAGTCACAGACAGGGCAATTCAATCCCTGCTTATCGTACTAAGAAAGAATGCTAAGTAATTTAAGAGAGACATAAAAATACCCATCCCAGATTACAATTGGCTTGTCATTTACACAGTTTGATTGCATGTATCTGTGCAGGGGAGAGCTGGCAAGGGGCCAATTACCCCCTGGGCTGCTCTTTAACCTGAGTCATGGGTTGCACCACTTTTCACTTCTAAATGCCCCATTGTCCTAAATTTTGTCTCTAATTGTCTTGTCTGTCTGTCAATCTCTGTATGTTATCTGTCAGTATATCTGTCTTGCCTGTCTGTGTCTATCTCTGATAATAAAAGGTGGGCTGATGAGGTTGCACTGTAGCCATTGAGTTGTTTTTGCCTCCTCCCCCCCCCCAGGTATGGTCCCCATCTTTTCTCCAAAAAAAATAAATAAATACCGGCCATGCTACTGCCTCTATAGACTTAACATTGGCCACAAGCCAAATTTTTACTGGCCTGCCAGTAAAATACTAGCCAGGTGGCAACCCTACCCCCAGGCCAAAAGTAGCCAACCATTCTAAGACGGAGTTAAGCACTTGGAGAATATTTTTTCTCCCTGCTCGGCCATCCTGAAAACGTAGGCTGCACCCCTAAATTAAGAAATTAAATTAGGGGGAAAATAGTGCAACCTATAATTGGGTCAATAGGAAATATTTATAATGTATAGTACTATCTTGCTCATGTGTGCTAGTCTTTGTTATGGTTGGTCTCTCATTTACATTCTAGTAATTTCTTATTTACTCTGTTAGCCTTTACCACCCCCACTGGGAGTTTATTCAAATACCCTACTACTCTTTCAATACTTTATATGTTTCCTCACACAAACATTTTATTAATAACTGTAAGAATTCCCACACGTTTTAGCTGGGAATCAGTACAGGATTTTTTTGTTGTCTCCAAGTACTCTTTTGTACCTGGGTCTGACCTGTGCCTGTTCTCATCAATGTTACCCGTGTGCAGGAGCACTGATAGAATTGCCACTTAATAAATAAATAAAGTGGGTTTTTTTTGTTTTGTTTTTTAAGCATTTTAAACAGTTCTCCACAGCAACCGAATAATTCAGTCTGCACTTATGAAGAACTTCACATTAAAACCAAGGGGGAAAAGACTGAAATAAACAAGTAAGCACAAGTAATTCCTCAGTGCCACTTGCGTTTGTTCTTTAAAAGAAACTGAACTGACATTAAAGTGGTCCCAGCTCCCCTCGACTTCTCCTACTAATGATATGTAGCGTCTGCTGAGCCTGCAATCACTGTGTCTGTGTCCGGTCTGATTGCCATCAATCCACAATCCCATCCAGAGCTCTAAAAAGCTGAGCAGAGTCGCGAGAGACCGGCACCAGTTCCCCCCTTCAGGCACATCCTGCCGACAGACATCACCTCACACTTCACTGATACGCACTGCATGTGACACTATGCACAACATTCTGCAGAGAAAACGCTTAAAACTGCACAGCACAAGTCCATAGTGGAATCCTCATTGACAAACAGAAAGGTTGGCAAGCGATTGTACTCCCCCCTAGAGTAACTGGTTAACCCCCATACGGCCTGCCAAACCACAGACTTGCTCAATTTCACAGTGAAAATAAACACATTTTACAAAAAATACAACAAAAATCACAGAAATCCTATAAATTTGTAAATAGCAGGGCATAGATTTTTGGAGATATGAAAATAGAGCGATGGTTGCTTTAAATGCAGTGATGGTAAAGGCTTTTTTGCGCCCAAGTGCCATTTTTATGCAAGAAACCAGATTAAAGATCTCAAAGTGCCAGACACTCTTGCCCCTTCTCCCTGTCTCCTTTCCTTTAGTTTCTCCATCTCAGTGTCTCATATGCTCCACATCCCTCCCTGTGTGATGAAGGTCACAATGCCATCAGGCGTCACCTCAGAGCATCAGCAGTGGAGCTCATGCCATAGGTTCACCACCACTGCTTTAAAGGATGCACTGAAAGAAAAGCTAGTTTTAAAGCGGTCCCACTATATGCATTTCCCATAATTAAGTCAACTTAAAGAAAAATGTGTTTTTTGCTCCCATGTGGACATTTTAACCTTGACTCTGAAAGTCCTGCCTACTCTTGATTTCAGCACACACTCTGTGACAGGACAATTAAGAAAGCTTGGGATATCTAGACCACTATTACCTAAATAGGTCAGGCAATGACCCATTTGGTACATATTTGTTCTGGTATCCCGCTCAGTGTCAGGGGGAAAATGGTTAAACATGATCTAAACCTCTTGTTCACGCTTTACTTGGTCTGTGCGAAATGTGAAGTATTTAAACATCCTGCAAGGGAAAAAAAAACGAATTCTGGACTTATTGCCACAGTTGCTCTAGTAGAGTCAGTTAGTGCCTGTTCATTGCCTGCTCCATAAACATTACAGAGAAGCATCTGATCACTTACTTCTTTAAGGTCACCAATTACCCATTGCTAATGTATTGGTTTTACACACCCTCCTATCTACACGGACATCTCCGACCTCATTCCACTTGATAACCAATTTCTATGATTGCAAATCGTTTTTTCTTTTTTTTTCTTTTACTGAGTAAACCAAGAGACAGATTTTATTTAAGGATTTTGTAACCCTACAAGAATCCAGAAAGCAAGCCGAGATATGCTGGTTAAATGAAAATCAGTTAATTTATTGAAATAACAAGAAATAAAAGGTTAACCATTAAGTGGTTGGTTTTGTGTGATCAGTGGCAAATATCTAATTAATCGACTGTTTTCGGTGGAGTGCTGCATGAGTTAAAACAAATAAGATACTCTTGGGAGGAGAAAGGAAGGCTTAGTCTGATAATTGGGGAGCGTTACAATAAAATAGCAGAGAAAGTTCAGCTGGGGCTGCACCAGCTGTAGGACCTGTTCAATGTTTGGATTCATAGTAGAGCAAACTCAGCCTTTCATCCATCTCAGGCTGATAAGATGAGTACCATTAAGTTAGAAATTAGTCCCATCCCCACAATTTTGGAGAATAGGAATAGCACCAGGACACATTTGAAAATGAGAGAAAGCTCACCTTGTGTCCTTGACAATAAAAAATATATATTTTGAGGCATATTTATAGAAGTCAGTTCTGTGGGCAAGTTTTAAAGTGGAGCAAACACCTAGGAAACCAACGGGATGTCCCTGCAGTTCAGATCACTTTTAGAGCTTTGCCCCAGAATGGAGTTTTATATGTTTTAGTATAATCCTCATCAACTGGTCATAGATCATTTATTTTATGACTTAAAGGGACAGTCTAGTTGCCAAACTCACTTTGGTGCATGTTAAACATTAATGCTTGTATAGTGCATAGTTTTTTTTTCCCCAGTGTGATTTGATGCAGGAATTCTGCATAAATCACATTTTACTCAAGCCCTCCCCCAGTCATTACTCAGCATGTATACTAAATGTGCTACAGCACTGATTATATAGGCACGGAGGACATATAGTTTTGTTTAATGTAGTCACATGTTGTGCTGCTGGAATAGAATGCATTGTGTGGAATGTATTGAACTTGCTTTTGTACACAGTAGGATCACATTTTCTGATGACATCACCAGAGAGAAAGAACATTCCATTAATTTGAATGAAATTATTCTCATTGGTTCCTACAGCAGAGAAGAAAAAAAAGGAAATTGAATTTTACTCAGCTAGTCTGGACAGTCCTGGTTTCTTGCAAACTGCTGTAATTTCACAGTTGGATCTAGCTGTAAGTATTTTATATTTTAAGTAATGCAAAATGTAAATCCTGCACTGAGTACTTTGAAAGCACATTGATATGCATTAACATTTGGAAGATGCCTTTTGGGCGCAAGGCAGACCCTTTATCGTCGAGGAAGAGGGGTTAATGACTTCTCAAGCATCTATGATAGACGATAGATACGTTCTACTAATATAGGATGCAGGTAGCAGATCTTAAACATTTGTGTCATTCCTGGCACTGTACGGCAGTCACAGTAATCACTCAGCAGATCCTTCCAAGTCATCAAACATCAAATAAGATTTTCACTTTACTTTTATCAAAGCTCAAAAATCAACAGAAAATAACAGCAACTCTGAGTAGCGGTGGGTCTAGCGGTTATTAGTGATACAATGTATCATCAGGACAACATGCAGCACTGCTTTCCACTTTATAGCACAGAACAATGCACAGCACAGTAGATGGAGAATAAAAACAGTGTACCTGCTTGTTTCAATTACGTGTGTATTGCTGCACAGGTGGTACTTCTGTCACAAGCAACAGACTGATGAGACAGGGACAGTTCCAAAAAATGAGTCTTAAAAGTTTAATACTGTGTATCAAGTGTCATACTAGACTGCTTGCATCTAAACTATCCATTGAAATTCATTGATTTGTATTTTTCTATATAGGACTCCTGTAAGCCATCCACTTAGGGGTCTATGCACTAAAAGGTGAGATGTGGGCATCTGAGATGGATTTAATCTCTCCAATTTAGCAGGACAAACCTGGTGAGTTTGCTTAGTGGGGGAAGCTCACCAGGTTTAGTTATAGTTAAAATGGTGAGATAAAATGTTCATCTCAGCTCACCTGCAACTCAGCTTTTAGTGAATAGACCCCTTGGACTCAGGTGTGGTTTCGTGGGTCTATCACATTGATAGAATCTTGGTGACAATGCCAAAACCCAGTCATTTCTGATAATGAGCCATTAAATATTTGATGAAGTTCTCCTAATGCGGACAATGGTCAACACGATGTAGTCAAGCAGAGCTTAAAGTGGGCAGGAGTAAATGTGCTGCAGCCTGCAGGGTAAAGGTACACAGCTGTCTTTCACTTTATTCTTTAAATTTAGACTGTGCATGTCTGAGGCAGCAAGCAAGGCCTGAATTTTACGGGACATAACCTCGCAAATCCAGGAGCGTTGGCAGGCACATTGCTGAGTTGGCGTTTGTTGGGAAATGAGGAAGTGAATAAACAGCCAATCAGAACATCTCCATTAGGCTTCCAACACTTCTCCTCCTTGGCATACTGGGATATTATACTACACGTGAGTATGTAGCAGCTAAGAGCATCACGGGTACCTCCCTATTATTATAAATTGGGTTTATATTCATTGTTTTACTAAGGTTGGCAAGCAGCTATAACCAGTGTCAGCAGCTGCCCACCGCGAAGAACCTCTAGTTGACAGGTAATTGGTTTCCATGATTTTATTTTTCTCGACTCAGATATTGTTATTTAAACCAAGATCAGAAGTGATTTCCATTACCACAAGTCTGATTTCCTATTACTTTTTCACCCGAGAGGTTGCATTGCCCAGAACAAGAAGTATTCCATGCTACCACTACTGGGCAGAACACACATCTGTCCAGATGTGCAGGGGAAAGCACTGACCGCCATAACAGTATACACATGATGGCACGTGTCTGATTATGTATAACATGTGAACTTCAGAATCAGGAGCCGAAAGGATGCAGGAGAGCAGCCAATCTGATTAACCAAAAATGGCTCTGATCATGGCCCGTGGCAGGCTGGGGATAAACGTGGTTTTTCATTTAGTCCGCGATCAGCTAACATAAAGCGTTTTTTCACTTAGACCACCTCAATGAATGCTGCTCCTGTTCTGACTGCTCTTTTGCATTCTTTTGGCTCCTGACTCTAAATACAGATGTCAGACTTTGCTGTCATTTGGATAAAATTCAATATAAAAAAAAAAGAACCTCCTTTCAACTCTTACTCACTCCAAAAAAAAAACCCACAACACTCTCCAGAGAGCTGCTTTTATAGTATTTGTTTTTCTCCAACTAATTTGAAACCCAAAGATTATTCTTTGCACTTTGTTGGTATCCACCTCTGAGGTAGCCCTGCGTTAGGTATACCACCACATTCGGCACACGGTTATCTCAACCAACTTCTTTTTAAACTTTATTACCATGTGTGCATTTTTATTGTAATGTGCTTGATGTTTATGACTGTGTATGCCTCTACAACTCACCTTTGATTCACAGTCAGTCCTAAGGTTGCACGTTTACCAGGTGTATATGGAGTAGGAATAAAAATGATGGTTAATGATATCCTATTACGTATCTATATTTGTGCATATTACAAAATGCTCTTTCATATAGCCCTAACTGCTTTGTATTTATAGTTTCCTTTTAATCAGGCAGTGTAGAAGAGATTCTTAACACCACACCAATTCAAGGAAATGTGTCTCTTTCTATATTCCCTGAGTGGGCTTTATGTATTAATAATACCAGTGATGGTTTCCTCTATTTGATCATTCACAGTCAGAATCGTCCTTACCTTTTTATTTATTGAAACACATACGAAGCTGATAAAATTTACAACAGGAGAAGGAAAATATGTAAGATGGCTTTATTACGTTTAATATTATACTATATAAATAATATACTCGATTGAATGGCAAAAAAATTATATTTTCTCCTTTTAATGTAACTTTTTTCTCTCCATCATGGATTAAGGGAAAATGAAAGTGCTAGTATGTGGTGTATTTTCTTAATTAGGTAGATTTTATGGGTTAACACATGAGATTTTTTGTTGCTCTGATGTAATTTCAGAAAATGTATAAAACGCGTGAAGCATTTGTTTTAAAATAACGCTTCAGTCAGTATAATCAAATGAAACATAGAATGGGAGTTTGGTACCCGGGAAAATAGATTATAATCCTTAAATGGGGTGTTATCAGCTAAATGGCATCTCAAATAAAAATGTCCATTAAAGTCGAATAACATTGTATTAGCAGCATTGGAGGAGATACAAAGTTACAGAATTATTTTATATTATTTATTTTCTTACTTGGGAACTTGACAGTATGACCTGAAAGGAACTTTCTTTTTTGGTTCACAAGGTAGCCAGAAACACAGTGACAGAGAACCAAAAAGGGTCACCTGTGATGTCACAGAGGTGTCGATATTTATAGAAATGTAGCCTGTGTTCACTTTGAGCAACATGGCCTCATCAGCGGCCGCGATGAGCAGCTAACTTAAGGATGTTGTATATTGTCCTAGCATCTTTTGGGACCAGGAAATAAGTAAATGAATAGAATGTCCCAGCTTCACAAAGAGATTACATCTCACCTCACTTCCCAAAAGTTCCCCCTACTTTTAGGTCAGTCTTATCAACTTCCTGGTATAACCACCTACTTTTTGGGGGGCCAACAACAACATCTATCCCATTTATCTTGCCTCCTTCTGACTGCTGTTTTTGTTAGAAATAAACAATTTATGCAAAATTGGAGATTATAAAATCCCTTTGACATCTGTCTTATGCACATGCGAAGGGTTAATAGTCCCAAAGATGCACTGAAAGGTAAGGTTTTAGGTCTTCCATACATTTTATCATGCTGTTTTTATATTTATTGTCATGTTTGTTTTATATTAAACAATGTAGTTACTGTATAAAAATGATCATCCTGGGCAATATTTGGGGTGATTCAAAAAAAAAAAAGACAGCAATGTTCTAAAAATGGATTAAACATTCCTGAACATCCCTTTGGCTTCTATGGTGACTGTTTTTAAGCCAAAGGTTCCAAGACTTCCAAGGTACATACATCCCAGTATGAGAACCCAGTGGTCAACTGCAGTTCACACGGACACACAGTATTCACTTTAAATAAAACTGATTTTTATACTACACATTTTTATACGCACTGTTTACCAGAAGCTTAAATGTTTCAGCCTGTTTTTAGATGAATGTAGGGTCTGTCCTTATGGGAAAAAAAATACAATATATAAAATACTATATAACATAGGTTTCCATGACTAGAGGGTCATATATTGTAGAATATTAGGTAAAAAAAATTCACTATTTGCCAGACTGTTTAGTGCAGTGTCTTTATTTACTTGATGAGTTGAATTAACAGGTGTTTTCCAGTTTGGCTGAAGGGTTTGCCTGACGTTTATTGACCTGTCAATGCATTTAGTATTGAACTCACTGGAGGGTTGTTGTGACTCAGTATCAGGAGCGTAGTGCAGGTAGGCACACCCCCCCAGGTTGGGGAAATGGTAACTGAAAATACGGCTGTCAGGGGGATAAAGGGCAAGAACCAGATCAGTCCAAAATTCCAGGACAGGTAGATAAAGTTCATATACGGGTAAACACTGGCCAAAGGTCAGAAGAGGAGAGTCCAATAAATAAGCCAAGGTCAGAAGAGGAGAGTCCAATAAATAAGCCAAGGTCAGAAGAGGAGAGTAAAATAAATAAGCCAAAGGTCAGAAGAGGAGAGTCCAATAAATAAGCCAAGGTCAGAAGAGGAGAGTCCAATAAATAAGTCACGTTCAGAAGAGGAGAGTCCAATAAATGAGCCATGGTCAGAAGAGGAGAGTCCAATAAATAAGCCAAGGTCAGAAAAGGAGAGTCCAATAAATAATCCAAGGTCTGAAAAGGAGAGTCCAATAAATAAGCCACGGTCAGAAGAGGAGAGTCCAATAAATAGGCCAAGGTCAGAAGAGGAGAGTCCAATAAATAAGCCAAGGTCAGAAGAGGAGAGTCCAATAAATAAGCCAAGGTCAGAAAAGGAGAGTCCAATAAATAAGCCAAGGTCAGAAAAGGAGAGTCCAATAAATAAGCCACAGTCAGAAGAGGAGAGTCCAATAAATAGGCCAAGGTCAGAAGAGGAGAGTCCAATAAATAAGCCAAAGTCAGAAGAGGAGAGTAAAATAAATAAGTCAAAGTCAGAAGAGGAGAGTCCAATAAATAAGCCAAAGTCAGAAGAGGAGAGTAAAATAAATAAGCCAAGGTTAGAAGAGGAGAGTCCAATAAATAGGCCAGGGTCAGAAGAGGAGAGTACAATAAATAGGCCAGGGTCAGAAGAGGAGAGTACAATAAATAAGCCAAGGTCAGAAGATGAGAGTCCAATAAATAAGTCAAGGTCAGAAGATGAGAGTCCAATAAATAAGCCAAGGTCAGAAGATGAGAGTCTAGTAAATAAGCCAAGGTCAGAAGAGGAGAGTCCAATAAATAAGCCAAGGTCAGAAGAGGAGAATCCAGTTAATGAGCCAAGGTCAGAAGAGGAGAGTTCAGTAGATAAGCCAAGGTCAGAAGAGGAGAGTCCAGTAGATAAGCCAAGGTCAGAAGAGGAGAGTACAATAAATGAGCCTTATTCCAAGGAGAGGGAACAATACTGAGGAGAGCAATTATGAATATTCTGAGTGTGACCACAAGTATAACCAGCTTGAACAATGAGCAAGCACTGAATGAACAGTGCCTCGCAGTTTTATAGTCTGTCAAGTACTTAGCCCCTCCCACTAATGCCCAAGTGCCCCCCCTTCCATAGCTCTCGATACAAGGAGAGGTGGTGGGAATCCCACCTCCTTCCGCCCGCTCTCCAATGCAGTCGTACCGCCAGACCAATGGACATGCCTGACACATACGCTGGCTGTCCGCAAGGCACATCTTACTACAGATGAAACAGCGTGGCCCCAGAATGGAACACCAGGAGTCAGGAGTCAGCCAGACCAGGTAGGGGCATCCTGTTTGATGGTCTAGGAAGACCAGAAGCCGGACAAGGTTCAAATAGGTGAGGTCCTTGCGAATTTTAGTTATAAACTTTTGCCATTATCAGTTAGGATCTAACCAGGCAGGCGCCATCTTTGTTGCCTAAAACCTATTTAGTTGTCCCAGTTATAGGAGGGAAGCTAATTGCTCTGCCATAACGTTTGAGTCTTAGCACTGTATGGTTTACATTGTTATTCTTGTTTTAAAGTTCCAACATATTGTGTAGCACTGTATAACGGAGAAGAGTAGTAGATATATATATCGAGAAAGAAAAAAAAATTATAAAATTATAAACAATTTTTATAAACAGGACACATTTGAACACTAACAAACAGAAAAGACATGATGCAATCCTCACTAAAGGTTACAACTCTCGAGGCGAGATTGTTAGCAAAGTATGTTAATAAAAAAAAAGTTACATTAAAAAAGATAACTGCAAAGGTGACTTTGAATATCATGTGGATAAAGGATTATTTGTAAAGCACTGGAACTTTAAATGTAATTTATCTCCGGATATTGTCAGGTGTTTTTCTTTATTATTATTTTTTTTTATTGACAAAACCAATTATCAGTCACCTGCCTGTGCCAGTAAACTATGTCACATCTTTCTGTGACCCTTCTCAAGGTGCATGGACTTCCTATGACTGCCTTAAGCTTGCCTGTAATACAGAGTAACATGCATTTTGATTCATTTCGGCTGTAAAACATATCCACATCGTTTGTCACTGGCATTCTGTTTGGGTCCCTGAGCGGTCTGTGAAATAATACAAAAAGGTTATACAGCCTAGGGTGGGCCATTAAATCCTGTAAATAGTTTGCCACTGTACAGACAAACTAGGGCATCGCTTACCAACTGCTATTGCTGCAGGATTTGTCTCTCCTTGGCAGAGTATTGCAATGAACAGCGAGCAGGTCAAGCGGTTTTGCCTGTACTGTGACTTAGCAGTTTTCTACCCAAAAATATATGTCACTGACTGATGTCTGTGTCAGAGGACTGCACACAGCACACTACTAAAAATGTCCTTTTTTTACCCCCTTCGTTTGCTTGATTAAGAGAAATCAAATGAAATCGAGTTGGGATTATGCCAAGACAAACATAGAAATCTGCATTTTCTCGAAAAACAATTTAGTGAAAGCAAACAACCACGTGTCACATAATGATTTAGACAAAATGTGTACGAGTTTTAGAAGGAAAGCAAAGGGGCGCTACACAATATAGCCCAATTTCATCTGAATTGGATTCAAAATGGGCATAATAGCCGAATCGAAGGGATTCTTGAAATTCGGCTACACAATATGCTGTGAATCACTTGTTCGGAAACCAAAATTTTTGGTTCGGAAAAATGTTGTCATTAAAAGCAATAGGTTTTTCAGTTACACAATATGCAGCGATCAGTTCAGATTCGGTGAATTTTAGGTGAATTGAAATTTTAAAAATACACAAAAAATAATAATAAAAATATAAGCCCCCACACTAGGCCCAGTAGACTTAGGCTGGCCACATAAATAAAAAAGGTTTAAAAAAAAAATTTAGTGGGGCCAGGGCTAGTAGGCCTAACCAAACATAATTATAAATGTGGCTGGGATCAGGCAAAACAGTTCCCAGGGCCAAAAAAATATATTGGGGGATCAAAGAAAGACCCCTATTAAAAATGGTACTGGGAACCGCCAGTCTTCCAGTCCCCCTGTTACAAATTTGGGGGTGAGGGCAGATAGACTATCCTTCTAAAATGAGTCTGGGAGCTGGGCAAGTGCTCTCAGTCATGCAAAAAATAAATTGGGGGGCCAACGCTAAGAGCAGTGCCCGCCCAACAGTACAGAACTAAAACATTACCCCCCCTCCGAGGTTCAGAGACTACTAAAATGCCCCAGATACCTATTAAAATAAAAACAATACACCCCAGAATCTGCCCGATGGCCCCAGACCCCTTAATAATATAAACTAAATGCCTTGTATACATTATGTGATACGCTGGATTTAACAAGTTTGCTACTGGGTGAGCTCAAGTTCCCATTGACGTCAATAGCACAGCATCAGTACCATAGAAAAAAAAAATCTTAAATCTTAGAATGGTTTACGTGCTATTAGAGAGCACAGTCCTAGAATTTATTATACCTCTTTTTTTCTTTACCATTTATTTTAAGTCTGAGGCATCACTTGTGTTAATGTATGATTACTTGTTAATGTCGGATAGGATTCTTACGTTGTTTCGGGTAATGTTGGGAAGAAAAAAGACCCTAAAAGAAAATAGGTCAGGTTTATCTTAAAAATAGTCAGAACTAGATGAGTGCATGAGAATGTTATCCCAGTCCTGCTTACTGTAGAATAATCACTCCGTGTTTACACTGCCATTGTGACATTACTATAGGAGAGTTTTGGGGTTATGGCCATAGCGTTGAAATGATTTGTGGGGCTGGATACCAAAAAATAAATAAATAAGTTAAACTAAACTAATTGCTACTGATTAATGTGAGAGAAATAGCAACGTAAGATAGAAGGGCTTCGGAAATATCAAATTAAATGTTGTTTTCCATAACCTTTTTCTACGATTAACCCTCCATTATTAAAATTTAATATGTGTGACAGAAGCAGGTAAACTGAACGTACAGCATCTAATGACACGTAGAGGGGGCCAAAATGCCTTAAAAATGCGATGGGAGTTTTCTCAAACGTTAAAATCCTTCAATGAGGATTCTACTACACAGATAATGAATTCAGTTTTCATTGTGGAGCTTGCAGGAGGGTATCTCTGAGATCCAGAAAGTTCATTAAATTTAGTAGAGGGCTGTTCTGAACAAGATAATTTAGGCCGGGTTTTGCTGAGCTGTGTCTGTTTAATGACTTAAAAAGGTTCACTCCCAATTTTTGCTTTCTCTTTTGTCAATCAATTGTCTAAGAGATATAATCTTATTTCTTCTAGAGAACTGACGTTAGAAGACAACACATTGGAATACAGAGTGACCACAGTTTCTTATAGTTACTCGTATGCATACCTCTTTACACACACCACAAGCAATGCTGCACTAGGTTTGCCAACCAGCTGTCTGTCTATAGTGGCAATAGCATGCGCGCTATATTATTTTATTGTTTTTTTTTTTGTTTGTTTTTTTTAGGAAAAAGCCACCCTGTGAGGGACAACAGGGATGGTTGGGAGGGGTCATGTCAGTACTTCTTTATATATGCAGTATTTATTCTCTGCTATTTTGTACACTGGAGAATGAGAATAGGGGCTAGTTTCCAGTAACTGGTGTAGGTTAAAATTGACACGCTTGGCTCATGTGCAAAGTGACAGGGTCAAATGCAACGTGCAAAATGTCAACTCAACTGTAAAGAGGCAACGTTTCAACTTGCCTTGAGGAAAACTCCTATAGGAGTTGAAACATTACCTTTTTGTTGAATAAATATACATTTTTGTGTGTGTGTGTGTGTGTATATGAAAATTAAAATTTTCACAAAATGTCTGACAGGAAGAAAAAAAGAACGTTGACATATTTCTTTCAAAATAACGATCCTTCGATTTAAAAGAAAAAAAAATCCCTGCTAGTGATCCTCAAAATGACTTTTAAAAGACCTTACTAAAGTAAATATATATAGAAAGTCATACCGAGTAGAAAGAATAGGAATGGAAGAAAAATATGACACAAAAAAAACAATTCACTGCAATCACATGTGGCTTTAGAAAGAAAGAGGTGGGGATATTTTGAAGGTTAAAATGAATCAATGACAACAATTCTCCATTTTCCCTGTCAGAGGTAAGCACAGCTATACACCAACTGCTAGAAGAATCACACAGCCCGTGTACCACTGAAAGATATTTATTCTGCATACGTCTAAATATGATCATTTTCACCTTTTTTTCAAGTCCCTGGTGTAATAAGGCATCTTCACCTAGTGCTGTGTAGAAAATAAACATCACTGGAGAGCTGCATCAGAGACTCGAAGGAACTATGGTGTGTTATATATTTTTGATGTCTTGTCCAAGGTCAGATAAGATGAAATACTTCAACATTCCACCTCAAAAATGAGGTTGTGTCTTGTTGCATGGTTGTGTAATAATGTGGGGAAGCGCCAGTATGGCCGCACATAATTAGGGAGTATGCGCAACTTTATGTAAAATCTACTTTATGGAAAACCTTGAGAGCCATGATAATTGTATTTCAATAATCGGAAACACACAAAAATTAAGCTTTTAGCTCCAGATAAAATCCATAAAGTCCTCTCTTGCTTATCCAGTTTCCATCGACAAAAAAAAAAAAAAGCAACTGTAATCTTAATGCTGACTATATATTGGCATGTTTACTGCTGATATGTGTCTGTATTAGTGTACTGGAAAAATAAGGCCACTGAGAATTTTTTGTGGACAGTAAATATTCTTCTGGCAATGATAGGATAGAAACATCATCCACATCCTACTAAAATATTATCCATGAATTGCAACCGAGCAACAAACATAAATTGACCAAGGCATTGGGAACATTACTTTTGCAGACATAGAAGCTCACCTGCACAGGTAGGCATCAACATTGTTTGTTTACTGAACAGTGTAATGATGGACAATACATGGACAAGTTATGCATGTGCTCTTGACCTTCACACACCTTGCCAAGGACTCTGCTATCCTTGGACGGACACTTTGCCTATCCTTCATCTGTCACATGGGTGCTTCCTTTTCTGGAGCTCTTTACTTTCTTCCAGACCAATGAAGCTCCTTTTCGTCAGCACAATCTGGTCCTCATAGTTTAAATGCCCCCCGCCGATGCCAAATATGTTATGTACCTTATCAGAATATGATATATAAGGAACATCATCGGTTCTCATGGATTTAATGCAGAGAAAAGAAAAATAAACTTGTTTCTCCTCTTTTCCGTGATAGATGCCAAAATCCCTGAGATCTTTAACCGCTTCGTGGTGCTAGGACATTCTATGCCACCCTGCCAGCAAAGAATGTCCTCCACATTATGAGCTGTGCTTGGTTCCCGCTATAGGGATCGCCTTGTGATCGGGCCAGGAACAAGAAATGGCGTTTTGGTGCTTGTGTCTTCTGGGACGCAAGCACCATGCAGCTGAGACACAGCTCGGCTATATCTGAAGCACAAGTGACAAATGTAAGTTTAGTTGCCCTTTGAGGACAGTCTGTTACTTTCTTGCTTCTCCACATCCTCTAGCACTCTCACCAGGTTATTAGGATGTATCACCCCAGTGGCGCATATTGTTTTATCATTATACACATTATGTGTCTTCCTGTAGTCACAATCTAGTTTTGTGATTATCATGTAAGAACAATTATAATGATACACTTAAGTGCACGCTAAGTCATAATGAATACATAAATCAGACACATCGCAATAATCTTTTGCTGTAAATTATATGGTGTGACAGCAGTTATTTGATATAGCTATTTGTCAGGAAAATTAGAATACCAATTTTTGCTTTCAGCTATTTGTCACTTACCAGCCTTTTTCATTTTTTTTTTGCAAAGACTGCTTTTTTTTAACAATTGTTTTATTGTTTTTTCCCCACACCTTATAATTTATGTTTCATTTTAAACTCGTTGAGTGATTTGAATAATTCCTTTAATGTCAAACAAAATTTATTTTTTGAAGGGAATTTATTTTTTTTCCTAACAACAGAAATTAAAATATTGTTAAAAGAATGATTTTTATCATTTTTATTTTGGTCACTTTTGTGTTTTAAACTATGTGGTCTACTTAATAAAGTGGGAATTGAGGCTGGAATTTCAAACTAGGCTAATGTAGCCGTGTTATCCAATGCTACTGAGTGGGAGAACATTTCGAACTTTGGCCTTACATTTTGAAATTCCTGTCTTAATTACCTTTTTATTGAGTAGACCCTATGTTGTTTACCAAAATAAGTGCTTCCTTTAACACAAAACAAATTTAATTAAAACATAATCTATTTCTTAATATCAGAAATTAAAATGAATAATTCATACAAATAAAAACATCTGGTCTTTATTGACAAATTCATATTTTAAAATTATCACTGCATAAAAAAATAATTTGCTGCACCAAACAACACTGATACATATAAAATGAGCAGCTCAAAATGGCTAAGTATCTTTCCTTTGTAATAACTCAAATTTATTTTTATTTTTAAGCACTGTGCTGTGTACATAGAGTTTACAGGGCCAATTAACCACTGCCCTTAAGTGCATGCAGAGTAATTTACTTTTCAGGAGTTATAGGGAAATAAAAGAGACTTGACCAGTGTCAGATACAGTTGGGACAGATCTTCAAATGCACAATTATGCAATTATGGGAGAGACTAAGATGCCATCATTTATTTGTCATGAATCACCGTTATTTTACTGTAAATCTGTAAAATGGATCATGTGTTTTATATATATATATATATATATATATATATATATATATATACTGGTATATAATTCATTATAGAGAACAGTTATGTATGCTTTGTTTCCTTGTGACACTGCAGAGCATCTTATTGCTGCCTTACAACATGATAAATAAACATTATGCAATGGAGGTAGCAATCCATCGGGGGTTATGTATAAAAAATTCGGCACTGAATTTACAGAATGACGCAATCGCTGTTTGTTATGTATAACGGCGATTGTGCTCCTTTTTTTTTTTTTTATAAATCTTGACACTTCTCGCCTGTACATCCAAAATGTACGTATTCGGCAGAGTCAGCACAGACTCCCGAAATTTGGAAGGAGTCTGATTTATCCATTGATGCACACGCTGTTTGCTACACTATTTTTTAATACATTGTATTGGGCGCCATCTCTGTGTGTGCGGTGTTTGTACATGACCCCTGTTGTGTTTCTCTGCTTAAGAATATACTAATGGTTAGGGCATATGAACAGAGGGGATATGATAACATTATATAAATATGTGCAGGGCCAATATAAAGAGCTCTCCAGTGACCTGTTTATTAACAGAAAGGTACAAAGAACAAGAGGTCACTCCCTGAGACTAGAAGAGCAAAGATTTCATAGACAGCAAAGGAAGGGATTCTTTACGGTAAGGACAATAAAGTTATGGAACTCACTGCCAAGAGAGGTAGTGCTATCAACTACAATTGAAGCATTTAAAATGGTCTGGATGTTTTTTTTAGAAAAGCAGAACATACAGAGCTATTAATAATAGAATAAGCATTAATAACAGAGTTTATTGATCCAAGGAGGAATCGGATGGCCCTTTGGAATCAAGAAGCTTCCTTAGGGTTTTTTTTCCTTCTTTTGGATCAAAAGCTGGAATGATAGGTAGAAGGGCTGGACTTGGAACAATGGATCAGGGGTCTAGAGAGTTTGCACCCCACCTATGAGTATTTTCTCTAGTGGTCCAGTAAGGTGTAGAGAGTTCTCACTGGTCCTGCTCCAGTGCTAGCTGGCTGCATGGTAAATTCTGACTATGGGCAGCGAATATGACATCACTATAGAGAATTGCCATACAAAAAAAAAAAAGGACATAGAAGAAGAAACTTGTCCCCTGCTTTCTCAATGGGCTTCCAATCTTGTAAATTAACACTACGGTGTGTTAGAGACTACATTCCAGTGACAGGCTCACCTAAATTGCCTCTGGTACTGCCACGACATTGAATCGACTTGCCAGAAGCACAGTCTGTAGATTCTACTGTGTTAATCCGCTGACTTCCAAATAAATAGCGGTAGCTTGCTTACAAGCACGGCATAGAGAGCATGGTGCTGAGCATTTATCTCTGTAAGAACAAGGCACTTTTAAGCTAGCCAAGATAAATAACAAATTGTGTCAGAAATGTTGGAAATGAATGCAATGCAGACTTTTTTTGTTGGTAGTTTTAATTTTGTGTTTGTTTGATTTTTGTTTTATCAAATCCCAAATACCGGACATTTAATTTGCTTCCCAGAGCATTTCAGGGTGGATTATAAAGCCCAGACATGCCAATGCCTGTAAAAAAAAAAAAAAAAAAGCTTTGATTTTTAGACAAAGTCTAACTGAATCATCTGCTGTGAACTGACAGGCTGCACCTTGCATTAATTATTTATCCACAGGACAACATAACACCTCACCACAGCACAGCCTTGACCCATTTCTGTTTCTTACTGCAAATCAGAATTGCTGAAGGGGCCTTCAAGACACAAATCTGCCATAAGCTGCAACTTCTATCGCAGAACAGGTAGCAAAAGCAGTCACTGTAATTAGTCAGCACACACTGTCATATTGTTGCTCTGGCCCAACGACTCCTGTGACAATGAATACAGGCGCTGTTCGGCACATCAGAGAATCATTACGACAAGACGATATTTTACATTGTTATATGACAATATGGAACTTTTGATCAACATAGGGTCGATGGTCAGAGAAGATTCTGAAACTGATACAAGAGTAATTTTCATTGTAAATGGGGTCTAGCAGAAGCCTTTGCTTGTGGACCTCCTACCAAACCCAAGGAGAACAGTCTTTATTGTAAATGGTGTCTTCAGGACGCCTTTGCTTTTGGACCTTCTACCACAATTACCTATTATCTTCCTCTTTCCTATGGCCTACCTCATTCCTTACAGCTCCTTCCAATGCTTTGACAAGTAGTAATAGCCGATTCTTCCTCAGGTGTTCTCTTTTACTCATAAAAAAAAGAAGCTTCTTTAATATAGCTTGTACACTATTGTTAGACAAAACTATTTTTACATCTTGATCACTTGGAGTTGGTTGGTAGGCCCATTCGATGCTTTCATTGGAATATAACATGAGGCCTATGACTAAGCTCCCTGTTAAGGTGTGAAACGTTTAAGGTGGGTCTTTTGCTCTCACTTGGTGTACCAGTTGCACTGTGTAAGTTAATAAATCTTGAATGTTTTTTCACTCGAGGTAACGTGTTCCGTTTTGGAGATTGGAGAAGGTGCTAAACCACTGTTATGCTTCATATGTTTCTCTTCCATTCACCTACAGTATTGCATCCTAGTGCTTGATAGAGTCTGTGGATCTCTGTGGAATGCGTGGGGCCTATACAACTATCCTTCGTGCCTGGGCAAAAATGACTCCTCTTCTTAACAGTATTGCTTTTTGTAAGCAAGTGTTCAACTCATTGTTTGCCCAAGGTGTGCGGAAGGGCAATTGTCAAAAAAGATTATAATGAATCATTTTTTATTTTAGACTATAAATGATATACTCATATCATGCAGGGCACTCCAATTTTCTTATAGTGTTGTTAACTTAAAAAGTTGTTGGCCATAGAATTTATTTCAAAATCAGCTAATAACATTAATAACACTACCCCAACAAACCACAATTTGTTAAAATAACAACAACAACATACATGCCTTTCTTACAATAACAAATTTTACTAGGGGAAAAAAAAGTAAATCAAGCACTCTAAGAGGGACTCAGTAAGATTTCTAGGCTGTCATGTCACAAATGGTACACCATTCAAAACACAGTAATATTGTGGCAGAAGTGGCCTTATATTATTTTAAGATTTAGTCCCTTTAAATACCGCCCCAAAATGTATTATTCTTTAAATATGAAAGTGTATTTTAACTCATTTCCAGATACAAAAGAAAAATCTCATTAGACCTGGAACTGAAATGACCTGATCTGTTTCTTAGCAGGATGGGGGAAGCCAAAGAAATGATGGAACAAACATGCATGACTTCAGAAATAGGAGGCATCATTGTAAGATGGATTTAGGCAGAGAGAAAAAAAATGGTAGCAATTCATAAAGTGTGATTAAAAGGAATTATTGCATAGCATATTTTATTTTTGCTTGTAGTGCGTCTTTAATAAATCAACTATATATCTATATAGACGCACACACACACGTCCATAACGTAAGGTGTTTGAACAATCCTTTCCTTTTTTCACTTCAGTCCGATATCTTCATATCTTTCTTGAATTCGGGTTCATCCATTTTGTTTTAATTTCCCCAGACTCACTCCCTGTCAGTTCTGTTATTTATAGCTGCATCTCATCAAACAGCTAACTTTAATGATGTCTTTCTTCTTTGGTTCTTAAGACTACTTTACCCACACTTCTCCACAGACCTACATGCCGTTCATTCCTCTCATCTATGTTGTATTTATAAAAAAATAAATAAAAATGAAAACAAAAAAAAAATGGGTGAAAAACATTCCATCTCTGAAGCAAACCCAGCTTCTTTAATCCTTCAGAAAGGTCATAGCGGCGGAAGAAGAAGCCACAGGTACTTTTCAATTTGAGCAAAATCTCGCCCCACTCCAATGTCTATGTTAATGTTGGATTAACAGATAATTGGTACCATAACGGCTTGTTGTCGGAGAGATGAAAAGATAAGCATCGCTGCTGAGCAAGTCATTACATCCAAGTTATCACTGCAAATAATTCAATGATGCATATTAAGTGTTAGTAGCCAGCCTTGAAGAGACTGTATCACTGAAGCATTGTTTTTAACTTACTTGTAGATAATAAAAATGATTAAAAATGATCTCTACATTGTGTTAGCAAAACTGCAAGCAAATGCCTAAATTAGGAGAAAAATGGCTTCTAAATGTGTCTCCTGTTCATGACATCACCTGTGACTTGATATCAACTGGTTTTCAATGGGAAATGTGTCATTTGCATATCAAGCCATCGGTGATGCAAAATGTTGTAATGTAAATGTAATACTCTCTACTTCAAACATGGAGAATGTATTTTGGAGTCCAATCTTGATTGCTATCCCTGGATCAAAACCCCAACGGCAGAGGGTTCTTTATGCTACATCCATTTATAATATCTTGGCAGGTTCCTTAATTGAGCTATCTTTCTTATAAGATCAGATAAATAATAACATTTTGGTATTTTTACCAGGAACAATACTTTCCAAATCTTCTTAGTTTCATCCAAGCACTTATATTATGATTATCCAACTTTGACACTCAGTAGAGTCTTACGGGTGGGGGTGGGTTGTGGATTGCCTGGGTCACAGACTTTGATGGGTGCCCGTGGGTGCACCAGGGCAGTCCAATGGGTTCTGGTGTGGCTATGCAAAGAGGGTAGGTACGTGCAACCCAGCATGCTTATACATTTTGGCATTTTGTTTTATTAACTCCAAAAAGGATGAAACGTCTGGTCAAGCATGGTGCATTAACTTGAACAGAGGTAATTTATTCATGATCTGTAACATTACAGCTATATCCAAAACCTGACTATCTGAGTGATCCTATTAATGCACATTTTAACATAAAGAAAACAGGAATCCTCCCCAAGAGAGAAAAAAAAAAGCAATAAATATTGGCCACGTCACACACAACATTTCAATCCCAAAAAATATTCTATTGAAAACATTAAACCAGTGAAAAATTACTTATTGGCAAGCTTTTTGATATTTCAATACACATTTGAATTTAAAATGAACAGTCAAAATCATTTGTTAATATTGTATTTTCGACTTAATAAAGGACTTGGAATCAACTTATTGCCAGTATTCTGCTAAATGCCTCAACTGTTTTCTTTTCAAAATTATCTTCTGTTCAGTTGAAAGATAGCATTACGTGGAGATGGTTTTCATTGACATTCTTTAATG
The DNA here is from genome assembly GCA_036172795.1 of Pelodytes ibericus. Classification (NCBI taxonomy): domain Eukaryota; kingdom Metazoa; phylum Chordata; class Amphibia; order Anura; family Pelodytidae; genus Pelodytes; species Pelodytes ibericus. The sequence continues at coordinate 20,887,845 of CM069861.1, forward strand.
TATGATTACAAATAAAGTTTATTCTTTGCTCCATATATCTCTATCAGGAGGCTGACATATTGTTTAGAATGTTTGGTCAGATCTTCATTCATTGGGCAGATGAAGGAACATCTGACTTATATGACCCAAGAAGAACATGTCTGTTCCCTGCTAGAGCTATTTAGAGAATACAAGGGGTCCATAGGATACATTATTTATATTATTTCATTAAAGTATTTCTTTATAAACCATATTTAAAAAAAAAAAAAAATGTGTTATTTATTTCTACAGTTGGCCTTTATTAACAGTTTGGACTTTGCTTCATACCCTGGTGCTTATTGTTCCTTTGTTATATGTGAGCTGCTAAGACAAAAGTTCACAGAAAGAAAATGTTTTACTATTTAAGAGAACACGAGTTAGACCTGTGTCACCTCTGTCTTGTTTAAACTAATCTACATCAATAGAGTAGACAACATCCATTTGCCATCAACTTCCCATGAAAAAAGAAGCCTCTCAGGAGCACTGTAGATTATATCTGGCCCATTGTCCCAACAGAAAGTTATCATTTGTTTTGAAATGCAGGTGTGTTGGGGACTCCATACAGCCTATGATTAATTACCTCTTTGTTACGAAACACGTCAGGCAGTTTTCAGCATTGACTTTTGCTTAACTACATTGCTGTTGTTCCTGGGACCCATGTCTGGTTTGATATTTTTAAGTTTGTGTTTTTATATACTTTGTACTTGAAGAATCATCTGTCCGTGGAAGCTCTCTTGTTTGGATCTTCGTGTAGAATTTTTATCTAGCTCGGGACTGCCATATACTGAATACCGTGTGGACTTTTGTTAAGTGGAACCTTCTCCGTTTGAGCATTTTTTTGGTGGAGAAGATGGGGACTTCCTCCAACCATGTCATCTCAAAGCTGGTGAGATAACTCTGTGCCTAATGCTCCATCTGTAGAATCTGTTGAATCCCTAAGGTTGCCCATGGGCAAAAAGTGGCATCTGAAGGACATACTTGAAACCCCGAATACATGATCATACCTTGCCTGGTTAAACAATGTTATTATAATTATTATAACACAACAGGCCTGTTTATTGTTACCACACCTGCAAAGAAAGTTCTATTCACAACACAGTAGAGTTTTTTTAGTTTTTTTATAGACGTAGAAGCCCCCCCCAAAAAAAAATAAAACCCAAACAGATTGTATCTGCTACACTTTAGCAAAAAGAACAGTCAGAAAAGGTAAATAAATAAAATGGCCATTTGTTTAACAGTAAGAAAAACACTGACAGTATTTTCTCTTGAAATATGGCTGGCGTGGGATTGAATCCTGTGGTGAACTGAATATATATGAGTGCCTGTGTTTGTGTGTGAGGAATACGATAAACAAGGTAGCAGATTTATGAATGACTGTAGGTGAAATGTGTCTCAACATGAACGGCATTCTTATTAATAAAGGAGTTATGTTAGGAAGAGCTTTCAAACCATAATAAAGGCTTGCTGTGTGCTATATGGAAAGCAAAACCCTTTCCACCACAAAGCTTCCAAGACAACAGGATAGTTTAGGTCAGCTCATCTGTTTGTGCCCTGATAAGAGTGTGGATGAAGAAATGAATTTAATAACGCCTACTAAAAGAAAAAGAAAAAAAAAGAGAGAGGGAGCACTTCATTTTTATTTATTTATTTTAAAATAAAAGTAAGTATAATAAAAATCTCCCGCACCCATAATCCAGTGGAACCAATGTGAAATAATAATAATAATGAATATGAATTTCTATTCTTGGATAGCCGGTGCTGTGTCAAGTTGCTGTGCAGTTATTTCACACAAAAAATAAATACCTTTTTACAAGCGTGAAGCTCTGTAGGTTTTCATGATTCTAGTTAAGTTTATTAAAAAGGGATTATGTGCAAAACATGTGAGCTCAGGAATTTTAGATGTAGATGGCAGTGCAGTATATATATATATATATATATATATATGTATGTATAGCTGTGTATGTACATAGAAAAGAACTATACCGTAATTCATTGTAAAATGAAAACTAATGGAAAATCATTACCGTAACAGGAGATTTGGCAACCTCAGGTAAACGGTTGGCTGAGGATCATGTGAAACTAGGAAGACAGGTTTGTGATCACTGGTTTAGGGAAGGAGGTGATAGAACAATAATTTGGCACTCCTGATCCAGCTGAGATGGAGTACTGTTTGTAGGATGCTGACAAATCCAGCTTATTTTTTGCTGAGCAGCATGGGAAAAGCTGGGGAGATCTAGCTTAGCCATCAATGGAGATGGAAAGATTAAGGCTAAATTAATGGAAAAGGATTGGACTTCATGATGATCAGCCAATGATGTGTCTGGATAAGCTGACACATCATTGGCTGATCATCATTAAGTCCAATCCTTTTCCATTCTTTTTTTCATCCATCTGGAACTGTGGGAAAGCCCCCACTCCTCTGTATCCATTCTTTTACACTAGTAGTATCACAGGCTACCCACTCTCCTTACACCAGCGCACCAACTCTCCTTCAGCATCTCAGTCCCACGCTCAACCTCCAGCATCATTTGATGCTTTTCCTTCTCTTCCAGCAACAGATTTTAAATATTTAGACCCCTTAAATTCCCGCTCAGGGTATCTTAAACCCTGCTGGTCCAGTGGGTTGCATATGCTGGTCCATATATGTGGATTACCCAAGCAGCACATGCCTTCTTCCTACTGGAATGAATGAATCAGAGTGCCAGAAAATCATTGTTGCGCTGATTCACTATGGAGTGAGGCAGAAGATGGCAACTGGGAGAGGGAGAATTAGTTAACACTGGAGTGTGTGGTGCCATGTATCCAGTGGTGGAACTTTCGTTATCGCAGGGGTCGCAGCTGTGGCCGGGCCCATCACTCCAGGGGGCCCGGGGGCCCTGTTGACCGCTGCAAAAAAAAAATATTTTTTTTAAAAGTGTGGGCAAAGGGGACAGATGCCCAGGGCCCATTCATTATTGGGGCCCAAAGCAGCTGCCCTCTGGGCCTCCGCTGCCTGTGTGATTGTCTCACATGGAGACAGCCATGATCGTGCAGCAGCCGTCAGCCAGCATCCACTGGATGTGGACCCGGCTTTTAGTCACAGCCACCAGAAATGATTGCGTCATATGCTGCGTGCAGGAAACATTTCGGAGGAGACAAGCAGCATCCAGGCATATTGGCATTTTAATGAGCAAATAATACTGGAAAATGAATGGCAAAATAATACTGGCAAACGATGGGCAAAACAACACTGGCAAATGAAGGGCAAAATAAGCACTTGCATACGAATGGCAAAATAAAACACGGAGGAGACGGCCAGGTGAGTACTGTGGAGGCGGGCGGGGCATATTAATGAGTAAATAGTCTGTGGCACATTAATGGGCAAATAATCTGGCATATTATGGGCAAATTGTCTCTGGAATAATAATGGGTAGGCGAATAGTGGCATATTAATGAAAATTGGTTTTGCAGGGGCAGTTCAGTGTGACAAAGTGACACTGTGGTATGTTCTGGCAGGCAAATTGACTCTGTGGCATGCCAAATATTGCGGGTGCAATATGAGTACAAGCCAAGTGCTGTGGGTACTGTATAGTGCTGTGTTAAGACTTTTAGGTGCAATGTGGGTACAGAGGAACGTAATAAAAATAAGAAATTAACCATTTTTCAATAACATTTTTATTACATATAAAAATCTAATATTAAAAAGTTCATATAAGTATAAATGTAACTAGTTATATACATATATTTGGGGTCCACCTCAAGCTTTTGAAAAATCTTAAAATATTTTAATGATTTTTTGTGGTCAGAAAAGTAATATTACTTTTCAGAGAGGGTGGTGCGTGCATGTAATAATCTTCCAGCATAAGTGGCAGAGGTTAATAGAGTAAATGAGTTTAAGCATTAATGGGGTAGGCGCATTAGGAGCATAAGCATAAGGCTATTCTAGATATAAGATGAGGCCTGATGTAGGATGCATGGTAATGTTGGTGGGAACTTGGTGATATAATCTACACTGTAACAAAAAGGTGGGGTTACATTATGCTAATTATATGGAGTGGGTGGAGCTTTTTACATTAGGTGTGGTCAATTTTAAAGTAAGTAATTGGAAGCTGAGTCCCTGGATTCTTTTTTTTTTTTTAAATGTTGGCAACTATTTTTTTTAAATGTTGGTTCTAATGATCCCCAGACTGATTGATCCATTCTTGTGTTATACTAATATCAATTATGTCTGGGGTGTGTAGAACAGCATATAACTATTGGGCCTGTATAGCACCAGGTTGAGCTAGGCTGACCTAACTTTGTTTTTATTTTTGTCACCTCATGATTTTTTTACGTGTGTATTATACACTATATCTTGTTTTTCACTAGATTGTTTTTAATATAAGAAACGAATAAAGTATTTTTGTTTTAAAATCAATTTTGCATAATACTGATGTTGATTTCTAACAGCAACTAATACAGTTTGGCAGGACAGCGTGCTAGCCTACCACAAACAGTACTGTATCGCACAAAGCCGAACAGCTGGGAGGCATGTAAGTGGCATTTCTGGGATGGAGTTCCATGGTGGGGTCGGGAGGCCTCAGGGCAATTTTTTCACCGGGGCGGGTGGTTTCTAGTTACGCCTCTGCGTGTATCCCACAGTAGACAGTTTACAAAATGCTATATACACAATAGTAACTCTCTGCGGTTACAATTGATTTTGTGTGCCAGATACTAGCTGTGCGTTAGATTGAGAAAGAATGAAAATAATAAAACCAAGTCATTTAAGGAAATATTATAAGGCAATAGAACATAATGTCCTTTGGGTCTTGGTTGATGGTTAAGTAATTGACGGTTCCTAAGTAAATAAGAATCTAGCGGAAAAGTGTGTGGGTTTTTTTTTTTATTGCATGAAGATCTCCAAAGCTGAGGCAAATCAATGTGTTTGTTATTCAGCTAAACGCACTTTGATTTGTAGAAGAATATATTATGAAATGGTTCATATTGATCTTCTTTATTACTTTTGTGCTCTTTGGAGAAATAGTTCTTGTTTATCCCAAGAAAAGCTGGCTAAGTAGATGACAATAGATTTTTATTGCAGGGAAAACAACTGTATTTGTCCATTTTAACCCAGTTAAACAGAAACAAATATAAAAGGAAGGGATATCTTATGAGGTGGAGTAATCCCCTTTGGTCTTTGGAATGGCTTAGTAGAAAAATGAGAAAAAAAACCCAAAAACAATTTACATCCAAGCGCGTATTGAAATGTTTTGTGTCAATCCCGCCACTGCATTGAAATTCACTCCGAATTATCCCGCCTGATGGGAAATCAAGATTTTAATGAAGCTAGGGTCCGCTTAGTAGAACAGTTGTTGCTGTGGGTAATAAGTCCCTTGGTTTCTTTCATGAACCTTAATAAAAATATATTTTTTTTGGGGGGGGGGGGGGGGGGAGGCTCAATCATACATTAGACCAGAGGTGTTTTTTTTTTTTTTTTATGAAGTGGGACGCAGAATCAGAAATGCATGTGAGTGTTGGGCTGCATTACTTTTTTTCTTATTTACAGTAGTACTGGAAAATAGCTTGTTAGCGATAGAAAAATTGTTTGCTTATTTAGCAGTAATGCAAAAGCCATTCACAACAAGTTTAAATTTACTTTATTCAAACAAAAGTATATTTATCCCATTTATAGGGACAATGAGAGAATGGGCAGTTTGGTCAAGTAGGCCGTACCTTGCTGTTAAAGAGCCCCTGCAATAGATGATGTAGATATTTAGGGTACTGAGGAGTTGAGAGGTAACTGGCTTAAATTGTGGTGCCCACCTAATTTATAAATTCATTTAGCATGCCTGCCAAGTGTCCCTGTTTAGGAGGTATAATCAATATTTTGTACCCAAAATATCCCTGAATCTGTTTTCTCCTCTATTGTCCCTCTTTTCGGAGAGCTCTGAATTTTGGCGTTGTATAACTTATAGAGGTCCAGAGTAATAAAACGAAGAATAAAGTGAGTTTAAACGGCACTAAAATATGAATTAATGTGTGTCTAAATGATGGATACAATTACACAATGAATACCAATTGGCCATAAAGTTGCTGATAATATTCCATTAATGCCCCACTCACAGCCACAAAAAATAAAAGTGTCCCTTCTTTCGACATTTGAAATGTTGGGAGATATAATAAAGACTAGATTCTTGCCTCAGAATATTATGGTAAGTGACGCCGTACATGTCCTAAAACAAACACAAATATATTTTATGCAAAACTATTTTTGCTCCTTTTTTGCAATGTACTAAACATTTAGCACGTGAATAGTAAATATCTGCAAATTGTGAATAGATACGGGCATAATTGTGAATAAAGAAGGACACATGTAAAATAATAATTATTTTTCATAAAATATTTACAAAAATGCTTTACCATGCAGAACTATAATCTCAATATATTAACGCAACCGGAAAAATGCACACTACAAACAAATAAACGGAATAGCGCAAAATGTTTCAATGCACATTGGCATTTTTACTTTAAAAAAAAAAAAAATGTCTTCACTTTTATATCTGCTTCAAAATGTTCCCAAATCTTAAAAATGATTTATTCCCGTTAAGTTACTAAATCTATTAAATCCACTTTAGAATAAAAAAAAAGAAAAACTCGCTAAGCAACAAAAACTTAAGATTCTGTAAATGAAATCTGTAAAAACATTTCAGTTTTTTCTCTTAGCTTCCAAAAGTAAAGTTCTATAGCCAACCTATTATTAAATACATTTTACAAGATTAGCTTTAACGTGAAGGAGTTGTATCTTTGGTCCTTGAAGCTTGGCTGCTAAATGTAATGCTGCTCACAATAAATGTGTTGACTAAAGTGGTTGAAAAATATTACTATTTTTTGTTGTTAGTTGTGTTTTCCTTCTGTCATTTGTTTGCAGCTGCCAGGAGGATATAGGCAGATAAAAAAACAAAAAAACAAAACAATTATAGCAATATTAAAGGACAAACACATTTTTTTTTTCTCTACTCGGTGTCGTTAATCAAATAAAGTATAAAGTTTAGCTTAGCTTAATATTTTCGTAAAATGGACAAAATGTACTAGAATGTCCATTCTGATGACAAATAATACAGCTTGATATTTTACTATTTTTTTTTCCGTACATATCCAAGACCTCTGTATGATTACCCATTCATTTTATTCAACATAAGTTTTTTGCTGAGATTTAAAAAAAAAGTTTGTATTTATCAAAATTCAATTCTTGTCAGGGTTGACTAAGCCCTTCATGCTTCCCAGGTCAAATGCATAAGTACCATTAAAATGGATAATGGATGGGTATCCTTGGTCAAAATGTGTATCCTCGGAAGCTGGCCAAATGTAACATTTGCTTGAAAATGAGAATATATCATCAACCCGAATTAACAAAAACTTTTTTTTTTTTTGGGTGGGGGGTCATTGTCTATCTCACAACAAGTAGAGCAACTGACACCACATTCCCCTACATTATAGGCACTAAAATCGTGTGAGCAGAAATCCCACAGCAATGACTAATGACAGCCAGTAGAGTAGAGAAAGGCAGCCTATATAACGTCACCGAATAAAACTACAGGAGAACTGTAATCTGTTCTAAAGTTAAAAAAAAAAAAGTGCCTTTTACAAAAAAAAAATACATTTTTTTTTACCTTCTAACAAATGTATGTGTAAAATAAGGAAAAAATATATGGAACTACCCCTTTAACGGAAAAACGAAAGCTATTTTATTTTTGTATGTGTGTGTTGAAATGTCATTTTAAAATGTGTTAGTGATTTTTCTTCAAATTGTTGGGAAGCCGTCTAGAGAGAAACATAATCTCTCTAAATTTCAAACCTTTTTTTTTTTTCTTCAGAAACGGAGACACAGGAAAATATTTTCTCTTATTCCATTGTTCTATCTTCTGTTCTTTTCTTTTTTTTTTTTCCCCCGACCGTTTGTAAATACATGTTGTCAGCTCCTGCAGGTGATACAAAGCCTGGCTGTGGTTTGCTGTCAGACACGGATCAGCCTGGTATTTTAGCGAGCGAGAGAGAAAGGGAGGATGGCATATAATCTTCTCCCACAAGGGAACCATTTCTAATGTGACGAGGACTCCCTTGTCATGAAAATATTGCTTCGGCTAAGTCACACTCCCATGTTAATTGGCTACAGTCATCGTATATCACTGCTTTTCATAAGGTTAAAGGAGATTTAAATGTCAAGCACACTTATAAATACTCTAAATTTGTTACCGGAGGCGCTCAGACAGATATTTGCTTTATCATCCCTGCTCTCAGGCAAAAATTAAACAAACACAGGAGAATCCCATAGGATCTGCCTATGAAGTTTAGTTTATGGATTGGTGTGGAGTGTAACAGAAGTTTATTTGCAAAGTTATTATCACACAAACTCAACAACACTATAGGAACCTGCAGTTACATATCACTATGCGAAGGGTAGCAGAGAGAAAAGGTTTGTCAAGGAATACAGATGATATACGTATATATATATATATATATATATATATATATATATATGTATAAACTCACTGTATATGACATTAATACGCATATCTATCTCAATTTGGCTCTCCAAGCCATGCCACACCTAGATGTTTTGAATACTAAGTGCCCGTTCTTCCAAGCTAAGGATCTCAATGGGTCCTGTCCACTTTTGTGTCGAAAATTTTCCTATTTTTTCTTACCTCATTGTTACTAAACTTTGTTTGTGGTCCGTTACATTGCCTTCCCACACCACACATGCAAATTTTCTCTCCAACCTTCTGTAGAAACCTCCCTATGGAAGGTTCTCCCCCCCTTCCACCCTCCCCTGTTCTCTTTCTACCACCCCCCTTTTTCCCTGTTCTCTTTCTCCCTGGGAGGGGGCAGTTCTCACCAGGTGCGAGGACCGCCCCATCCCCTTGAAGCAGAGTGGCGTCTGCTTCGGGGAGCCGAGCAGCTCAGTAAGTGCTGCTCGAGCTCCCTGTGTGGCGTGATAATGCAGAGCATCGTAAATCCAATGCCCTGCATTATCTCTAAAGATGGGGAGCACGAGCAGTACTTACTGAGCTCTGTGTCACACAGAGCTCATGCTGCTCGTCTCCCCTCACACCCAATGATATCGGCCCCCTCCCAGGCTACTCCGCAACGGCCGTGTAGAGGGCTGGTGAGGGAGATCATCTCCCCAGCCAGTGCCTCTACCATCATTTTTTTTCCTTTTTCTTACTCGGGGCTGGCACCCCCATTGCTGCGGCACACTAAGGCGGCTGCCTGAGCAGCCTTACGGTGGCGCCCATGTCACAACCAAAATGAAACACAATAAACAATAATATATTTATATAAATTTATAAAAACACATTATTTAATAAAATAACTTCCTGGCTATTTTGAATCTGTGAAATGCAGCTTTAACAGAAGGTTAATAAAGCTTTGAACTTGATAGGAGAGAAATATTATATTATATCATAACAAGTGAGATGTGTTGTAAAAATTAAACAAATTAGGTTTTTGATATACAATTATCATAAACTGATTAAATCCAAAAAATGAAGTAACTGGTTCTGGGCTTACATTATTTAACATAACGTTTGTTATACTTAAAGGGCCTAAAATACAAACGTAACACTCTCTTACTACATAAATACATTATTCTGTAGATAACATAATGAAATAGTATAAACATATTCCATAGTGCAGGAGCTGTGTTGATTTATTTCACATAGTGCCAGTAAATCTCTGAAGATTGTCATATAGACCCCTCAAATACTCTGCTTTAAAGGGACTGTATCACATTGTTTTTACTGTGAATGTAGAGCATAGACAATGATTGAAAATGATCTATACATTCCATTAGCAAAAATGAAACCAAATGCCTAAATTAGGACAAAGCTGTGTTTAAATGGTGACTGTGGAGTCTCCTGCTTATGGCATCACGTGGCATGGTATGCAAATGACACATTTCCCATTAAAAAGCACTTCATTTGCATATCATGCCACAGGTGATGTCATAAACAGGAGACAATTTAGGCATTTGCCCGCAGTTTTGCTAACACGATAAATAGATCTTTTTCCATCATTTTAATATAATTTAATACCTGCATGTGTCTTATTTATGTACTACACTCACAGTAAATACAATGTTTAGGTGATACAGTCCCTTGAATGGAACATTGCATAGACTGTGAATGAAGAGAATACAATCTGATCTTTGTGTTATCAAAACTCCTACCAACACTTCAATTTTCCAACAAAACAAAAATGGCAACTATTAACTGCATTTTGTTTATAAGTTTAAAACCTTGTGCCTTTTCCTAGAACAAAATGCATATTCATTTAGAACATAGTTTTTCCCTTTGCCAAACATACTTACAGTAAGAGGGTATGACAGTACAAGCAAGTGTAAAAAGATGGTTGCCAAACTGGAGGTTTTGTAATTGGCGGATATAATGCTGCACTGTGGCTACTTCCCGCCATTCACAGATGTGTATATCTTAATCTCACCCAGCGTTCGTTCTACAGTAGATCAGAGAGACACTAATATACGCATCCAGCAAACATTTAAAGAACGTTAAAAACGAGTCGTAATTTTATAGTCCTGCAGCGCGACTTGAGGAAAAAAAAACTAATTACAATTATCTAGGAGATCCTGACTGTAAATTCATCAGTGAGATTAACAACGTATTAGTAAATCTAGTGGTTAAGAGAGTTAACATGTCCTGTATTGGCAAAACAAGAAACAAGCTTGCTTTGAGGGTAATTAAAAAATGGTTAAGTAACTGCAATTACCAGAGGTAATTCAATATAGTTTAAAGTGGTGTGATTGGCTAGAAATCCACTCCGGTCTGTAGGTTTGCAGTCAATTCCTGTATGATTGGTCACTTCAGAGTATATCGGGTAACCTGTTAATACCTGCATGTGTCTTATTTGCACAGTGACTATACTATGGTATTGCACTATATTATTTATACAGAATGAAGAGCATTGCGACTGTATTCGATTTAATGCAATATGTTTTAAACTCGCGTGCAGATTTCTGTCTGTCCAATTTTCAGTTGTGTGAAATATTCTGGAAAGTGATAAATAAACTAAAAAGAAAGATAATAATGACAGCAGCAGTCAATATACCAACTTGTAAAAGATGTAAAATGCGAAAAGGTAGAAGAGTTAAAAACTGGCACCTTGAAAGAATGTCCGATGGTATCTATAGAGCTAAAATAATAGATAAAAACAACTATTTTTGTAAAACACACCATCGCAGTCGTTGGGTGGCATTGATATAATTTAAATGCTGGATGTGATGCATCTTTGAGATCCATTAGAAACTGATCCCCCCCCCCCCTTCCTATAACCCAAATAATAAAAAAAGTGTTGCATACCAACATTGTAAGAATGCCCTTAATTATTGACAATGCTTTACAGCTTCCAAGGTTGACGCGTTTCACGCTTTAGAGTAGGTATGTGTAAATAGCATATATCAATCTATAGATAGACATGTAAAGAGACGGCGCTTTTTATATTCCCCCCTCTCACCTTTTGTTCACTGCGTAACTGCCAACCGTCTCACTTTTACAGGGGGATATGCCCTCCCTGGTCCCTACTTCCCTGGAACACCAGAGAGTACACTTAAACAATGTAATTTTATGTGAAAACAGAAACTTATTAATCTCATGGGTAGTGTTTAGTCCATGGCTGTCAAGCTGCGGTATCTGCTCAACTGGGAATGCACGGAAAGGTCATGGACCAGCTTAATAGGCCACTCCCCCAACATCCCAGAAGTCTTTAAGTCAAAATGTGGAGTTATATATATATTTATCTTTCTCTACAGTATGTATTAATCTCTCTCTCTCTCTCTCTCTCTCTCTCTCTCTCTCTCTCTCTCTATATATATATATATATATATGTGTCCATAGGATCCGCCCCTTCCTTATAACCCAAATAATAAAAAAAAGCAATGTTGCGCACATTGACAAAAAATAAGAGTCTACTCAATAAAGATAGAATTGCAAGGGACTGAGATGGGAATTTCAAACTTGAGGCCAAAGTAGTTGAAAAGATTCTCCCCTTCAGCTACAATGGAGAATTTTTCCAACTCGACTACATTGGCCTAAAGTTTTTAAATTCCCGTCTCAATTTCCTATGATTCCCTCTTCATTGAGTAGACTCTATAGTGTCCCAAATGAGCTGCACTCACAATCTAATATCTACATTCATCGCCCAGGTGCCTTCTGTAAACATCAATATATTCCAGAATGACTAGGGTTCCAAAGGGTCTTAGTTACAAAAAAATATTTTGTCTGGTAAAATAAAAAATATATTTAGACCCTTGAGTTATTTATTTCAGAATATAGCTTTATGTATAGATGTATGTACATATAAAAATACATATAATATAGTTATTCATATAAATAGACAGAGATACGCTTTTCCAATGGGTAAGATAACAGGGATAGTTCTAAAGTACACATGATGCTAAGCATTTTGATGATTCTGCATGCAGATCACTCTGTGGAATACACCAGACTGAACACACATAGGCAGGAGCTGATACTACACAAGTCTAGTGATGTGATGCCAGTCAGCCTGACAGCCTTCTTGGAGCTGAGTCTATATCTGGTTCAGATGTGTCCTTCAATGCCTTTGATATTCATCAGCTATCAGCACTTTGAGCTTCTTGTTTGTTTGCTGCACTGCCACTTTCTTTGCAAGGCTCTGCCTTGATTAGACAATAGCTTTAAGGTAATGCTACAACAGCTTTAACTGTACTGGTGTGGACATATGTGACACAGTGCTATACAGCTTTTCTAATACAGTTGGGAAATTGTCGTAGATGGGAGCATCTTCTCCACAATCCTTATATTTAATAAATTAAGTTTAAAAATAGTTGATGGCAGATGTCACAGAGTCTCCTCCCAAATATCTTTATGCTGCCACATCAGACCATTTTGCACCAATATCATACTTCCCAACTTCACAACCTGCTACTGTGGGGCAGCAGGGGGTAGTGGCCTGGGAATGTGGGATGTGCTAATTCTCCTACACAGTATTGCTGCCCCTCAGCTAGCCAGCGGAATCACGCCTTCCAGCTTTCCGCCATGCATGGTGGCATTACCAACAACCTCACAAGCATGAGAAGTACCATCGCAAATGTACTGCCATAGAATATAATAAATGTTTAAGTTGGTAACCAGTGCAAATAATAGAGTGGAGATAAATATGAGAAATAATTGCAAGTGTACGTTATACTCAGTGATAGTGGCACCTCCAAACCATGGATAACACATACTTCTTAGACATTATAAGTCCCACCAAATTGCAAGATAAGAAATTGCTTAATATGCCCAGGTCTTCTTTTGAAGAAGTCATATAATAAAACATGTAATATTATCTCATTTCTGCAAACAAGCAAATCGAGCGAACTCTATGAGGACACGTTTCTGAATGACACGTCCGTCCTACAGCACAACAAGGACTTGCAAAGGCTGCTTTATTAGTATCCATTCATTAAAGCATTCCTATGGAAAATGCACGCGCTTAATGCAATCTTTCAAAAACAAAAAAACATAATGAATTCTCTCCCCACAGTCGTCCTTCAAATCTACAGAGACTCATGAGACTCTGTACTGATTGGGTACACAAAAGGTAAGTAGATTTGCCTGCTATGTCCTATACGTTCAGACTCTTTTAATGTGACTTGTATATTCTATTCTCTCAGTTTCTTTGTGTGCGACTCTTTTTCATCCACACTACTAAGCTACTTTGCATTTTATGGAGCCAGAGTGGTTGTGGAAACCACTAATGAACTTTTGAAACATACCTCAGAACTTCTAAAGAGGTGACAGAATGTAAAGGACGTAACCCAGATGCATTGAGCATGTTGGGTACCTTGAAAAAAAAATAAAAATAAATTGGTATTATTTGTAAAGAACAGTTCTCAAGCAAAGTTCTAAGATTTGGGTGATCGGCACAAACATTACATTGCTATGAGTGGTGATCGCTCCACTTTTAGACCCATTGCGTTTCGCAATGGATAATGCGTCACTCAAACATATACTTTTAAAGAAATATCAAGATTTCTAAATGATGAGTGCCTAGGACATTTTTTGAAAAGAACTCCAAACAGCATGGTGACAAGTCGACGTGTGCTGTGAAATACAGAGATTAGATTAAATAAGACATGACAGAACTGAAAGAAAATACAAGTGATATATTTCTATCATGTTCCAGGTGTCCTTGGGTCTGTAAATCATATATATCTCCCAGTAATGATGGAATACCATACAATAAACCAGTCCATGATTGGGTGACAGCATGTGATAGCAAAACAGACGGAGTGAATGGTATAATCATGAGCTGCGATAAACCTCCATACTGATTTTGAGAACACTAAGGGGCCCATAGCAGCTGGGGAGAACCATGTGAGGCTAAAGTGGGCTGGTTTGGTTTTACTGATGGGCTGAATCACATTGTTCTTAACACCTTAATGCCCAGTAGTGCTTTTGGTCCTTAAAGACCAAAAGGCGATTTTGTGTTTCTGACCTTGATAAAGGGGTGGATTGGGGGCTAAGGTCACCGAGACAGAGACCCGATCATGGTCTATACAGACCCTAAGGTCCCTGGCGAAACATTGCGAGACCCACACGTTCAGGCACGCCAAATTTTGATTAAATGTAACCAGTGCTCACTTTGAGTATAGGTTATGTTTACCCTGTAAGACTGATGCCACAATCATCATGGTCATTTGGGACTTATATTCATATGGGCTGTGTATGTTAGGATAGCCTAGGCCATTCATTTGCACAAAGTGGTCAAAGAATACATTTCAGTAATATCCAAAGAATTGGAGAATTGAAATGAGTTTTATGAGACTCTGAGCAAGGCAAAGACTGATATTTATAACAGCGAAGTGTCCACAATGACACCAGTGGCAAGGTCAGTGGAGGGCCAGAGAACTGCATGATGTTGTCAGAAAGACCTGGGAATATCTACCATGAACAATGTTGGTGACTCCCTATAATTAGGACTTGTACTCCTGGCACTTGGGCTTTGCTAAAGTGGATGACTGCCAATTCTCCTCGTGAATGATGCTTCTGGTAGGGTTTAAATTGCTCTGCTCACTATGAAGCATGCCGTTTATAGTCTAAAGAGGTTCACTGATTAACTGACTCCAGAGCAGTAAGTGTGAATCAAGACCAACAGGATGGGGTTAAAACTCAGCAGCAGTGGACCATGGAAAGATTTGAGCTGCTCAACAGCTACACAGTTCTCCTTTCAGCATTCCAACGCATTTTCACTTTTACAATTTCACTCTGTTTTACATGCTTAAAGAACAACTGCTCAGCAATAATGTTAATTGAAAGATTGCATTAGGTGTAGGCATTTTCAAAAGAAGTACATTAATGAAAGAATGAACATGAAGTATCTTATTGAGCCTTCATTGTCATATATAGCTGTATCAGGGTGCGGACATGATGTTTAGAATCTTGGGTTACATGGGTCATATGAAATAAGATCTGACCCAAGATTTCCCCCCCCTGATAGAGCTATACAAAAATGGCTCAATAAGGAACACTGTGTTTGTATTCTTCAAAATACCTACTTGATGAAATCTTTCAATTGTTTGTTGCTGACAATTGTCGTATAATATTGCAGGTAAGTAGTATGTTTGTTTAAAAGGTAAAAGGATGTTGGCTGCATCTATCTGTGCCATCTTCCATCAATACCAACATAATACATTAGTAACAATGGTATTAATAATATAATGCTGGCAGTCAAACCAATAGACATAAATAAAATAAATAGAATATTCATTTAATATTTGACACTAATTGTGTTGAGGACCATAGCTCCTATCAGGGTGCATTGGGTCTGATTAAATTACGTGGATTAAGGTATGGTAACTTGTAAATATTGAGCAAATATCTGCATTATGTTGACTTTGCTTGTGATCTGTGACTGTCAGAGTTACTCCATCAATCCATTGTCTAGCTACAATGGCAAACCATTTTCAACTTACTTTGTTGTCTCGTCATATGAAGGAAAAGATTGTTTTGAAAGATGTTGGCTTTTTTTGAGAGACTACAAAAGAACAAGCCTGTTTTTCACCTAAATATAAGTGCACTGCTTGCTGAAAATGAATCTGGTTGAAGTTTAGATTGCGGCTTGAAGTATTACTCTGAAAAGTGTACTATGCCATCTCCGTGTATGTCTGCAAAACAAGAGGGCAATAGACCAATGGGCGTCCTCGGGATTTTTAACCTAAGCCATGCCAGGACCATCAATCTTCATCAGAGGGGAAAGTGTTCTGGGGCAGTGTTGGCCTGGAATGTGTCTTTAAGGGTTTAAGCCAATGTTGTTTCCAACATTAAGCATTAGTGTATGTAAATTAAATATTTTTGGGTGTTGACACAGTGGATGTTTGACCTCTGCCCATCTAGTCTGCCCAAATATCTGAATACTTGCATTAGTCCCCTGCCTTAACTTATATCTAGGATAGCCTTGTGCCTATCTCATGCATGCTTAAACTCCTTCACTGTATTAACCTCTTCCACTTCTGCTGGAAGGTTATTCCAAGCATCTACTACTCTCGCAGTAAAGTTAATCTTCCTGATATTACGTTTAAACCTTTGTCCCTCTAATTTCAGACTATGTCCTCTTGTTGTGGTAATTGTTTTTCTTTTAAATATACTCTCCTACTTCACTGTGTTTATTCCCTTTATGTATTTAAATGTTTCTCTCATATTCCACCCGTCTTGTCTTTGTTCCAAGATATACAAAAGTAGGTGCACATCATTCTTAATATGTTTTGCTTTTTTTTTTTTTTTTTTTTTTAATTAACAGAAATCTTTCTACCACACAGTGGATAAAGAACTGGAGGGAATACACAAAGTGTTTCTTCCAGAGGTATTTTTAGACATTGCATTAATGAAGACAAAATCCACTTATTTCTCAGGATTACATTTCCTTTACTTTTAAGTAATCAATGTTCACTTAATACAATTCCATAAATGACTTTAACCCTTTCCAATGATTGCCCGGTAAGCAATTGATTCCATGTTCTTTTTGTACTTCTAGTATATGATCTCTGGGTCTAGATGATACCCAAGAGCAATCACCGACTTCCACCCTTGCATGCACTGGTGGCCAAGCTGGTGGGGATAACTCCATTTTGAGCTCCTTCTTCCCTGCATGAGGCAGACGTCTGATCCAGGCCTACACGTATTTTAAGTTAAGCTTACATCCTTTGTCAATTTCCCTTGTCCAATGTCCGACCAAAAGAAATGTAACCTACGCTACTTCATCTAATGCAGTTAGTTTACCTCTGCAAAACACTGGCTTGTGCCTTTCTCAAACATTCTTACCAGTTATTGCGTTTGCAATCCTATAAATAGTTTCAGAATGGATGTCTACAGCAAGTTCAGCCATTGGGAAAGTGAAAAGTCCGACATGATAAATAGTCCACCATGTTTACCGTAGTTTATTATGGACCAACGCTATTGGTTTTGGTATGGGAACACACCGTGCCCAACACTGCGCCCAGTACTCCAATGTCATTTTTTTCCCTAATCCCCCATGGAATTAATACTTTTAGTATGCAAATAGACTCCCCAAGCCATTTTGCATATATGTCCTTAATGATAATAAGTTCCACTTAGTTCTCGTAATTTCACGGAATGAAATATCCTTTACCTTCAAGCAATCAATGCTCACCATCGAGTAGTTCTACAAATGACTTGAACCCCGTAAGCACTGATGAGATTAACTAAAATCATATAAATTAATCCAACTTCATTAGGTTAATGAACAGAAGAAAAAAAAAATGACAAAGGATAAAAAAAAATAAAAAAATAGGTCTGATTGGAATAGAGTGGGGTCAGGGAAAAAGAAGGTTTTGTAATGGGGAAACTGATTCAGTTGTAAGGAAATAATGAATACTCTTTGTAGGGGAACGTGGAATCTAGGCAATTAGGTAAAAATAATTAATAGAATGATTTAAGGTTAAATGCAGAACCATTTGTTTAATGTTCTGTAACATTAATTTAATAGCGTTGATATACATCCTGCTAGACAAGAGAGAGAAAATACACGTACAAACTGTTGAAATAGGTCGCTGTTTCATCTTACATGAAATATTTTTAATTTTTTTCCCCTTTGAGAAGATATTACTGTCTCAATGGGATTTTTTTTTGTGTGTGCCTTTTTCTGGATCAATTCTTGATCGACTACATCTTTTTTTCAACCTAATTAACTATGTAACTGTGTAATTGTATCATACATTCCAAAAGAACATCAGGATTTCTGTCTGAATCAGTCTTTACCCTCTGTGAACAGTTGTAGTATCTCATGGCACCAAGTTTTTTAGCCTCTTTAAGTGTCCATGTTATGCAAATACGTTGCCGCTTTATGGGTAAGATTTGTATTCAGCACATTGTGCTAGGCAACAAAGATAGTGAATGTATGATAACATTTGTATTAATACACACCTCCTAATGTTCCATGTGGGAGACAGGTGGCATGGCAGTGCTACAGAGCATGCACTGTGCCAGCAAACTGCGCATTACAGTGACTGACGGCAGTGTGTTTACCAATTGTGCATGTTGGGTTGGGTTGCCAAGAAGAGTTGTGGATGATTCAATGTCAAGACAATAAATATGGCCACCAAAACAGGTGTGCAAGCATCCACTGCTCACAAATGTTGGCATTAGTTACCCACAATACTTAGCATGTTACTTGTAAGCTAAGCTGGGTGGGGTACTGACATAACAGTTCTGCTGTGGATTGGTTCATGAGCTTCCATTTGGAAACCCATGTTAGTAGAGCTGATGTCAGTATGTAAGACGAAAGAATAAGGCTTACGTTATTACATTGCATGTACCTTGAAGGATAACAACTGACAACAAAAATAAGTTATGTTCAACTGATTGCATTACGTGTAGGCATTTGGAATATATATTCTCTAATTTGCTTGTTTAGCACTATCAGAGGGCAAACATCTTGGGTCAGATCTTTCTTCAGCTGACCCGTCATATCCAAGATACTCAACGAAATGTCAACCCCCCTGATAGAGCAACACCGACACATAGGTTTCAGTAAGGTTATTTATTTGCATTATTTCATTAAATAACTTCTATTTAGAAAACCTACACTTAATGCAATCTTTCAGTTACACAGAACTTTTTTTTTTGCCAACAGATGTCCTTTATATATTCTATTACTTATATCAGGGGTAGGAAAGCTTCAGCACTCCAGATGTCGTGGACTACATTTCCCTTGATGCTTTTGTCAGCATTATGGCTGTAAGAACATTATGGGAGATGTGGTCCAAAACATCTGGACTGCCAATGGTTGGCTACCGCTGACTTATATACTAGATGTGTACGTAATGAAGCTGTGGATCAGTTTTGTTATAACACCAACTTATAAAGTTGCATTTACAACAGATAAAAATGTTACAGATAAAACAATGTATCCTCTAACAACATGCTCTATAACTTTAAATAGATACAATATATCACATCACTAATGATAGAGCAAGGGGATGTTGCATTTAAAGAGCCACAAACATGAATATATTTGTATTTACTTATTTCACGATAAATACAATCTATATATTTGTAATACCCATTTTTTCTACAGTGCAGGTGTCAGATTTCACAGAAATGGATACAGAAAATATAATTTGTGCACCTATAAGCTGCTTGTCTTTATATATCTTTATCTTCTTGACCTTTGCAACAAAAAAACAGGGTTTTCACCCTACAGAGTTCCTAAAACAGATGTCAGTGGGTCAGAGAAGTGGGCTGAGCGACTTGTTAACTCACTCGATGTGTCATCTTCTCTACAGCGAGTAGTCTGACGAGATGGGAAAGTCTTTTATTGGCAGAGCGCAAGAAGTAAACTGATCTAAACTCAAGTCGTTTGTAATGAAAATTACAATCTTGAGATAACACTTTTATGAGATTTGACATCTATACGGCTCCATAAAAACATATTTTGGAGGAGGTAGCAGCAAGCTTTAAGTATTTTTCTCAAAGTATATATCCACCGATAACTTTGACAGCAGATGAATAGGCTAAATGTTTATACCTGCCTAAAGATGACCTTGTCATTCAAAAGTTTTTTGTTTGAATGGCAGTTTCAAATTAAAATAATTACTCCTGTTACATCAGGACAGCTGCTGTCACACGTTCCACATCTACCCAGTTCACAACTACCAGAAGAGGCTCAGCATTCTATAATATGTCAAATGTTGTGTTGTTGTTTTACATTGTCTTGCAGAAGTAAATTAATAGGTTATTATCATACATTACAGAAAAAAATAGGCTTTTTCGAAGGTTTCTGAAAAAATGTCTTCAATGTGCTTCTTAGATCTTTAAATACAAGAAGGGACAACAAAGTACATTGATAAGGAGCTGAACAGACAGTTCCTTGGAACATCAAGAGGCATTAGCAACAAACATGTTCCGTCTACAACCTTGGAATTATTAATGACTACAATAGAGACTTCAGAAAAATTAGGGTTATAGGTGTTGAATGTGCATTGAAAACGAGAGATAATAGACTTACAAGGTCAACATACCTTGTAAGCTTTTGGAAGCTATGGAATGTGTTTACGTCAGTTGTAGAGAGAGATGAATAATTATCATTTAGCTCTCCTTTCAAAAAAACAGGTTTCAGATAAATTATTCTCTACCCAGATAGGTATGTGCTTTTTAATTTTTTTCTATCTTTTTTGGTCTTTATCTGATTTGTTTTTGTTTTTATAACAATGTTTTTATTTATTTATATTTTACAAAACTTATAACATGGAAGTATATAGACATTGTATTTACCATTACATATGCCATCTTATTATTGTAATCAGAGTCTTTGAAATGTTCAAGGATTATAGCGGCGCTGTACAATACACACTAGATCTAAAGTGTAACACTGTTGAACAGCTCAAGTAGAAGAGTTCATTTGAAGTCACACATTCAAGTTTGGCATGTAATTGTTCAGTAACCATTTACACTATGTATAAACCAACCATATTTAAGGGTAGTCAATGTCGGGCATTCTCTTACAAAGACTTGCAAAGAGAGAGAGAGTTCTACTGGGATGTATGGAATTGCTTGAAAAAATATGTGTAAAGTTCACTCAAGTCAATTAAGTACAAAGTTCCTAATTGAAATCAACACACTAGTAGAATGGCAGCACCCACAATATACAGTGCCCGAGCCAGGGCTCCACCTGGCCCACACATAATCCAAGAAAGAAGACACAGCTCAGCAGCAATGTCACAAAAGTGAGTTTTAATCTGTCAGAGGCAGCAACATTTTCGACCAGAATGGTCTTTGTCAAGGCTTATGGATTGACAAAGACCATTCTGTTCTAAAAGTTGCTGCCTCTGACGGATTAAAATTCACTTTTGTGTCATCGGTGCTGAGCTGTGTCTATTTTCCCTAAGTGTAATCAAACCTCTTCAATTTATTTGTTTTTTTAAAAATCCTTTTAACTTGGCAATCTCAACAAATGGCAAATGTATGAAATATATATATAGCACATTTATAAAGTATAATAGCTGATCACACACTTGTGAACGCATTATGAGATTGTCTTAGTCTAACAAAACTATCAAGAATGAAATGGCTTCTGATTAATTAGTATTAGGTAATGCTTTATTATTACTCTGTTTTGTAATATTATACCAATCAGTAATGAGCATTACACATCTATGCTTAACCACAGCTGGCCAACACAATTAGACATTGCACAGAGAGCAAAAGGACCATTCCTTTCACATTGAAGCCATGCACATCATGACTTCACCGGCAAATTATATTTGACATTTAATTTAAGAGCGAAGTTACCTTAATCTAACTCCGTAGTACAACAACTGTGATAAAGTAATGAAGCCTTTCCATAGGACTAAATTATTTTTTTTTACACACGATAATTTTAGTTACCAGTAATTGAACATGCAATTTAAAACACTTAGAATTCATTACTTTCGATAGTTAATTACACAAGAATTACAACAATTCCCAGTGGCGATGAGCCCATGCATTCATATTTTTTTCTGACCTACAATGAAAAATAAAAAAAAATAAAATATGTGCTGTGAGAGGAAAACAATTGTTACTAATTTCTGTTTCATCGAGTCTGGTTATATACTTTTATTAGTTTGTTATTTTTTGCAGATGACTGCAGGGAATCTTTGGAAATCTATTTGAAAGTATCTTGTTATGGCCCTCTTTTGTTTACATTTGCTTTTGTTTACATTGCAAGAGGATCAGTTCAGTCGAATGGAGTCTTCAGGCACTGAGCAAGTGCAGTAACATGTCTCCCTGGTTGTTCACTGAAACTAATCTGGCACGTGAACAGCAAATTAAATGCATAAATAAAAAATGAATTGCCAAGTTGGAAAGATCGGTAAGTTGGAGACATTTTCTATCTTTGCTATGAATGCCTGATGTGTGCAGTTCACAGGTCTATTGCTTTTTTACACTAGAGAGTAGGAGGCAGCAACATAGTGTGATGGGGACATCACTGACATCCTGGTATTGCATCATGAGGACCCTTTTTACTCTGGGAAAGTCTCTACTCTAGAGTAGGACTTCAGGAGCCTTTATCATTCCATAACTGAACACAATGTGGCAGAAACAATGACCAAGAACTTTGGTTCTCATCCGAGAGATGGGTTGATAATGGGTATACTATATCAGTTTCCCTGTGCAACAGTTGGGAACTAAACAAGTTTATTTCACCTCTATGTGAACTGAAAGACTTGAGTGCAGAGATCTTTAATATAAATAACCTATGAGCTCTATATAGTGATCCCGCAGGACACAATGTTTATCTGATACCTTCATTGTGATGATAATGTACGGAACGCATTCAGGTGGTGTGTCCCACAGAGGCAGACACAGGTTTTATAATGGCATATCAGGAGGTAGCAGATTAATGGGTTCTGGATGGACGACTAGGTGTAAGTTAGACCACTGTATCTTTTTAAGGATGAAAGGCGTATAACTATTACTATCAGCCATGGGGGGCTATTGAGCGACCCCTTGTGGTGTTTCATTTCATGGAAAAGTGAGTGCAGCCCACCGAGTAAATTGTTTTTCTTGCTTTGTCTAGATGTGTTCTGTACTCTTCCTTCTACAGTAAATGTTCCGTAAGTAAGATCTTATTCCTTTCCGAAACCTACTCTAAAATCAGCTGCGACATATCTCTTCATAACAATAACACATTTAAGGGTTTTGTGCACATTTATATAAATATCTAACACATTCTATTTTTTGTTTTTGTTTCACGCTTTCAAACATGTTATCTGATCCATATGTAAGCTCAATTTGGTTAAAATCCACATTTAAAGGGACTGTATTACCTAAAAATTGGTTTTAATGGGAACGCAGAGCAAACGATCTATACATTTGCCACATTTCAGTATTCATAGTATTTGCAAAATTTCAAGCAAATTCCTAAATTAGGATAAAAATGTGTTTTATATCTGTCTATGGAGGCTCCTGCTTATGACATCAGCTGTGGCATGGTATGCAAATGAACTGCTTTTCAGTGGAAACACTGTGCCACAGGTGATGTCATAAACAGGAGACTCCACAGACACATTTAAAACAAACTTGTGCTTGTTATTTTTATAGATTGTGTAGATCATTTTCAATATTTTTTTATGCTCCACATTCACAGTAAAAATAATGTTCAGGTGATACAGTCCCTTTAAGCAAGGCTTGGTTATGAACCAAGATGTGATATTGTATTGTTTTTTGGGGGGATAATTCCTGTGGGACTAAGGACTAAAACCACTAGTGCAAAAATACTATACATGACCCCTTGCCGTCTTACTGACACTCTGACCTCCTTAATTCCATTTAGCAGTTTTTAATCACAATTTTCTATCCTACTGATCAATGTTGTCCAAGACTTCAAAACAAAAGGCCAATATATTATGGAGAAGTGTAGGCAATAATGTACTGACATAAACACAATAGAACCAGTGGGATGGACTATGAGGAATACAGAAAACATGTACCGTCATATTAAAGGTTGCAGTCCCCAGTTGAACAGCATTGATCACTAACCTCCACAGAGCAGGAGGTCAGCACTATACTCTGGGAGGTTTCATTTGTGTCAGCAAATTGGCTACATACTTAACCAAGCCAATAGGTAGAATACATGTTGAACGCTTTCGCACAATCATCAAGTGTTTCTCCATGATACTGGTCCTTGAGTCATGCCAGGTTCATCCACTGAACCTGTGTTAGCATAAGGTAAGTACTTCACATTCCATCTAGAATTGAACAAAAATTAAAAAAGGGTAGCTGAATGACACTTTTATGTATTCTCTTTATGAAGTACGTGACTAACAGCTGGTTCTATTTGTAGGTCGATGATACAAAATACAAATATCCAATGCACAATTGTATTCATGCTCATTGTTGAGGATTGGTAGAACATTTAAAAGTCCTTGAATAATATGTACAGCAGGTAATAGGAGAATTTTATTGGTTTTCTTTTTAAACTGATGGCAACAGCATAGCACGGGACTTCTCATCTGTTTGTTAAAAGGTGAACTTGAACCTACCTGGAAGGTATTCTTTCAGTACATATTCCCCAAAGGAGTCAAATTGTCTACTTTGTAGCGATCACCTGGCTCCTCTGACCCGTAGGGCTTCGCCTCACCTCTACATAGCTCAATCTAATCAAACCCAATCAACTCAAGTACTCCTTACAGCAATCAGCCTCTTTATTTATTTATGGTACATGGCTGGCCTCACAGTGTGAAGCAGACGCTGGAAGACATTACTGTGCACTTTGTGGATCATTCGTGGACGTGCCTATAAATTGCTAGCTTACAGCTTTTCAACTAACTTCAGAGTCAGTCTGTTATATTTACTATATTCTAAACCTATCGGCATGGGAGTCACCAGAGACACATTCAAAACATATGTTTCTCTTAATTCCTGCACTTAAAATGTGTAGATCATTTTTTTTTTTTTTATTCAATGCATGTTCGGTATAAACAGTGTTTGGGTCACAGAGTCCCTTCAAGCGGGCTTAACAGAAATTTAAATGAAGTCTTGATATTCTATAAACGGAAGACTCCAGATAACTGATTATTTTCACCGGTAAGATCTAGCAAAGTCTCTCAGCACTCTGTAGTATCAGGCCAAGTAATGTATAGAGAAAATAAATAACTGTTACTATGATATAGCTGTGATGTGAGGCATCATTGGGAACCTGCCGTTGCCATTGTATTACCCTTTGTGGGCGTGGGGGAATCTGAGCATGCATGGAAAGGCTATATTTCAGCTTAAGGGGGCTGGACACTGAATACACTGTTGTACGCTTGTATTCTGACAGGAAGTACAGTAGTATCAGTTCAAATACTGCACAGAGCAAATGGATCATGTTTACTTTGATGTAAGGCATCATTGGGAACCTGCAGTTGGCACATCAGCCCGGCACACGTGCCATTGTACTATCCTTTGTAGAGGAAGCTGAGCATGCTTGGAAAGGCTTGGACACGAAATAAACTGTTGTGCATTTGCACTCTGACAGGGGTGTGGGCAATTTGCTCTTGTTGCAAAATCCAAAACATTTTTGGATAATGGATTACCGGATAATGGATTTTTGGATAATGAATTTTTGGATAATGGATATTCAACACATATATATATGGTCTTGATAAAGGTCCACGGTGAAACGTTGACTATTTACTCATGCGTTTGCATTTTTTCAATGAGTGATTAAAAACAGTGACTTTTTCATCAAAGTCTTGTGATTGTGTGCTTTACTTTGGATTTCTGTGGTTATAGCTGCACAGCACCCTGGCCATCCCTTATACATTGACTCGTAGCAGAGTGCATCACATTTTGGATTATATATATATTTTTTTTAATTATTATTTATTTATTTTTTGTTTACCAACACATGTCTTGAATAGTGCCATCCTACACATCCAGCCTTGGTAACAGTGTCTTGTCATTGACCGTTACAGAATAGATTGCAGACCTTCTAACAATAATGTAATAGAATATACTCAGTGCTCATTCCCCATCTGGTACGTTATTTGTGTATTCTCTTTTATAGTGGGAAGACCTTGACAAATAGTCTTAAAAATAATCACAGCGATCATAAAGAGTTTATTATTCTGATCAGAGAAGGCAACAGGAAAAATATGCAAGAAAGGGCTACGGGAGAAAAAAAGACGAAAAAGATGAAAAGCCCTTGAAACTGCTGTGCTCGGAAACTCTTTGAAACAGAACGTCTTTGGCTTTCTTTCTTTTTTTTATATTTTATTTGTTGTCTCGAGATACATTGGAACTATTCTTTTTATCCTGTGAGCAAAGTCTTAGTTTCCACTATTAAAATGAGTCCCATCGCTGAGAGTAATTTAAAAAAAAGAAAAACATGAACACAATAAATTTACTTCTTCTAAATTAAGGATGAAATGGCTTTTATTTGAAACACCTTGGCATTATCTGAAGAGTCAGTTCCACTAGGTCGTTGATATTATGCGGCGCCTGAGCTAATTTCCCACACAAAGTGATGTAAATACAAATGTCCTCCTTTTACATCTGTTCTGTATCCTCTGACTGCTGCCCTGTTTACTGCTCAGCCCACTGAACTGACTAGGTAGGCAGGAAAAAACCAACGGCAGTCATTACGGTTTGATGCAGAAACATGGCATTGATGCAGATAGTGCGGTGTCCGTGTGCATCTACCTATCAAGCTGACTCCAGAAGGATGTTGGGAGAGATGGACAAGGACATTTAGGGCCAACAATGTAAAATTAATACTGTGGTCACCTACCACCACCTACAGTTAAAGCTGGATTTACATAACAGTTTCTTTTAGGAATATTAATTCCAAGCAAATCCCTGGTAAGAAAAAAAAGTGGGTTGGGAACAGAACAGGTGTGTGCTGGTTTTGTGAATGTGTGTCACAACCAATGAACCTTGATCAACGAAAACATGTGGCACTCTTGGCAAGTGCCCAGTTTCACAAATGGGTAATATGGCTCTTCACCGTAACTCCTCAGCAGGCACTTTTCGGATTATTGTAATAAAAACCCAGAGTTGCAATATGAGGGAAACTCAAGACAATGATTAATGAATGCTTTGCCTAGGCCTCACCTGTCTGGTCTGAACAAAAAAGGGCGATATAGGTAAAAAAAAAAAAAAAAATTGACCTACATAGTTCAATACTGAACAATATTGGCAAAGCAATCCTTCCTTATACAATGTTTTATTGGATCATGGGTAGTGTGAGTAGGGTGAGATCAATAAATGGACAATTATCTGCCTAAGATTATATTGTTACAACCACCGATACCCTACCGAGACCTTCACATCTATATATGCATTGGTGTTTTAGAAAAGATGGCAAAGGAAATGGCTTCAAAATGTCTACATGTGACATTTACCAATTGCTCATCCCAGCTAACAGTGCGGTCAGTCGTAGGGTGTATTTCCAGATAGGGTGAAAGAAAGGGTAGGGCTCGTCTGAGGGCTGATGTGTACAAAGGATTGAGAAAATGATATGGACGTTTATCACAGCCCGACGGGAGTAAAATTTTAACAGCTCGCTTTTTTCAGAAACAAAGGAACACAGAGTCGCTTATCTAAAAGATGCCATAAAAGAGACCCGGCGGCACTTGAGTAAACACATTTTATTGTGTTGGCCTTCATACAATTGTAGAGTGGCGTAAAAAGAGCTTACTTCTATACGGAGGTTAGATTTTATTTCATGTCTCTCTAGGTAACTAACAGAGCATTACAAGAGCAGAGCCAAGTCTTTCAGAGTGGAAAATGTGAAATACCATTTGTGAGGTTTGTATTTAAACAAAATAAGCAGGTATTCGTTGCTATCCCTGTGTACGGGATTGTGTGTCTGGACTGTAGCTAGAACCGGAGTCAATTCAGGTAGCAGATCACTTACCGGAGGCATAAAGAGAGACATCCAAAAGATAACCACTTAATAACAGGACGAGCACTTAAGTGTTCTTAGCTAAAATGTGCTAAATAATCTCTTCAGTCACCAGTAAGAGAGTTGAGTGGAATCATCAAATAGTAACGTCCTCAATTCATCAATAAATAAGTACATTTAATATTGCATAGAACTTTGATGGCATTTTATTATTATTATTATTAATTTATAAGGCGCCAACGTAATTCATGCACTATGCTGCAGGTTGGTAGTGGGGGTAATTAAATAAGGATTAGTTGCAGACATTGATAGGATTTGGCAGTTCACAATACAGAGAGCCATTATTAAATGGCTAAACTTTATATATCAAGATTAGGACAAATAGCACTAGGTATTAGCAGAAAAAAGGACGCTACGTGTGTTAAAGAGACAGTAATGATTCAATATACATTTAGCTCATGAAATAGCAGATTTAGATCTGGAAAAGTTATAATAGCCACCAAATATTAATTACATTTTTCTAGGAAATCTGAATTTAACAGAACATGGAGGCAACCATTTGTTCTTTTTCACATACATTCGTTTTCTGATCCCTGATACTTGAATCCTAGTTATGTTCCTGAGTGACTAACAAAAAGGACAATTGGAATATATGTTTAAATTAAAATGTGTCAGGATGTATTTTTTTTTTTATCTGGGTCTCTGCAACCTTAAGTTTCATTAACTGCTTTCACAAAAAATGAGCAGCAAAACAAAGAATTCAGCAAAACCCATTACATTTCTATCCATAGTTCACCTAGTCCTATTACCTTACTTTGTAAAATTGGCATTTACATTAAAACAATACTGGCCCTTTAATGATCTAGTGGGTGTGGTTACACGATTCACAGTAGAGGGAGGTATACGATCCCATGACAATGTAGGTAAGCTTGTTTACAGGGCAATGGATATATATTTGCCAAGTTAGGACTCTCAAAGGGTTACAGCCATCTCTATGCATGAGGTTCATATAAACAGATTGAAGGGGAGAGGTTAAGTGAGCGGTAGTAATTGAATTTGATAACATATTGAAAAGTCACTGACACCTATAAATTGAGGCACGGAGAGCAACAAAAATGAGTGTCAGCAGTTCCGCAGACATTATGTGATTTGCAATATGTCCACACGGTTGCAAAATTCACATCCTGAACGACGGCTCACGTAGAGCAGGACAGCAGATGTTTGGAAGTTCGAGGCTACTCACCTAGAGCAGGGCAGCGGATGTATGGAATTTTGAGGCTACTCATGTAGAGCAGGACAGCAGATGTATGGAATTCCGAGGCTACTCACGTAGAGCAGGACAGAAGATGTATGGAATTCCGAGGTTACTCACCTAGAGCAGGACAGCAGATGTATGGAATTCCGAGGCTACTCACCTAGAGCATGGCAGTGGATGTATGGAATTCCGAGGCTACTCACATAGAGCAGGACAGCAGATGTATGGAATTCCGAGGCTACTCACCTAGAGCATGGCAGTGGATGTATGGAATTCCGAGGCTACTCACCTAGAGCAGGGCAGCGGATGTATGGAAGTCCGAACCTACTCACCTAGAGCAGGGCAGCGGATGTATGGAATTCCGAGGCTACTCACCTAGAGCAGGACAGCAGATGTATGGAAGTCCAAGGCTACTCACCTAAAGCAGGGCAACAGATTTATGGAATTCCGAGGCTACTAACCTAGAGCAGGGCAGCGGATGTATGGAATTCCGTGGCTACGTTGGGTTAGGATCTCGGAACAGAGCAATATAAATGTCTGAGTGTTACATACACTGAATATGGAAAACACTGCTTGTTTGCAGTAATATGCTTCAGTGAGCTCTATTGCAGAACTGACCTTTCTTTATTAAGGAGTACATATGTTCATTCTTCTCATGGCATCCAAATGGCTTTGAGATATTGCAAAGGTATTACATTTTCTAATGCAAACCCAACTACTTAAATCACTCAGTGAAGGTTATTTTGGGATTCAGCATAGGCCTGAACACAATGCAATTTTTGCTGCATATTTTTTCAGTGTTTTTTCAACTTTCCTAATAAAATAGCCTTTTCACTTATTCGGAACTGGTGCTAATGGGGGGTAATTTCAGGGGGCAGAGTTCTAAAAGCCTTTCTAATTAACAGGATCATTCCACAGGTTTCCACGGTGACTGGAAGCAAGTTTCCGATATTTGCACTTCATTTGACCTTCATACAAAAAAACCCTTAATGTGTTGATAAAATATATGTAAAAAGTCATGTTTTGTCGCATTATATCATCAGTTAATTTGAGCATTTGGAGAATGAAGAACTTATGGTTTGTTTTTGTGTTTAATAAAAACATTTTTTAAATGAACAGGTTAATCAGGTGATTGTATTATATATATATATATATATATATATATATATATATATATATATATATATATATCTTCTCCATAACAAATGAATATGATGTATTATCAGTGAATGATTAGCGATATCAATTGGTCGCAGCCAATACACTTTGATCTGGAACAAAGGTCATCAACCAGAAATTTTTGAACTATTTACAATCCATAGTTATTTATGGAACAAATACATAGATGCCAGTAGTCCCAAATTTTTCAGGGCAGTTCTGTCTTTTGGGGGGAAATCGGGGGCTGTTCATATCCATACATTTTCACATGAATGGATCTGGAAGTCAGTACATTATAGCTTGAACCTGTAGGTATGACTAGGGACCTGCAACCCATCTAGAGGTTTATTTTCAGATGGATGCACCCAAGTGTAGAAGACCTCCCTTCCTGAATGCCCACTTCCTGTCTCCAATGGGAACAGGAAGTGGGAGATCTGCAGGCCATGCAAACAGTTCCTGCCACATTGTACTGACGTTGCATTGTGGACAAGAAACTGTCTGTACAATGGTGATTTATCTGCTTTTATCATGAAGAAAACCCATGCTTAATGTTTGTTGATATAAAATACAATAAATGGACACATTTAAAGAATAAAATATTTTCATTGTGATATGAAGTGTGGTGCACAAATATCATGATATATATATATATATATATAATTTGATAACGTACAGTGCTCATGATTTGTGCTCTTATTTAACAATTTTTGACTGATTCATGTGAGTCTTTTGCACGTCTCTGACATTTGGTTAATTGAGTTGTAAGGTTTATCTTCTTTATATGGCTTGGTGTCATTATACATTATAGAGCTCACTTTCTAAAATTTCCTCCTTTATGGCAGATTTCTAATTAGGATTGTTAACGGTCTCATTATTTCAAATGGTAAAACTCATATTTCTTATTGAATATTTTTATGCTGGATGGCATAGTAATTCAATGACTGGTTCTTATTCTTCTTTTTCTACCTTAATTTTTTTTGGGGGTCCTTGTCACCTTGTAGATTACACAAGGTTCAAAAATACATTTGTATTCACTTAGAGTTAACATTTTATGTGTTTTTTATAATGGCAGAGGAAGAGAAAATTGTAGTTTTTATTAAAAAAGAACACACAATTCTTGTAGAATTTAGCAGCAAGCAGGATTTATTTAAGAACCAATTTTTTTTTCCTCCTAATATTAGATGTGTACATAAAATATTTAAAGAGATCCTGTGCCATTTAATACTCCATTTGAGAAATGTAGAGCCTAAAAATACTACACAATGTGTTGGCAGACAAATGCATAAATGAGGGGAAAAGATCTGTGCTGACGCCCATTGATGACATCATGTTATGGCACTATTTGCAAATTACATAATCTCCATTGTGGTGGTTCATCTACGTATGCTGCCGCATGGTAATGTTATAAACCATAGCTGACATGTAAAGGTCCATTTTAATCAATTTAGGTTTGGAGAGTACCTAAAAACTAACATTTCTCACCATCTGGCACTCTTAACCACTGGGCCCGAAGTAAACCAGTTTTAGACTCTGCTCACGTTAGAGAAGGGGCATTCATTTTGTAGGTTATGCCGGTCTATTTTACAGCACTGGAATATGTAGACAAATTATAAGAATTTGTATTACAGCGATGCGTACTTCCATATAAACAGGGGGGAAATACTGCAACTATTACCACATTCTGTTTCTGCTTGACAGTTTTAGAGTTTGGTTGGAGGCCTTATTTGCACTTACAGAGTTTTAATAAACTATGTTGGAAGCATCAATTCTAACATTTGGACTAATTCTGTGTAATGCTCTTTTCTGATTTATTGTAAATGACATATGCGTAGTGATAATACAACTAAATGATGCATTTGTAATTCATCTGAAACAACATAATTAGTTCTCTGAGGATTTCGTGATATATTATTCCACTAAACAGTATACTAGAAACTCCACTTGAGTTTTCAATACAGTATGAAAGCTTTTATTTTAGGCATGGTTTCCTTCATTTTGTATTACCATAATTAATTTGCAGTGCCATGAAAAATAAGGATATTATTTTAAATAAATTGCCTGCACCGTGCAAAACCCAGTTACATTATTAATTACAAATGGTGCGTTATATATATTTAAATTTATTAACAGGTTCAGTCAAGTGGGATAAACACAACATATTGCCAGTTATTGTAATATCAGTCCATTTTTCTACTTGTTACATTTGTCATTGAACCACCTTTTTAAGCTGTAATAAGTGTAATTTCTTTGAATTGTATGTCCTACAGTCGTAACAATATCTACCAAGGCAGCGTTATACTGTTATGGCAGTATAATAGGGTATAGTAAAGGAATATTTTGAACAATGATTCATGGAAACCCGTAAGCAAAAGTGAACCTATGTTTAAATGAATGAGTGCATTAAAGTACACATGTTTTGATGGAAAAATAAATATAATAAAGCACCTGTCGGGTCCCGCACCCGCCGAGGCCACTTCCCCAGGGTTCCTTCCCTGGCACTGCCGCTTCCAGGCTCCAAACGCCCCGTCGGGGAGCAGCGCAAGCACAATGTAGGCCGCATCCCCGGACTGTAGTAACTCACGTCCCGAATTACGCGAGAGCAGGTACTAGGCTACAGGCTGGGGGACGTGTCCTGCATTCGGCTAGCGTGCCCTCATTGGCTAGAGCAAGGAGGAGGGAATAGGAGGTTGGGTTCTGCCCCACCTCCCTTCCTAGGCTTCCCAGAGACTAGAGGTGTGTACCTGGGGAGTGGTGGGAGGAGTTAAGGACTAGGCAGACTATAAAACAGGCAGGTACTTTTCATTCAGTGCTTGCTCGTCTAAGCTGCAGTACCTAGTATTGTTCCCTCTGGTTATCCCTATCCTATCTACTGTTCCTATTACCTCCCCCTGATTAATTTCCCTGCTGCTGACCAATTTTTTTTGGACCTCATCTGTTTTTGCTGCCTTCTCCTCTGATTTTGACCTCGGCTTGGATTATCACTATTGAACCCTCTCTGCCTGCCCTGACCTTCGGACCGAACTTGAACACTCTTTTTACTTGCTCCTCTGGTACCCTTGCTTCGGACTACCCTTTTTTGTCTGTTACCTCTTGCAGTGGTGACCCCTGCGCTCTGCTCCCTAGTTCACCCCTCCGACAGCACCTATATGAACCCTGTTTGCTCCATTTAGCTCTGTTAGATGGCTGACATGTTGTCGGAAGATCTGACCTTTGATTCTAAACATCATGTCTGCTCCCTGTTAGAGCTATTGGGAACAATACTCAGTATGGTCCATTTCAGCACGGAATCGTCAATTTGTCCGAAGATTTCGAGCCAATGCTTGGCCATATTCAGTTTTAGGAAAATGGCTTGGAAAGGGGCAAATGGCCCCAAATTTGACTACAGTAGCCACATTTCGGGCATATCAATTCTCTCTATTATTTCAATTAATTTTAATTTATTTTTTTTAACAATTTTACTGATGTATTTTTTATTGTTTAATAATGTTTGGATGGACCTTGACTCCTATGAGAGGACTTCGACTATTTCCTCCTGAAATGGCCCTGAAATAAGCTCTCCCTGAAGAAGACTGTGGGGAGAACAGATCATTCCGATTTGGAACCGTATTAGTGCTCTGTGAGTAGCATGAATTTAAGAAGTGGCCCGAAACTAGGAGCTCTACTTTTTGTTTTAAAAATTGTAGTTCAATCCTAGAGTTAATAATCAGAATTGACTTCATCATACTTAAATGCTACATCAGAACATTACTTACTTACTGGATAAGATAGCAGTCCAATGTTTAAACCATGTTCAAACATGAGTTATGTAGTACAGGGGAGCAAAGCGATTCCCCGGATAACTACTCAAGACCAGGGAATGTCTCTTGAAATCAAGGACAGTCGGCAGGTTTACAGTACTAATTTCAGCCCATAGGTGCCGAATATCATGCTGAGATTTGCACTTATGAAAATAATAATAATAATAATAATAATGAACAATCAGTAGCGACTGTAACATTCACCAATATCCCTATTTTAAAAGTAATGCTAAAATAAATATTTATCATGCTAATACCGTTTTATCAGATAATCGTCTGTATTTCTCCTTCTGATGCCATAGGATTTCTTCCCTATAATACCACCATGGTTACTAAGCTTCTGAAAGGCATCTTGTCGCTCGTGTAAGATGCTTTATTACACAAAATAATGCAGGGCAAGAGGTTCATGGAGACAGCCAAATTACGCATTAACTCACAAACCACTTTACTGATAATGATCTAGTCTTCCATCGACTCATTTACATAATCTTCAGCTATTTCATATCTCATAGCAATGTAGCAAGCTGCAAGCATACTGTACCCTGCCAGGTAAATCACACTTTTTAGATCATATTAAATGGTAACATAACCAGGACGGTGTATTCTAAAATCCTAGTAAGGATTATAGTGTGTGTATGTACCAACTGAGATAAGAGGATTGAAAGTGATTCACAAGAAAAATAAATTAATAAAAAGAGAAACTGCAGGATCAAGGATTTCTTTAAAGGAAAGACTCTCTTTGAAGGGACCCAGTAACCTATATGATGTTTATACTGTGATAGAGTTGCAGGTGAGTTGAGGTGAGATGAATAAAATGTGAGCTACAGGTGAGTTGAGGTGAGAGTTCCACGTGAGTTGAGGTGAGATGAACACATCTAATTGGCAGATATAGTTGTGGGTCTATTCATTAAAATGTGAGCTACAGGTGAGTTGAGGTGAGAGTTTCATGTGAGTTGAGGTGAACACATCTAATTGGAAGATATAGTTGTGGTTCTATTCACTAAAATGTGAGCTACAGGTGAGTTGAGAGTTCCACGTGAGTTGAGGTGAGATGAACCCATCTAATTGGCAGATTTAGTTGTGGGTCTATTCACTAAAATGTGAGCTACAGGTGAGTTGAGGTAAGAGTTCCACATGAGTTGAGGTGAGATGAACACATCTAATTGGCAGATATAGTTGTGGGTCTATTCACTAAAATGTGAGCTACAGGTGAGTTGAGGTGAGAGTTCCACGTGAGTTGAGGTGAGATGAACACCTCTAATTAGCAGATATAGTTGTGGGTCTATTCACTAAAATGTGAGCTGCAGGTGAGTTGAGGTGAGATGAACATTTCATCTCACCAATTTAACTGTAGGTTGTGCAGGGACAAACCCAGTGATTTCCCCCAGCTAAGTAAACTCACCAGGTTGGACCCTGATCAATGTATAACTAAATTCATGAGATGAACCCTCTAATTGTTATGTTAGTATAATTTCAAGCTGGTCAATAAATTAAGTAAAAAAGAAATAACTTATGGGTCTAGTCACTAAAATTCGACTGAATTTGACTTAGTCTCAAAATAAAAGTTGACCCCCAAAGTTGACTTCTTCGAACTATTCTCGGAGAGGGACTACATCCTGTGCACTCATCTTTAATGCACCAGAAAGTAAATTGGGTGAATACTCCAGCCATCTCACCTCTCTTTATTACTGGCATCTGTTTAAAATCTCTGACCAAAAAAAAAACCAAATCATTTGTAAGATTTGATTTACAATATTTTATGACATAGGGGGATTTATTTGAGTTACACTGCACTCACCGTTGGATAGGATGAAACCATATTGTTGTGTCCCTTTGCTAGATAATATTTTCTGTCTAAACTCATGGTGTAAAATGTGTTTCCCCTTAAAAATAAGAAAAACATACACATACCTTAAAGAAAATAAATGTGTATATTGTCTCCTAGCAGATATACTTTAAGCATAGCCCACTGCTGCCAATTAAACTCCCCAAATAGCAGGAACCGTTTACTGATTGTAATCTCCCTTTAACTGGCACATTGCATTTTTTTTTTAAGTCTAGTTGTGTACTTAACCCAATCATTCTTCTATTGTCAAATTCATTTGTGAGCCTCTTTATCTCCTGGACTTAGACAGTGAATTCAGTCAGGTCAACTGAGTCTAAACCCTGGGTTTTCTTTAATAGGCAAATAGGCATCTTTTCTTTCAAGGCTCAAATGAAGTCTGATTTATATGTGAATTCTGTGACAGCTCTCAACCCTTTTAGCTCATCTTGCCTGCTTGCACAAATTGATGTCAAGGGATGCCACGGTGCTGACAGTTCCAATGAAGTGGTCATAAGCCCCAAATTAATTCCCTTTGTTTAATTGTAGTCTTTATAGCTAGCACTTCACAGTCTTGAGTTCCTTCGATCTGCAGTAGGCAGGTTGCCACCTGGCCAGTATGTTATCAATGTTAAAGAGACTGTCTGGTGCCCAAATTGCATCTTCCAAATATTAATGTGCTTTTAAAGTACTTTAAAATGTTTGTTTTACATCATTTTTTTCAATTACATACTTATAGCTGGATGAAACTGCGAAATTGTAGCAGTTTGCAAGAAGCCTACCCACACTAGCTGAATAAAAGTACATTTTCTTTTAGTTATTTATTTTTGCTGCAGGAACCAATGAGAAGAATTTCATTCAAATTAATGGTATATCCTGTCTCTGTAGTGATGTCATCAGACAATGTGTTGCACTGTTAGAGATCCTACTGTGTACAAGTGCACGGTCACATAGAGTCTACACAGTGTATTCTATTCCAGCAGTACAGAAAGTGACTAAATGAAACAAAACTGTATATGCCCAGTGTCTATGTAATCAGTGCTGCAGAACCTGTAGTATACATGCAGGTTAATCACTGGGGAGGGCTTGAGTCAAATATTAAAAATGGTATTTATGCATAATGCCTGCATCAAATCACACTGGGAAAAATAATCTCCATCTTGCACCAAAGTGAGTTTGGGGACTAGACTGTTCCTCTAAGTCTACGGCGGCCATATCATGGATGAAAAAGGTGACAACAGTACAGTGAGCGTGTATTACCTGCAGCCAGAGCCTCATTATCACTTATTGCCCAAAGTAAATAAAGCTCAAGAGGGGGGGGGGGGTAGATTTATACTGACACTTATATATTGCTTAACGCAACCCAATATCAGTTTTCTTATTGCATCAGCCACCTGATTCGCTCTGTGAAGCTCACACAATTAAAACGCTTTTTTGAAAACTGGACCCCCCTTTGTCATTTGCAAAAAAGACTAGCAAAAAGGTACTTTGGTACACAGGGTCCATTTAAAATCATATTATTTCCACAGCAGTCTCATATTATTCACCAGCCGGTAAAATATGTACTCCTATTGTCTCTGTCTGAATGGCTTTTTTTTTTTTATCTGGCAAGGAATACATGGCCTTTTTTTTATTATTTATTACAGGGTTCTTGACGATTTCTTTTTTTTTTTTTTTTCACTAAAAAGCATGTTTTCTGTTCAGAAAAGAAAAAAAAAAAACTGGGACACATGCCTCTAAGGAGAAAGTAGTGCATTATTTCATTCCCACCTTTTATTCTTATTTGGCATCTCTGAGGCCTGCTATGCCCAGAAGTGCTTCTACTCAAGCCGGACCATCAAATCAATTATCACAGCAGTCGGCTTTCTAAATATGAATGGCAATGAATGACAACAGGCAAAGCGAACTTTCAGCTTTGATTTGTCATTGGCAATGTAAATCTCTCCCTCCCTTTCTCTCTATTTATTTTTTATTTTTTCGTGAGATGTTGTTCGTACGTTGGCAGTTTGGTCAAAAATCTTCCCCCTGCCGTCTGCAGCTGTGACTGTAAAGATTTATAAAAAAATATATATATCTATATATATACATTTTTATTTAAAAATATATGC
The DNA here is from genome assembly GCA_036172795.1 of Pelodytes ibericus. NCBI lineage: Eukaryota > Metazoa > Chordata > Amphibia > Anura > Pelodytidae > Pelodytes > Pelodytes ibericus. The sequence goes on from CM069861.1 coordinate 20,925,888, forward strand.
ATATATATTTTTTTAAATGACTATACCTTGGTCGGGATGATACATAGAAGCTTTTATTATAGTATGAATTATTCTATCAGTAATATGGAAATGCGAAAAAGTTGAATCAGTGATAAAAAAAAAAGTATGTTTTCCATTTAGTGACAGATGCAACTATATTTATTGACATATTTTATATTGACCTTATTATGGATGGGGAAATCATCATGAAGCAGGATGGAACTTTGCCAAGAAAGAATTGTGTTGATTCTCTATACATTATAAAGATTAACTTCAATAGCAACTTCTGTAATAGCAAGATTGTATCTATAAAGTTGAATGAAAAGAAAATCGAACTGTAATTCTTCAGAGCAACCGTCAATGAAAATAAATAATCAGTACCTAGATACATTACTATAACATCAGAGACAATGTCAGCACTAACTGAAACAGGTTCACATTATATTTTAGTCACAAGCCTACTTGGCAGAGAGCCGAGGAAACGCTCCCCAACGCGTTTCACGAGATAGACACTTGAATTTCATTATATGTGTGTTCCAACAACTCGAACAATTGGCCTTACGCTGGATATCTGTGATTGAGCTCACTCAGTTCTAACCTTTGGACGAGTTGAAATCATCAAAATCTGGTCAAAAGTTTTTGCTAATTATAACACTGCCTGTGAGGTAGTCATTGTAAGACTATACTATGCATACTTTGATATGTAACTCATTTTGAAAAACTCATTCAAAGTGAGCAGAACATTTGGTTCAGTCTCCAAAAGTTGTACTGTAGGTCTTCATTACATAATTTCTGTCACCAAATAAGTATTTCGTTTTATGTTTCATATAACCCTGACTTGCCAGTGCCTGTTTATGTCATTATTCTGATTTTTTTATTTTTTTTATTTATGCCATTTATTATTTGTATTATTACATATGGAAGCAAGGACAATATCCTATTAGTTTAGCTAGCATACAAATTATAGTCGGACCCTTTTCAATGGTAAATATATCTTAGAGAAGCCTGATTGGTGAGTACTTGTAAAGACGACCTAACCTGCTTACCTGTATTGCACAGTATTAGCATCTAGCATCGGTCCACTTCTACGGGGCTATTCACTAATAAGGTGAGTTGTAGGTGAGATGAGGTGATTTCAGGTGAGATTTTTTAGTGAATAGACCCTCTGGGTAACTATATCTGTCAATTAGATGTGTAAACATTCCATATACCATTCCATATACCATTCCATATACCATTCCATATACCATTCCATGTACCATTCCATATACCCTTCCATATACCATTCCATGTACCATTCCATATACCATTCCATATACCATTCCATGTACCATTCCATATACCATTCCATATACCATTCCATGTACCATTCCATATACCATTCCATATACCATTCCATATACCATTCCATGTACCATTCCATATACCATTCCATATACCATTCCATGTACCATATGAACATTTTCTAATTCCATACAGAATATGATTTTTCTCAGCCAACCCCTCTAGGACCACGGCTGAACAGCTACAGGGATGAAAAAAAAGAAAATGAATACTTTCATTATTGTTCCCTATTTAAGAGAGAGAGAGAGAGAGAGAGAGAGAGAGAGTATTATTGTAATTTCCTGAACATCACTCCAATACAACAGAATAAACAAGAGCAGAAATGTAACTGGCTTAATTAGCTTCCAAATGCTCCATCCAGCAACAAATGATATGGAAAATCTACGCTGCATTTTCTGGAAAGTCATTTTTCCATGCATATGCTAATTATTGAACTATCCTAACGAGTGTCAGTGTAGTGGAATTGGTTTGTACATACATGCAAAGGCACGCACACTGTATTGAGTGATGTAGACTAGATGGGTCCAATATTTCTTATCTTAAACACTTGAAGTAAGGCATCAATGCGAAAGGAGGTACATCCCATCAAGGATTATACACAGTAGCATTGTTGTTTAGTTAATTAACCTGCATAGTCTATCCATAAGGGTATCTGTACCTACGTGGACTCTGTGTCCGGAGGGTTCAAATGAAAGAATTCATGACTAAATAAATTAAACGCTCGTAAAGGCTAATTTTAGTTTCAATGAATTCAAATCCTTTAAGGTATTTTTGATGCAGAGGACGAAGGAGATTGACTTTTCCGTAATTGCGGGTTCCATGGAATGATTGCTACCGCGTAGCCAGGTTTTGAATGCTGGGATTCGCCATGCTTTCCTAGGAAATGTCTATCCCTGCCAAAAGCAATTACAAGTTTGGATCGAGGGAGTAAGTCAGTGGACAAAAGGGGAATTTGGTTTAGAATAAAGTAGTCAGTCTCATATAGATGAGGAACTAGCCTTTCAGCACTTTCCATTGACACTCTATATATCACTGAATTTCACACTCTAAGATCTGAACACAGTATCCCACACAGTATACAAAACAGTGAGCATTACACTACTAAGCCCTGTACTGCCTCATTCCCTCCAGTAGATATACAAATTAAATTAATATGAGAAATCTCAAGCCTATGTATGTCTTAGTTTGTAATCCAGTTTCTGCTTATTGCACCCATTATTTTGTCAGTCCCCACCCGCCTGTCTGCTCTTCTTCTGGTTTGGAGGTGTGATAATATTAGCACTATTCGGGAATAGGGTCAGGGTTTACGGTTTTCACTCCAATCAGTGGTATCGCCTTCTCTTCAGAAAGGTATATCCCTCTATATACAGGGCCATGTGTCCTAGGAGACGCTAGAGTAATGGAGGACAACATTGGTTGGCTCTCCTGAGATCCAGCAGGGCAGTAGACTAAGCAGTTGTCAGAATGGAGTTAGTCCTTGAAGTCACCATTGTGGAGTAATACTCCAAAGGCAAGATAATCACCTACTGAGACTGAGGGAACCTAGAGGAGATGCCTACCGGTAGCTATCAAAGCTATATTTTTTTTGTGCAGTACGCTCAAGGGTTGCCACCTTTTCTTTCTAAAAAATAAATAAATAACAGACACTTACCTCCCAACATCTTCCTCAATTGAATTGGGACAATGGTAAGTGGAGCTTGGGAGGTAACACTATCACTCACACTATGATCTGCACATGTGCACGTATGCGTTCTCCGATGTCTACGATACTGGAGAAGGAAATCAGGACCACAGTCCTACAGGAAAGAGGCAGAGCTCATTGGAATAGTAGGGCAGCTATCCCAAAATCGGAACTGTCCAGTTTGGAGATATGCTATTTACCAGGCTGTCAACAAAATATCGGCTAGGTGTCCTGGTGTGAAAAAGTCAAATAGAAGACCCAGGCCAAATTATTTCAAACATGGATCAAGAATACACATAAATGCTTGATGATGTGGCTGTGCATGACCCACACAATGTGTACTCTACATGTGTCCTATCAGAAATGGCCGAATTACCCAGTTACCATGGAAATGAAAGCACACTAAAGTAACTCTGAGCGAAAGTATACATTTGCTAATGTTTGCCATTTTACTTTTTTTATACTTTTTCTGTGACAGCATTGAACAAAATGAATAGCAAATTTACTTTCCAAAAGCTGCTGTTGATAAAGTCATGGTAAAAAAACGACTGAGCCAATGTCTTCCCAATCAGTCACTTCTAGCAGTCGGGGGAAAAAAAGCAACAACCCTGTAACTACAAATGTTCCTATCATTATCTCAGCTATGTCCATCCACCAAGTTGTGTTATGTTCTGTACAATATCAGTCCCATCACTTACTGAAGGGCAGACCACGGAGAGAGCTCAAAACGAACACATTAATAGCGAGAAAAATGTGAGACGAGAAAAAATGTAAAATAAATGATCTGAACTCGACCCCCCCCAATGGTTGATAAGTGAGGAACGGCTGGAATTATACTATTTAAATGTAGGGAAAATTACGCTGCTGCAATAATCCAGGATTAAAAGGTCTCTGTCTTGATAAGATAAATAAGATAAAATAAATTACCCCTAATTGGATTTATACATTTTTGCTCAAATAGGTCGATATTAAAATAAAACGTAGGGTACTGGTTTCCTATTGTTTTGCTGCTGTGGCATAGTCCTCAAGTGGGCGCCACCCGGAATGCTTGAATCATTCTGTAACTAACTACACTGCGTGCTGGTGTACAGTTGCACCATACACCTCCCTGACGTCTGTGCAAATCGTTCAACCATAACGAAGTATGTGAATTAACCTAATTATGGACTTTATTCACGAAAGAGGGAATGGCAAGGAATTGACAAGGGAATTGCAAATGTAAAGCCAAAGTTGCCACATCGGAAGAATTATCCAGTTCAGCCTTTACTCTATGTAAATAACCAATCGGATCGGCTCACCTTCACTTACACATAGGGAAGTATTCTCCGTTAAATGAACATAACCTTACTGTGAATCTCAGAACCGGCATAAATGTATTATTTAAAGCATATTCTACCCCAAAATCCACCCTTCTGCTGCCACTCTCACAGGCCACAGCCACTAACAAGTCTAGTGGGGCTCTTCACTAAAAGGTAAGTTGAGGTAATTAGCTGGTGAGATAAAGTGAATAGCAGGTGAGTTGAGGTGAGTTGAGCGGAGATGAACATTCGTGGGGGAACTAGCCAGGTTTGTTCCTGCACAATATAGAGCTAAATTGATGAGATGAAGAATTAATCTCGCCTCAACTCACCTGCTATTCACTTCAACTCACCTGCTACTCATTTCAACTCACCTGCTACTCATTTCAACTCACCTGCTATTCACTTCAGCTCACCTGCTATTCATTTCAACTCACCTGCTATTCATTTCAACTCACCTGCTATTCACTTCAGCTCACCTGCTATTCATTTCAACTCACCTGCTTTTCATTTCAACTCACCTGCTATTCACTTCAACTCACTTGTTATTCACTTTAACTCATCTGCTTTTCACTGCAACTCACCTGCTACTCACTTCAACTCCCCTGCTACTCACTTCAACACTCCTGCTTCTCACCTCAACTCACCTTTTAGTGAATGGCCCCATAAGATTTAGCAGAGATCAGAATAGTTACTGAACATCATAGGGTCTACTCAATAAAGAGAGAATAAATTCTCCCATTCAGCTGGATTGGATCATTTTTTCCAATCCAGATACTTTGGCCTAAAGTTTGAAACTCCCATTCCAACTCCCTGCAGTAATCTCTTTATTCAGAGACCCTTTGATTTCATCACATGTGTTCCTACATCCTCTGCTCTTCGTAACTTCCCCCTAACTGTTTTGAACTGTTCTAAGCATGGTAGTCCCACCTTGGTGTCAGGGTTACAAAATGTTCTCTGGGACATTAGGGTGGGGAAGGGGGTAAACCAGGGCAACACAGCCAAACCCCCACAACTGGTTAGCATGTGTGTGCCATACAACCACGCATGTATATGCTTGTCTGCCCGAATGTGATTTGTAAATGAGTAACACTAGGAGATATGTTTCATGGATACAGCTGGTCGTCCTTCTTATAATATATCCATGTTTATGATAAGTCCAGATACCAGGAGGATGCTGGCATTTGTAGTTCATCAGCAATTGGAAGGTGTGAATTGGGCTCCTAGGTGGTATACTAATGCAGTCAGGCACAAATCAGAATACAGTGAACGCACAATGTAAAAACTCATGGTCACATCTATGAGCTGATTCTCACATTTGCAGATATATTTGTTCATGTTACAGTGTTTTCTTTCAGAGGTTCTTATTCTCCTGTGTTAACGTTAGATTGTTTTGAGGTCTGTGTGAGTAGTGATTATTATTTTTATTTTTTTTTAAATAAAATACATCTGTCGAAAAATGAATCTGTACAAAGTCTTCTAGTTTCCCATCGGTTGACCCTTTCAATGCTATGAAAAGTTTTGTTGAATCGAAATAATAAAAAAAAATCCCTGCCCTTAACACCTCGATCCATTTGTACTTCATGCAGTTGTTGTGTAAAAAGGCACTTTAACTGATCAACACTATGGGGAATGGAATACAGAAGCTAAACACGTACTATGGACCCCTATTACAGAGCTGCGCAATGCTCAATAATGAGGATGAAGAAGCTGGAAACATATGTCAAAAGCTTATGTGAGTTTTCTTTCGACAAACTGGGGCAAAAGTCGGCTGCAGAAAGCAGGCATTCCATTCTCCCAGAATTCACTGCAAGATACATTCTTATAGCCTCCAGTTTCCCCTTCAGCTGTATGGTCCATGGGGGGGTTATCTATAAACGTAATTTATGGGGCAAAGTACTAAAAGTGATATAATCAGCAGGAACATCTCCCTGGGTTACCATGGTGACTGGACCACTTTCAGAACTCTGCCCCACAATTGACCTTTATGCCCCAATATGTTTTGATGTCCCTTGTTATCCCCACACCCACTATTGGAAGGAGGAATTAGAACAACATAATTAACACTATTTAATTAATGTATCTCATACTGATAAGTACCACATTTATATTTCACCGGGACAGGTTTACGCTAAGAGAACATCAGCCCATCACATTAACAGGTATTATTAAAAGAAGTTGTTACTCAATAACATCTGTTTGCTAGAATCTAATTTGCTTTGCTACTAAGAGATTAGCAGGTTCACTGATATAAAACACTGAAATCGAAATAGCTAATCAGTCATACCTGCCAACACCCTGGGAGAGGGTCTTAGGCCGTCACACGAATGTATTCTATGGTGGGCAGAGTTATGTGACATCACACAATGTTGTATGACCCCCAACAAGAATTAACTGCAGCCTACCTGGTGCTGATAATAGGTGTCTAGCGCTCAATTTGTGCCAGCTTAGATGTATGTATATATATATATATATATATATATATATATATATATATATATATATATATATTTGGTTTTACGCAATGTTTTGCGTTGTACAAAGCCCTGTGCATAGGTGCAAATAATTCTGGCATAGACCCTAATTTGATGGGACAGGAACCCCAACAATATCTCTGTCCTGGCAAATCCAGAACTGTTGGAAACTATAATTCGTTGTGTACCAAGGGAAGAGGAGTGAGGGAGTAGTGTGATGCTTAAGGAGTTTACTCCATGATCAGTACATCGTATGGGCTTTCAGATTTCTGCTGCATTTAACCCTTTCAGCACCGGTAAAGATTCAAAGAGAACAGTATTCCCTCACACTCAATGGGTTAAGCACAGCATTAAATATAGCAGTTCTAAATCAAATGAAGGGGAAAAGAGCTATCAGGCACCCACAAGAATAGAATGTAGACCCTGCTAAGCCTTGCCTTCTGTAGGCCATTCTTCCAATCTTGGTAAGGCAGCAGCTGGGACAGTAGGGGGGCTCATACTTAAAATCCCAGTCTCCCTCTGCCAACAGTTCTTATTCCCTCAGCTGCCTGAGCTGAGTGACATCTTTTGTTGGTGTACCTAATGAGCCCTTCAGTATTAAAGCTCCGTACGTCCAGTGATGAGCAGCAAACAGAAGCTCCAGCAAAAGGCACCGTCTCTAGAGTCTTAAAGCGTGGCGCCAAGTTCCCCAAGCAGCTATCGGTATGGTCACCACAGGACACCTCACAGATTGATTCGTCTGACATGCCACATCTCAGCAGATTTACCCTCAACAGATAATCAGGATGAAACATTGTATTCCCAGAAACAAATGTCTAAGACTACAATAATAATAGTTGTTTCTAGGTGCTTTACATTTAATATATATATATATATATATATAAGTCCAAAGACGAGAAGAAAATCACGCACTCACGGGTCTTAATTTGAAAGAAATAAATTTGTTCTTTTAGTCGATACTCATGCAATGCTGTAACATGTGGTCGACGTTTTGGTCCACATACTGGACCTTTATCAAGACTGACAGTAAGTACAGCTACATCCCTACATTGGAATTCTGATTACCTGGCTTTGACCCCTGCTTACCATTTTTGACCATTCCTTTTTGTCTGAATCCCTAAATACTGACCTTGGCTTGAATACTGACCCTGTTGACTTTCTGATAACTCCTGACTTTGGCTTCCTCAATCTACTAAGAAGCTCTCCGGGTTCCCTGACATTTTCCTTGTCTACTGGGCTACCGATTTTTTCCTATTCCTTTGAGCAAGTTCCATCCAGCTCTGGTGTGATTCACCTACATTTATATTCACCCGTGCTCACAGTGACCCCAGAAAGAGTTCTGTGCATTGCGTAGACTTGACTCTCTTTCAGCACTTATGTTTTCTAGACTCTGATAACGCATTCGGCCCTGTGACTTTCTAATAGTTATTTTAAGCGATTGCTGTTTTATTGTTCTTACTTTGTTTCATGTAGACCAGAAATATATCCACTGAAATGCACTTTTTGTCTTTCAGCCAATGTTATGATCTTTCCCAGAAAAAAAAAAAGTTTGGGGCAGAGTTCACAAACCAGTAATTTCTTTCAAACCATAAAATAGATCAATATTTCTAAATTCTTAACCTCCGGGCTAAGGTCCATCACAGACGTGGTGAAAATATATATTTTTATATATGTTTGAGAAGGATTTTTGCTAGTTTTACTGCATGCCCAACAGTATTCTATATTTAATGAAACACAAGATTGTCAGTCAAAGCAATAAATAAATAAATAAAAATATGTATAGATAAAAAATAAAAATAATACATATATTTTATTTTATTATTATTATTATTATTATTATTATTATTTTTCTGCTACTGGATCTTAAACCCTGAAGGTAAAACACAAAACTGGAAAGTCTCCCTAAGGTATCTGTATACATTCATCACTTTTAATGCAATTTAATAGAATAACTCCAGTGATATATCCCATCATATGGCTGTATCGTTAAAAAGGAATCAAAGTGCCTTAGACCCAAGGCATTCCAGATAATGATTCTCTTAGCTTAGATGACTTCTTTGACTGGACAGGACCTTGGATGATCTTTGTCCAAAGCATCATTGTTTTAAAAGTCTAGTGGATTTTTTTTTTCCTTTCCAGACATCCACAGGACACTGATTATAGGTTTCATCAGAGCAAATGGAAAAAGAAAATATAAAAAAAAATATTAATTTTGCGTGTATGGTTTCTGACAGAGCCAAGATGTTTATAATATAGAAATGACTGTGAAAATAATATTAGCACCACAATCATACTTCATTTTCTAGAAATACTATTGACTTGCTAGATGAATGGTCTTATTATTATTTAAAAAAAAAAAAATATTTATATAAAAAAAATATATAATTTTTTCCATTTATGACTGAGATATCTGAAGTCACAGTTTATCAAAGAAGATGTTAGTAGTGTATTTATTTCTTGCTTATTTATTTTTGGTGTACAGACTGTATAAGCTCCTGAAACTCCTCTCTCCACTCTCCGCTAAAAAAAGGAATTGATTTGTGACTTCAAACATCTAAAACGTAGACGGAGAAGAAAAAAAACCTCCGACTTGCCCATCGGAATTAGGAAACTGGTTATTATGTTTATTTTTTTCTATTTGCTCAATATTTCTTTTGCAGATAGACACGCAATTCATACTTGTGTAGAAAACAATCTTACACAGGCTTTGCCCATTTGCTCTTGTTTTTATCATGTGAAATAGAATATACTGAAATAAACCCACGCTTGGATGCCTGCTGCATTATTTAATTTGCATAGGACATAAGCTACATGTGTGTTATAATACATGTATCCTACACACACAGTGTGATGACTTGCACTCATATTATCCTAGGAAAGTGAGGGTGTCCCGTGACAATCGGGACAATCGGGAGCCTCTGAGGTGGCACTTGGCATGTGAGTGCATTGTCACCATCATTATACATGAGGTAAATAGAGCACACGGGGGGTTGGCATTGAGATGGGCTAGCAAACAGAAAGGGAATCATAACAGAGAGAAGGGGGAAATAAATTGAGCAGAGTCTGCAATGGAAATGAGATTGGAGAGCTTAATCTCAGGGAAAATGGCACTTTAACTTGGCATCTTGCAGAAGAATGGGCACTTGGGCTTCAAAGCGTTTGCCATCACTGTCCTAAGATATACACAGTGATAACATGAACTGGTACTGGGGATAAGTACATAGTATGAAACACACACACACAGTACTGTTCAAACTCATAGAAGGTGGTTTTCCAGATAAAAAAAAATGTTGGCTACATATAAGCTATACATGTCATTGCATTCCAACACTTTCTAGAAGAGCTATTTTGTTCTGTATGGTCTGTGAATTGCTGCAAGCGTGTATATAATGTCTATTTATTTTTCATGTGATTTGTATGTGACTATTTTTAGCACACATTTTTAGCATGTATGAAAGAAGATAGTTACCCCCCCCAACACACACACACACACACACACACACAAACACACACTTTATTCTACTATGCATATCACAATCTTTCATAATATAATTAATATCTGTCTTTATATCAGCCCATCTGTATTAACACATATAGGGCTTTATCCATGAAAGGCACAATAGCAGAAAATTGACCAGGGAGTTTCAAAGTTCAGATCCAGCTGAATCGAATATTTTTTCTAGCTCGGCTACTTTGGCCTTAAGATTCCCATGTCTATTTCCTCTTTCTTGAATAAATTCCATAGTGTATTTATAAGGGTGTGTGAATCAAGAAAGAATAGAACTTTAAGTTACTATTAAGTGTTAATATTTGAGCATTTAATAGCGTTTATACGTTTTATAACACAGTGTATTAGCCTTATTTGTGTTTATTATGCTAATAAAACACCCTTTTTTTTTATTTATTTTTTTTTTTTTAGCTTCCCATCTATAGCCATTTTGTGTCATGGATCTAAATGACATAAAGCAAGGTAACGATATTACACTTTATGAAGACATTTCTCCATTTCAATGCTGCTGAACTTTGATCGGGTTCCAATAAGGAGACTGCAAAAATATATTCAGTGATGTATTATTTAAAGCATCTTTGTTGCCTCTGGGAAGCTTTCCCCCTTGCCCCCTCATACTGACCAAAAGGTCACACACATTTTATTGCAAATATAAATATTAAAAGGGAAATGGCTGCCTCTATCTCCACCAGACAGAACCCATTTGCACTTTCAGTCTTAATGCAATGTGTGGGATATTCTGGATCTTGTTCATCTCTTACAGAGGAGTGTGGGGATATATATGCTTTTTATAGATATAAACCCAGGTAGTTTACTGACTGCAATAAAAGAAAGATTAGCGCTGTTTATTCTTATTGATTTTTTTTATGCATTCTCTCTCTCTTTAAAAAAATAAATAAAGAAGATTTGATTTAAATGTAATGAAATTTCGGCTGTGAATTGCCTTTATCTTGTGAAGTGAGATTATGGTATTGATGCCTGCTAAAATTGCACACACACTATTAATTTGGAGGCATTGTATCAATGCAAATATGTGTTATTATAGGAACTCGGTCCCATATTCTTCTTTATCCCGTGAGGAGTGTGTGGAACAATCTGCTAAAACTCGTGATTAAAAAACAAATTGCTATGTTTCTAAATATGCTCCAAATAGCATCCATCACTCTGATCATAATACAAACTGTAAAAAAAATAAAAATAATAAAAATAAAAAGAGATAATACCGTGAAATGGTGGGAAAAAAACTGTACAGAACTTGTCTTGATCCTGAAAAATATATTCTTTAGTCATTTTTTTAAAACTGAATAAACAATTTCAACCAAATCTCTACTACCTATCACTTGTCCTGGGCAGTGTGGGTATCCTGCATCATGTCCCCTTTCTTGCATAGTGGAATGTGGAAGACGGTTAGTGGAAGGTGGAAGACAGTGGAATGTGTCATAGCTACAGCAGTTTACATGGCAATAAACCTGTTCTGTGATATTTTAATCTGATTTATTTCAATACTGAAGTTACAATGCAACATTAATTGTGACCCCTTTAGTCCAATATCCCATTACACACATTTAGCAAGCTGCTTAAGCTTTATAATTTCTTATTTATTGTTTCAGAAATGACCATTTCTTTTTTTTTTTTTTTTAAGACTTGCCTTTCCTCTGTAGTATGCCTGTTCCCCTCTTTGATTTTCGCACAGGATCAAATATTTTGTCACTTAAGCTCCCTCAGTCCCTGTGTGCCATCCTATATCAGACATCACCACAAGCACAGGTTAGAGCAGGAGGCTCCCGCTCTTCCAACACACAATGGCAGCCACTGCTGCTCTTGATCAGAACCTTGTGTAAAGAGTTCAGGGAAGATCTGCATTCTTACAGAGTGCATCTTACCGAGTGCAGTAAGAGTTCAGAAGAGATCTGCATTCTTACAGAGTGGAGTAAGAATTCAGGGGAGATCTGTATTCTTACAGAGTGCCTCTTACAGAGTGCAGTAAGAGTTCAGGGGAGATCTGCATTCTTACAGAGTGCAGTAAGAGTTCAGGGGAGATCTGCATTCTTACAGAGGACAGTAAGAGTTCAGGGGACATCTGCATTCTTACAGAGTGCAGTAAGAGTTCAAGGGAAATCCACATTCTTACAGAGGGCAGTAAGAGTTCAGGGGAGATCTGCATTCTTACAGAGTGCAGTACGAGTTCAGGGGAAATCCGCATTCTTACAGATAGAGGAGGGCTATGGATCACTGCCAGGTGGGAGGGGTTATAGCAGTTCTCCTTGCAGTGATATCATAGATAGAGGAGGGCTTTGGATGACTGACAGGCGGGAGGGGTTATAGAAGTTCTCCTTGCAGTGATATCACAGATAGAGGAGGTCTTTCAGCATCTGGCAGGCCTCTGTTGCTGAGAAACCGTTTTAAAAGTGGAACACTCACCAACATTCCACTGGTTTTCTATATATATATACATAACAACCCATTGTCAAACAAGGCTACTCTGGTAACCAGTAAATCTACAAGGTTAAAGCACAATCATTGCTATGTGGTTTGGGTTGCTAATCCTAAAGCGCTAAGGATACCAACCATTAAATCAATACTTACAAATCCTACCTTCACATCCGCTATTCTGGGAACAGTTAGCATGATAAGGGAATGATACATAGCAGCCTTTATATACAATGAGCATCTCTACGGCTTGAATAATGCGATATAGCATCGGAGGAAAACACAGTACATTATTCTTTCTCACTTTCCATCAGAGACATAAACTCTCTTTACAAGGCTAAATCCCATTATATGAATTGCATTTTCCTTTGGTTACATTCTTTTCAATGTGGGTTAACGTCAGTTGGAACATTGGCCTTGCTGCCTGGTTACATCTTTGCATACATTGCATACATTGCTTTTTCACCTCAACGATGAATAATAGCATACCATATAACACAGGGTATAACGATAAAGATTATTTTATTTCAATAGCATGTGTATAGCTTTATGTATTTTACTTATGTTTGTTTCTATAATAAAATAAATTAATATAATTGCACACATAGATACATATATATACATATATACACCTATAAGCACTAAACCCTCAGGAGAATTAGTAATATGATGTACATATCAAACATTATCAGAACCATAATACAATACAATACAAGACTTCAATACCATGGCTTGGAAGCTAGATTCCATCACTGATAACCCTTTGCAATGCTCTGTGTAACTTTCTTGAAATAGAATATTTAAAATTGTCTCTAATTCTTGAACTCCACATAGCAAATCATCTGATTTACAGAGGCCTGACTTGTGATCCACACGTCAGCAGGAGATCACCTGACATGTCTTCCCATGCACAATGCACCCATTTTATGGGGGGGGGGGGGGGGGGGGTGAAGCAAGTTTGTGCTTCATATAATAGTGTATAAAAGTACACACAATAAAATTTTATGACAGTACAGTGCCACAGAATTTATTGGACTTGTAATACTAATACTAATAATATTTAATACAAGTTACCATGTATTTTAATACATAAATTGACATATAGACTCATAAAGATGGCCACCCATGGAGGATGGCCCTTGGTTCTAATGTGGCCTCACTTAGACACCACCTGGTCACAGATTCTGAAATGATCCACTTGATCACATATCTGTGATCACCTGGACTCGTCTGTCTCTGCATTTCTCTTTCTCTCAAATGCTGGTTAAATGTTAGAACTTTATAGAACGTGTAGTTTAAATATTGTCTGCCCTTCAGGCTACTGACTTTTTCTCCTGACTGGTAAATTTGGTTTATGTGACTATATACACTGGGTGGATTTACTATACAGTGAGTTGGCAGCTGAATTCCATATATCGGCCCGAAACAGATGAATTACAAAAATTCTCTAAGCTGTTGTGGTCTAAATCTTGCAACTTGGTGAACAGGCCCCGTGGAAGTTTCTAAACATCTGTAAGCAGAATATACACAAGACAAACGACTGCCTTGTTCCCATTATTTTTGGAAGAAATTTGTTTGCTGTTTTTATAGTTTTGCAGCTGTGCAAAGATGTAAGTAGTAAAAGCACTATAATTTTTTTTTAATAAACACACAGGCTTAGATACTGAAACGGCAAAAGGCTAACATTACACAAAATAGACAAGGCTACTGTATACTTATTTTATGACAATAGCTATTTCATGGAACAATGCCGAATCTTTAACAACATGAAAGTAAGCGCGGACATCTTCCCTTTATGCATCTATAGCAGGCATTTAACCCCTTAGTGACAGAGTGCTATGCTGCATTTGATGTGCCTTAAAGACCAGAATTCCATTACTTTTGTCATATGTTTGCTGAACTGTGAATTTCTTTCTTTGTGTTCAGTCCACCCAGACAAATTATATATCATTTTTTAAAGGAGCGATAGGGCTTTCCTTTGAAACTATTATTTTCATCATATGATATAATTTACTATTAAAAAGAATATAAAATATGATGAAAATACAGTATGCCATAAAAAACACTTTTTCTAACTTTGATCTGATCTTTTTTTTTTTTTTAAATGGTAAAAAAATACCCTGTCTATATATTTCTACTATTTGTCCTGAGTTTAGAAATACCAATGATTCCATGTTTGTCTATGTTTTATTTCAAGTAATAGGGCAATAATCAATATTAGTGTTTTTTGTTTTCTTAACCATTATCTTCTACAGTGACCTTTTGACCGCAAACCTAAATTTACCCTAACCCTAAATCTACCCCCACCCCTTAATCTAACCCTTGTACTAACCGGAATCACCCTGTAATTCTAACTATACCCTAATTATAACCCTAACCCTAGATCTAGGGTTAGTAGATCTAAGGTATGCTTTTTCCTTGTATTTATTCATTTATATTTTATTTTTTTTCTAACTGTAATGTTGCTGACTGCCTCTAGGGGCAGTCAAGCACCAGAATCAGAGTGACGGAAGAGAGTTTTTTTTCTCACTTCTGTCGCTCTATGCTGGGCGCACTGTATTGGAGGAGCATGCTCCACTGGGTGATCGCGGCGCCCAGGGAGGAAGAGAAGGTGATGCATGATGCCTCGAGGCATCATTGAAACACTTTACACACATAGGCAGTGAAATCTGATCACTGCCTATGTGTGTTTAAAACACATACAGTCACATTTGCGGTGATTATATGTGTGTGGGGTGGTGGTGGGGCATTGGGTTTTGCTGAAGCCACTCTCAGAGGCTGCTACGGATCCGAAGGAACGCAACGCTACATGGAAACTCAGGACGTATATATACATCCTCATGGTCCTCAAGGACCATGCTTTGCAGGACGTATATATATACGTCCATTAGCATTAAGGGGTTAAAAAAATTTTTTGCACATACTTCAGTTACAAAATGGTCTCATACATCTAAATCTGTCTGCACTCATCTATATATCCCTAGAATTTCAGAATACTCTTTCCTAACTATCCCGCTTTAAACTCTCCAGGAGAATTAACACTGTGTATGTTTAAGCACCATCTTAAACCACACCCTCCGGTATAATAGATTGCTGTGAAAATTGTTGGGAGGTATGGAATTTATTTTCACTTTAATTGGTGGAATAAGATTGTGGGAACATTTCTGTACCCCTCTCCAAGTATTCATTATTTCAGGTATTTCGGCTTTGCAAACTTCCTTAGCTATGATGCTCTCAGTATAGTAGACCATACAGCAGGGGTTGCTATAGCCAACCCTTTTTTGACTTAGGCATTCCAGTTGTGTGGGCCACATTTCTGGCGATGCTCTGTTGGTGGTGTACAGAACATTTCTCGTGACATGTTCATTTTAATTAAATGCTTTGACAGTCCTTGGGCAGAGCAGAGGAAAACACACGTTGACTATCCCTCATTTTACGTCTCAAAAATACACAAGCTTTTCATTTTCTCACGGTGTGATGTGCAATGTCCTTGAAAGACCTCTCTCTTTCCTGAATGAAAAAGATAATTTTATTTTTTTTCTCCAAACGACATTTTATTATTTTCTTTTCGCACTTTAAAATATCCATTTGGACATCAGTAAATGAACAAACAAAATTTTCGGAAGATTTTGTTTGACGAAAGACCCCAGTAAATTTCTTAGAGTAACCATTACTTAAACATTGTTTATACAGCGAGGATCAAAAACTGTGATCTACACATTAGGGTTGAACCGATATACACCGATATGTTCCGAACTGGATTGTGGTCTTTAGCTGAATTTCTCCAAAATGCAGCAACTCAGTATTCCTAGATTAGGGTCCGAATTAGCAGTTTTGGCTGATCGTTGCCCGAAGTATCGGAGACGTTCAGATCGGGACATTTTCACCATGACAAACATAGATTTTCGGTTACCCAATGTGCGCCGATCACACGCTCTGAATTCAGGTAACATTGCCAGAATTCTAACATTTCTTTAGATTTTATTTGGAGAATTTAACAGAAAGTGTATATTAATTAAATTAAACATATTTTAAACACAGTAAGTTATATAAAATTTTAATATATTAATGTTATATATATAGTAATAATAGTATATTTACATTAATATTAACCTTTTTACATTTTTTTTTCATATGTGTCTTCTGTTTATGTTAACATGTTGTGGCTTCTCATGCAAACTAACTACTTTCAATGAGAAGTGTATAATTTGCATCCCTAGCCAAAACACAACATATGTACAATGCAAAAACATGTGTCTGTTAATGCATGTTTTTATTTATAATTCTGCTAACACAATGAATGGATCATTTTTTTATTCTCATGTTTTTGTTTTTTTTCCTTTAACCAACATTGCCTAAGCAACATATTGAATATATCCATCTAAACCTTTGATGTTATGGTGCTGGTGTGCCATGCTGCAGTGCACAAGAGGTTAAATCCTCATCAGATGTTTGTAATCTCTCTTCTGGCCGTAGAAGCACACTCAGATAAAAAGTCAAGCTTCCGACTTTGTTCTCTTATTGACTTCAATTGTGAAAACCTCCCCAAGCACACTAAATTCACTTGCTAATCGGTGAAGTGGGCTGTGAGTCCCTTCACTTGTAAAATGCGCCGGACGGCATGTTAAAATAAATGTTCTATATTTTCAGTATTGCTCGATCGTGAAGTCAAATAGAATCGTGCATTGGCCAACTGAGATTGTTAAAAAAAACAAGAACATTTAATGGAGCAGAGAAATCTAAATATAAACACTTTCATAAAAATACAGAATTTGTAGATGTAAAACGTATGGATGACATCATTTTTGAAGAAATCGGGCAATCTGACTTGCAGGGAAACTGTAATGAAAACATATACAATTCATAAGTATATACAAATAAAAAAAGCTGGCTAGAGTCATTCCCATTAACCACAACTAACTTCCCCCAGGCTAAGTAGATCTAGTGTAAAAGTAGACTGCACTGTCCTTCTACAATTCTGTAAACCTTCTCCAGTTATATACTCACTGGCTTCTCTGGGGGTTTTGGCCAATCAGAATGTAAATGTCAATTTAAATAACAGTTGCTGGCCAGTTGGATAAATCATAATGCCTGCCCACTGTTTGCTAGGAAGTGCAGACTTCCGCTGCCAGATTCTCTGGTTATATAGTCACTGGTTTCTGTGGTGTTTTTAGCTATCAGTCACTGACCAGTAATTACACTTATACATTCCAACTAACGCCTGCCCACTGTTTGCTAGGAAGTGCAGACTTCCGCTGCCAGATTCTCTGGTTATATAGTCACTGGTCTCTGTGGTGTTTTTAGCTATCAGTCACTGACCAGTAATTACACTTATACATTCCAACTAACGCCTGCCCACTGTTTGCTAGGAAGTGCAGACTTCCGCTGCCAGATTCTCTGGTTATATAGTCACTGGTTTCTTCAGTGTTTTTAGCTAACAGTCACTGACCATTAATTACACTTATACATTCCAACTAATGCCTGCTCACTGTTTGCTAGGAAGTGCAGACTTCCACTACCAGATTCTCTGGTTACATAGTCACTGGTTCGTGCAGTGTTTTTAGCTATCAATCACTGACCAGTAATTACACTTATACATTCCAACTAACGCCTGCCCAGTGTTTGCTAGGAAGTGCAGACTTCCACTACCAGATTCTCTGGTTATATAGTCACTGGTTTCTGCGGTGTTTTTAGCTATCAGTCACTGACCATTAATTACACTTATACATTCCAACTAACGCCTGCCCAGTGTTTGCTAGGAAGTGCAGACTTCCACTACCAGATTCTCTGGTTACATAGTCACTGGTTCATGCGGTGTTTTTAGCTATCAATCACTGACCAGTAATTACACTTATACATTCCAACTAACGCCTGCCCAGTGTTTGCTAGGAAGTGCAGACTTCCACTACCAGATTCTCTGGTTATATAGTCACTGGTTTCTGCTTTGTTTTCAGCTAACAGTCACTGACCAGAAATTACACCTGTACATTCCAACTATTTGCAGCCTCCTGTTTGCTGTGAAGTGCAGACATTCTCAAAAATAGGAAAGTTCTATAACTTGTACATCCATTTTCAAACCTCTTTAAACCTTCTCTTCTATTTCAAATCTTCTTATGTTGGCACATTTCTGTCATTTTAAGTC
Source organism: Pelodytes ibericus (assembly GCA_036172795.1). Taxonomy (NCBI): domain Eukaryota; kingdom Metazoa; phylum Chordata; class Amphibia; order Anura; family Pelodytidae; genus Pelodytes; species Pelodytes ibericus. The sequence goes on from CM069861.1 coordinate 20,944,765, forward strand.
TGCTCTGCTTAAGCATCTCTTCCCTCCTCTCGTTGCATAGCAAAGAAAAACCGCAATAAGCAGACTAAACCCGGTTGACTTACCGCGATTATTGTGCACACGCTACTCCACCAGGACGTAACATTTCTTTTTATTGGTTTAATTACAAAAATCATAAAATCAAATGGATATGCAATAAAAACAGATTACGCAACAAATACCTGTCTGACAATGCCTGGGGAGACTTTACAAATCTCTTTTCTGAGGCAATTATACAAACTATATTCGCACACCTTTATAAATAGACTTTCTTTATATAACCCTAATTTATATTTATCAATAAAAGTAGAGACATGAGTCTTGCAATAATGCTTTGGCAGAGAGAGCAGGACAAATTTATTGTCTTCGATCCTTTTTATCTCTTGCTATTAGATTTGGGATAGCTCTCAAGTGCTTAGATGATATAAGTAAATCTCCCAGCAGTTCACATGACTTTTCCGTCGTAAGTATCAAGCTGGCTTCTCTGAGGAAAAGAAAGGGTTTTCAGAACTGAACAAGTTTTAAATATTTAACAGTTAGCTGCAGATAATCCACAGTTAAAAGCATGGAGTACATAGAGATCATCTCTTTTACACTCTCTCCCTGCACACTCAGTCTTCAAGAAGGGGAAATAGACCCACCTACAGGTTAGTGGTGTTGGACAGCACTGACAAGCTGTTTTGGGCAACAATGGCACTGACAAGCTATTTAGGGTTACAATGGCACTGGCAAGCTATTTGGAGGCCCATATAATACGGACAAGTTGTTACGGCACAAAGATGGCACTGACAAGCTGTGTGGGCAAAGATGGCACTGGCAAGTGTTTTATGGCAAAGCTGGCAATGACAAGTTGAGTGGGAACAAAGCTAGCACTGACACTGTTTGAGAGCAATTATGGTGCTTGCAACCTGTTTGGGGACAAATATGGAACTGGCAATCTGAAGAAATATGGGACCGACAAGCTGTTAGCGGACAACAATAGTACTGACAAAACATTCAGGAACAAAACTGGCACTGACAAGTTTTGCACCAAGGAATTTTGGTTTCTTGTTGTGCCCTTGGGTGGTGCATATATGAGTGTTTGTATACATCCCATATTCCTTGGAGGACATAAAAATATCAGACATGATCTAGGAGGGGTGGAGCAGAAGCCAGGTTTACGGTAGAATTGAGTGAATGTAGGCTGGACATAATTGTACTGGGGGGGGCTAAACACAATCCTCTAGTGTAGAAATTATGAAACCTGCTGAAGGTTCAGTAAGGAATTGTCACAGAAAGAGTCTCGAGGGTAAATATGCATGATTTCTAGGTAGGAACAAAGAACAAAGAAGAAATGTCTCAGGTGAATGGAAGAGGCTGAAAACCACAGTGCAGCATTGCCAATCAGAAGTGTTTGATTATACAGTGTCAAAATCTGATGCGTAAACTTACAGATATTATTAAAACATATTATTTTTAATTTTTACATTTGGACAGTGGTTTAGACTTCACGTGCACCGTTAAAAGAGGTTTTATTTGCATCCTGGTAAATATTATACTTAAAAAAAAAAAACAGACAATGTAAATGAGCATAATAATGGTTAAAAAAAGTGCATGCGTTCTTGATCCAGATCAATCATTTTTTGCCCTACGTCCACTTAGTAAAGAACTTGACTTGGTTCCTACAATTAGTCCTGTTGGCAAATGTTTCGGAAAATTCTGCAGTCGAGACTGCGGCAAGAGAGAATAAAAAAGAAAAAGAAAAAATTCAGAAAGATGATTAGAAAGGTGAAAGAAGCTCGCTCACATGCACCCATCTACATTTATATAAGATACAGCAAGCTCAGAAAGCATGGGAGTTTATATTCTTAGAGTATGGCTTGCATGATACATAGACAGCTAAGTTCAAAGGTAGAAAACCCGGTTGAATGTTTATATGAATAGACTGATAATTCTGAAAGCTTTTGGCTAAATTCTGTCCCTGACGTCAGTAAAAGAATTTAGCTGGAAAAGGCCCAAAAGACCATTTTAGAGCGCAATCTGTCAAAGTGCAGAAAATAATTATACTGGAATTCATTTATAAGGGCCTTTACCCTGGAAAAAAAAAAAGCAGTAGGGAAGAAATATTCTCGAAGCGAATATATATATTTCTTCCAGATAACTAAATCACGCTTGCATTTCCATATATTTTTGGCACTCAAAGGAGCTCTAACAAAGAGCACAATGATGGAAAATGGCAAGGTGATTATCAGGAATAGTTGGGCTCACTTTTGTGGCAAAGTTAGTGACTCAGAGCCATCTATCTGAGGGCTACCCTGAGCGGCTATTCTTTTTAAATTGTTCTATGTTTCAGGGCATTAAAGGTGCAGGTTCACTTGTCTTAAATCATGTGTCTGTGTGTTGTACATGTGTTTAACATATGTGAACCACACTAGTTTTTACAATTTACAGCTCCCTTGTAGTTTTCCACTGCAAATCATTTCACAGGGGTCTCTAAATTCATCAGTAAGATGGACACCCAAGCTGGTCTGGCCTCCTCTGCAGCAGTTTTCATTCTCCCCTCCAAGAAAGTGCTGTCATTATCCATTGTGGATATATCCTGTCAGCTGTTTCAAGTGCTTGGAACGCAAAGGGGCCTGTTTTCAGTCAACTTTCTCTGCTGTGATGTAACGTCAGATGGAAGGATAGGGTAGATAGACTGTTGTTGACAATATTTGTTTATGGCTTTTAGGAGAAATAAATGATAAGATTCTGAATCTGATCTGATTGTGAATCAGATTGGTTACTTTTCTTCTAACTTTACATAACAGCACTTCTCTAAAAATATTTTTTTTATTTTTGTTAGGTGTGACTGCCCCTTTAACAAGAATGGAGTTTTGATTGGTACAAAATTCCAAGTTTGTAGAAATAGATCATGTCTACATAAAATGGCTGATAACAAAATAACACTGTCCCACTGAATCTGTCAGGCCTGAATATTTGCATTACCTCAATGCGCTAGTCAATGACACATCTGGTAGCCTACGTTTCATATCAGTGACCACCTACTTGACGCAGAATCCAGCTTTGACGGCGTTTGCAGAAAAATCCAGATTAGTGTCAAAGGTGAACAAAAACAAGTTTGTTTAAATTCCGCTGCATCTGCTTAAGAGCGAGGCAGGCTTTAATGATTTAAAATAAAAAAATAAAAAAGACAATAATATTGCATGTTGAACCATGGTAGTAATCGCTGAGAGCAGGGGCGGGAAGCTGCGAAAAGGATGCGCGAGGGCAGGGGGCCCATGGGGCACCCCACTGAATGCATAATGTGCATTACAGATAAAATAGTGGACAATATTATTTAGGAATAACTATTTAAATTAAAGGGATGCTGTCAAAATAAACATAGCTTATCCTGTGAATGTAGAGATTAAAAGAAAAGTACTATAAAGTGAATAAAATAAGATACAAATATGTTTTAAATGTGCCCGTGGAGTCGCTTGCTTATGGCATCACCTTGTGGCTTTATATGCAAATTACATATTGCCTACTTAAAAACAGTTCAATCTACATGAAGCCACAGGTGATGTCATAAACAGGAGACACACCTGACACGTCTCAAATACATTTCTCTCTTACTTTATGCATTTTTGGTAAGACAATGTATAGTACATGTTTTATCCTCTACATTCACCTTATGAGCTTTGCTCAGGTTGACAGAGTGCCTTTATAAAAAAAAAAAAAAAAAATGCATAGTATACATGCTCCTGTCTATTTAAAGAGATAGTAAACACGATGTGTACATGAGTTAAAATCAGAAAGAAAATCTATATCTGCTTTTTTCAGGCACTTCGGAAAGAAACACAAACAATTACTCGGACAAACTAGGTGAGCCAAGAGTCTGCTGTCTATTCCCATCTATGTGGTTACATGTCTTGTATTCTCCAGTTACTATATAGTCGATGTGGTTGAGACAGCTCACTCTGTTTATACTGTGATGGCAGTATTTGTTAAAATCTTGGGATTGCAGGTTTGTAATCCTGGCAGGGTCAGCTCAGTCTTTCATCCCTCCATGGTTGATAGATGAGTGCCATTAAATTGGGTCAAATCTATTATTAAAATTCTTTTTTTGGGGGGGGGATAATTGTTAGAATGTGTACTAAAAGTGCTATATAACCACTAAATTTACAAAAGATGGAATTTCAAACCAAGGCCAAATTAATTGGGATAATTCTCCCATTTATAATTCCCTGTAATTCTCTCTTTCATGAAGAAAGCACTAATTGTTTGTATTATCTTGCATGACAGGAGATATAACCTCCAGTGCTTTATCCTAGTACTCTGAATCCTTCTATTAATTCCATAATCTGTTTAAAATCTTGAATTTTAGAAATAACAACAAACAAATTGCTATACATAAATAGGTACTACAGGGAAAATAGAGTTTCACTTGCTTATACCCAAAGCAAAAATGGCAATTGTTATCTAAAAAAAAGCATGCAGTCTAATTCTAACATCAGTATTTGCAAAGTGCTGGACAGCAAATGTATGGTTTGGCCGCAGTCATTGAGCAGAATGAAAGGGAAAAAAAAAAACCCTCACATAATGCAGAGGCAATATTTCTGAAGTAGGACACTTCAAAAAAGGGCAGCGGCTATTATAGTTTCTGGAAACATTAAGTTTAATTCCACAGTGCAAGATTTAGCAGATTTAGCTTAATGGAAAAAGGAAGAAAAGCCTTTGAAACACACAGATCGGCAAAAAAAAAAAAAAAATTTGCTTAAACTAACATTACAGTTAAAGAAAAAGCCGTCGACTTTTCCTTTATTATATCTCGAGGCCAGAGAGAAAGGTCAGAGCTAATTGGAGAGATGGAAGCAGCGGGGATAACGTCTCACACAAGCTGCCGATTGGTGAACGCCACTTAACCAATGGCCTTATTTAATTTCAACAAGGTCATCAAACATGCAAAGAGGTAACAGAAAAAAGAGTGTAAACCCCTTTTCATCCGCCCTCCCTTCAGACGGAGCATCTCGTTGGTTATTTCTTATGTTTAACAGCAATTTTAAGACGGCTGAGAAAAAAAAAATCCTTCTGAAGGTATGCCGCACATATTACTTAAAGTGTATTTATATAACGCCAATAATGTATTCAGAATTACAGACTTAGCAAAACTAGAGAGGTTGGAAAACACCAAAGAGGTATATGGCTGACAAAAACACCATACAACTAAACAACAGAAACTTCTTTCTATTAGTAAATCAATAAAATAAAAATAAAAAGATGGGCAGTCTGAGTAAGAGACAGAGATGTTTTAAGTGGGTTAAATTCATATTTTTAGGACGTATTGGATTAGTTATAAGAATGAAGTTCCTGTGTGTATACACATACAATGTTGGGATACGAACATTTACAAGTATACATGTTTTAAGGAGTTTTTCCAAACGCTCTGGGCTTTGGTTATTTTGATCTGGGTTTAACTCTGTTAGGTCAAATGAATGGGATTTATTAATGAACGAGTCAGGGAAATGCAGGAAATGTATTGCCAAAGTAGCCCAGTTGTAAATATTCCACCAGTTCAGCTCGGTCTGAGAATCATTCCATTCTCGGCTACTTTGGCCTTGAGATTGAACTTCCTTTATCAATTCCCTGCAATACCCTCTTTCATGAATGGAGCCCTAAGTTGGCTGGACAGAGACATACTGATGCTTGGGGTAGAACGGGCCCTGTTCACAAACTTACAAATTCCTAAATAGCTAAAATCCATACATATCAATAATTTTTTAGTGTTCAATGAAAAGCATGTATAACACCACATAATGAGGGTCACTGTAAAGTGTCAGGAGAGGTAAAAAAAATGAGCACATTGTTTTTGTATAACGGCAATTGCGCCTCTATATAAAGAGCGACGCTTTCAGTGTGGGAGAAGGACCTCCACCACACAGTGCTTGGATCTTTGGCGTCTGAATTTTTTTATACATAGTGTACTCTGGCGAAAACTAACCAAAAAATAAATAATCTGCGGGAAGCAGCAAAGACTCAAGTAAATGCCGGGGACAGGAACTCAGAGGTTTTCCATCATAAAACATTACTTTGTTTCATTTGCGGAAATGTTTTATTCATTCTAACGCTTTCCATTCAACCATACAATTGGTTACACAGAATGAAAAAAAACAACCAACACATTTGACATCTTTTTTCTTTTTCAACAATCTAATGCAAGGTGGCTATTCTTATAGTCTTAAAGGATATTTTGTTTCTTTGTACTTTAAAGTTGACAAATGGCAGTAATACACTGAGGTCGACACCAGACAAGAGAATGAATATACAAGGGTCATGAGGAACTATTCAGAGGAATATAAATATATGCAGTTTATGTCAAGTACAGTGGCCCATGATTTTTCAAACTCAATTCTGCTAAATGGCACACAAGAATTACACTGTATTCAGAGAGTCATATAGGCCTGTTAACATCAAGCTTCTAGTTACTATTTAACTACAACTCTCAGAATCCTTTGATTGACTTACCATTCTGCTGTTGGAATTCCAACCTGGCAGACCACAGCTCCCAGAATGCTCTGGACATTCACTGGTGACTCATGGGTATAAATAATCCAGTGTGTACATGATTTGTGAGTGAAATTGCTTCTTTTGTCGATAAAAATGAAATGTAAGCAGCCGTGTCTGAACAAGACCAACGGGGGTTCGCTCTACAGATATTTTTCACAGACACCCAAGCTATATATTTTTTTCCTTCTGGGAATTGCAGCCCACAAAACCTGGACTGCCAAAGACACTCCTACCATTGTTGATTACATCATGGCAAATTAAGTCAACCAGATGATTAAATGCAGTGAAGGCTAAACTTCCCAGGAAATATTATCCCCAGCATCGAGAGAGCCAAAGGCAAATGCATCATGGGAAAAAGAACTCACGTTGGCATGAGTCAAATCCAAAGAGGTTCTGCCCCCTCCCAACTCCTTGCTCGTCTGCTTGCTCGAGACCGGCAGGAGACCCTCATTCCAGTTGTGCTCCTAACATGTTCTTCTGTAAAATGACACATACTGCAGGTACCTCTTTACTGTGGGCTCAGTGCTATGGTTTCACATAATATGTCAACAATTACAGATTCTCAGGGTAAATAGCTCGTGATTGTGATGGGTTTCTATGCCATACTTTTTCTGGCATAATTAGGCTACCAATTAAGGCTATTCCCTGCCCCTTCTTTCCCTCCGTTGTGTGCTCCCATCGCATGGCACAGTGGAAATCAAGGAGTACAAACGTCATGTCTTCAAATTTGAAAATCTTAATTATGTAAGTCCATACGGAAATGATAAAAAGAAATGTACAGTAACAAGAAAAACATATTATTCAAAGGAGAAAGCGAAGGCTTGACACCATGTAACTATTTTCTAAATTATAGAATTATTATACAGAGAAAAAATAATTGAAATGAACATTTAACAAAAATGAAAAGGTCATCAAAAAAGAAGTATTAATTTGTCCTACTTTTGTACAACGGGTAATTTGGAAGCAAAATCATTTTCTTTTTTTTTTTCTTCTTTCTTTTTTTGCTGTTCTAAGTAGTTACAGAGTTACTTGCCTCTTCGACATTTCAGAAAAAGTTTTTACGTAGTTATTTTTACCTGTAGACAATTTCAGGAAAATTGCCTTTGCGATTGTGCACAGCCAAAATAAATGCAAACGTGGATTAAAATCTGTAAGCTCGCCATAAAGCAAAGGCAGAATACCACTAACCATAACGGACAACAATACTTCAACCAATAGTTAATGACCTTATTTTAGAAAAACAAAAATAATAAAATGTGCTAGTTTGTGTCTCTGGACCAAATCACACAGGGGACACTGTAACAGCGATCTGTTCCTGGTCTTTACAGACCTTGGATGTCGCTTCCAACAAAATATAGACGTACGGTGAAGTCACTAGTGGCCTCCCCTATAGTTCTAAGCGGCAGATCTGCAGCACATGGGGAATAGGGGGGATGCATTCCACACTATAGTGCTACGCTGTCCACATGGTCATTCCTTTGAGGAAGGTATAGAATGTCCACAAGGTTAAATTCCACCTAATTTTTCTAGATCTTCGGCGTTCTATACACAAAACATTCCTAATGTATTGCGTTTCTGCGGAATTATATCAGGACTCAGAGCTCATTTACTTAATGTTCCATTTGTTAAGTCACTGAAAGGTAGAAAATGGCTTCTGTGTTCGCTGGCAAACCGCTGTCTATTTAATGTACTGCTGAATATATCACATTATTTTTACATAATGTTAACAGTTTCCACATTGTATATATTGATGAATGTATCAAATCTGCTACTGCATGGAGATTGTATTGAACTCAGTTTTAAATGTAGGAAGTTGACAATAGATTATTAACCAGGTGTAGGTGAAGGGTCAGTGTCAATAAGGGTTATACTGCCTTCAATAGGATACGTTTTGAATGCTTTTCTATGGGGTAAAGCCCCCCTAACTAGCTTCCCATACCCTCTAGGATACAATTTAAAACATGGGTGCACTGAGCAGGAACACACATGCTGTCACCCTTACTATTGCCAGAAATATAATGGCACCTAATCTAGCACAGTAGGGCCCACACTAGTGATAATATTACATACTCTCTCTACTGTCAAATAAGAAACTCCATCTGGATGATAACTAGGTGATAAAACCACATACACTCTCTCTTGTGTAATGAGAAACTCCAACTACATGGTGTTTCAGTACAACTCTAATATTTCAGGAACTGTACATCATAGAAGCAAATTCAAATAACACATAATTTACCTTAAAGTTAATGTTCTTTAAAATAAACAACTTTACTCCCAATGTAATAGAAATAAGTTTCTTTTTTTCTATAAAGGATTGTTTCTTTAATGCTGCCAAATAATTGCCATATCATTTACACATGGACACTGCTACATCTACTTAAAAATCATCCAGAAATCCTCAAAGTAGGACTGCATGAACATTCTATAAATGGATCCAGTCAGGTTAGAAACTCTGCCTTAAGACTGGAAGCAAACTGAGGGTAGGTTTGCCTAGGAGCTTCTAGCCTCATACATTTCTTGCTAGCCCTTTTCTGCCAAGGGCAAACATGCTGTTATTGAGCATGTACTCACAGCCACGCTCTCTGAGACTGTAAATATAAAAATGGGTAATTTTAATAATACATTATGGACAACTGACCTTGCAAGGTTATTAAGATATAGCAGATTCTACATCCTCTACTTCACTTATACTGCTGGACATGATTTGTATTATCTGGTAAGATGCATTTATTACTAATGATTGTTCCAAGTTGAGAAATATCAGGGAATGAAGGGGTCAAATGACCTGAACAGCAGACAAGGGGAAGTCATTACTGTAACGCTGACTTTAGTCCCCTGTATGATGTCTTTTAACACACATTCTCAGATTTATGTATGCTAGAGGTGACTGCTATAGAAATAATATCCATTTTCAGCATCATCAATAAACTGTCCTATAAAGACTCTGAAAGCTAATTTTGAGTTTCAAACAATCAATTATCTAAATTATTTTTCCCTATTCACTGTCAATTAATTTAGGTTTTTTTTCTTCTACATGACTGAGTATAGCAGAAATTACTAAACTGCATTAACTAGGTCTCTGCATTTTCCAAGATAGAGACAAATTGCCAAGAAATTACAGATATGAACAGTGGAAAAGGGCACTTTGGCTTGTAAAAAAAGAATGTTCCTATTTGTACCTTCCAACATGCAGAGATTAATTTCCTGTGCGCAGCAGAGGCGTGGCCATCTGGTGCAGAGGGTCACATGACCCAGCAATTCTATGCTCCCGTCTCCTGGGGTGAGACAGGAGCATGAACCAGGCATGTAGGACTATAGGGTCTTCTGTAGTTAAGAGGGGGACATAAAGTAGCTACCATGCTTGTCCTGCCCAGAATTAGCCGGATAGTTAGCCACAAAATAGGACTGTCCCAGCAAATGCAGGACTGTCAGCAGGTATGCATATGTAATTATACATTTTGCAGACTACTAATAAAAATTATAAATAATTGGCATATGTACATGAACTGACACATTTCTATAAAAACCCTTCAATAGCACGAAGAAAATGGGCAAACTAGATGGGCTGAACTGTTTCTGCCTGCCATCTAATGCTGCCATTCTGGTAAATACAGCGTACAAACCACGTTAACAGTTTATATGAACAAACACTTCATTAGTGAGGATACAGACATGTTTTTATTAATGATGTTACTACATCCAGGCAGGCATAATGCTATTCAAGACCTTCACATATTATCCATGATTTCACCTATGATTTATATATATATATATATATATATATATATATTTTGGCTGCAGGGACTTATGAGAATTTCCTGTCTCTGTAGTGATGTCATCAGACAATGTGTTGCACTGTTAACATATCCTACTGTGTACAAGAGCAAGATTGTTATATTCTACACAATGCATTCTATTCCAGCAGCACAGGAAATGACTAAGTGAAACAAAACAATGTATGCTCAGTGTCTATATAATCAGTGCTGCAGTACCTGTAGTATACATGCAGAATAATCACTGGGGGGGGGGGGGGGGGGATGGGGGCTTGAGTAAAATACTACAAACGAGATTTATACAGAATGCCTGCATCAAATTGCACTGGTAAAAAACCTGTGCACTTTACAAGCAGTAACCTTCATCTTGCACCAAAGTGAGTTTGGGGACTAGACTGTGCCTTAATTTGAACTTGATGGTATCATGAAAACACATAGATGTGACAGTAACCAGCACAAGTGCAATTGCCCTTGGGCTACTTTGCTTTTTGTTTTACTTGCAATTCCACAAATATCCCCAGGAATATTATGTCCACCTCCTTTGTATCCTTTCTGTGATCCTTCGAAGCAATCTCTGTGCTGTGAATCCTGCTTATATTTAGTGCTTGTATGTACTTGAAAGCATTAAACAACACGCATGGAGTTACTCCATGTAAAATACATGTTTCTGATCATATTATTAGAGCTTAAAGTGGAGAGTCTGCTTATAGCAACATATGGTTATAATAAAAAGGGTTAATGCAAATATCACTTCTGTAACATATTCCTATACATCAGTTAATAAATCATTAATTTACTTAAACATGAAATTGAAAACAAGCTCTGTAATACGGCAAATAAATGTATACTTATTATTTACATATATCAAATAGATGTAGTTAGCTACCAAACAACATGTTTTTCTCTTGCATCTGTTATTTTATTTTTTTTATTTTTTTAGCAAACACTTATGTCCTAGGGGAAACAATTTTTTTTTTAACTTGAATTGAATATTTTTTTCTCCTCTGACAATCAAGCTTTCAGTATATTGGTTTGTGCATGATGGAGGCTGTTGCTGTTACACAAACATTGTTTGCATGTTAAACGTTCCCATTACTTCTCTCGTTAAAGTCCTGGCTGATCACGGACCTCTGGTCAATTCTACATGTGGGATGGCAGCATAGAAAAAAGAAAGCCATCTTGGAACCATTGCGTAGAATTATTAGAGCAGCCCACCTACCCCCCATTTTAATCTTGTACTGTACATATGAGGGTCTTTGTCAGTTTGGGTACACCAGCTCCTCTTGACTACAATTCACCGACACACAGTTGGCTGAGCAACAAGGCAGGGCACCAAAGGCTGGAATTGGTTTGGGCCATAAAAAAAAAAAAGGACACCTAATGCTGTTTCAGAGACAAAACCAAAACCAGGGAATGGGAGATATTTATAAAAAAGTACCTTGGAAAAGTTCTAGAGTTCATGGAGCAATCATGCAGTGACATGTTATTGGTTCCCATGGTAACTGCTTCAGTTTAATCACTTTGTCACACAATTGCAGTCCGCATACATACTGTGCACCTCTGTATATCCAACATGTCAAAGGAAGCAGGATAGATTGGTAAATATGCTAGGCAGCTCTCAGGGGACGAGACACGAGCCAACTTGGGCTAGTAATATGTAACAAACAGGTAACTAAAGCACAATAACATATGATAATTAAACACACACACACAAAAAAAATACAGATTGCACCATACCACACAGAAAGATTCTAACAATTACACCAAGATCATGTGAATATTATGCCCCATACAGTGGAATAAAGGTCAATACCCCCATCCTCCATCTGGTCATTTTGCTTAGGTTTCAACTCGTTTGTTAGGTTGTCCCAAATATGTGAATATTAACAGTTTTGCTCTAATGCACAATTTGCCAGAATGTGAAACTGTGTCAAAATGGTTCACAGTCGCATGGATACTAATTACAACATATAGAAACATATGATAACCGTGGCTCTCTTCCAGTTTACACACAGATGCATTGAGCTCGTCACGTGGGGTTATCTGATGCAAACATAATCCTAACATCTGGAGATCTATCCATATAAGCCAGCAAAAAAAATAAACAATAAGGGTCAATCCCATGGTTATCCCATGGATATTGATTTAATGTCAGATCTTGGGGAAGAAAGGGTGTACTTAACAACCACAAAATAATAAGACATATACATTTGCTTACATGATTCCACATATGGATCTATTAAATGCATTAGGTACAAATTCATAGCTGTCAGTCAAACATAAAAATAAAAAAAATATATATATAAAAAGACAATTATAGTTAAAATAATGACCCAGATAAAGGAATTGCAAGCGTAAGGCCAAAGTAGCAAAGTTGGAAAAATTCTCCCATTCAAGTATACTTGTTCTTTCATGAAAAAAGTTATATATTTATATACATGTGGACACAAAAAACAATATATTTCAAAGGCATTAAAAAGGAAATTTCATCAATGCAGAGCTGAAACCTGTCACTATACTGAATGCAGTTTAAGTGCCCTGATCTCTACTCCCTTAGCGTAAATGAGGAGTGAAGGAGGAAGAAGTTATTCTGTTTAGCGTGAGGCAGATGGTCTGGTTCACTAGTCCCAGCATTGGGAAAAAATAGAACTGTACTGCCACTATCAGATTTGGGGTACGGCTTCTACTAAGCATACATATAAATGTGCTGGAATGCAGCTCAATAGAGAAAGACTAGGTGGGCTCACTCCCTTTGGATAATCCTGGAGCACAGTGGCAACCCAGCCAGATACAACGCAACAACGGACATATGGAATGATGGCCGCCCAGGTCCAGCAAGGGATGAGTGAATCACAAATCAGGCAAGAGGCATCTGGTGCACACATTGTATTTATGTATACTTCCATCTAGGCAGCGATCTAAAATCAGAGGGGGATGGGAACACCTCATGTTTCAAGGCCCTATATGGCTCTTAATCATAGGCATGTATCACATAACTAAATGGAAGTGGGAATAAAGATTATGTTTGCATTAGAAACCCCATTAGCACCAAACCTCTGGGCCTTTCAAAGGCTTCTACTAATGTGCATCCCAAACAAATGCATATTCATTTTTTAGTTTCAATGCAAGTATAACCTGCAGTTAAAGGACAAATGTAGCAAAAAAATACTAATGTTTAATTGAAAGATTGTACCTAGTGCAGATGATGTATAGTGAAAGTACCTTATTGAGCCTTCTTTACTCCATATGGATCTCTCAGGGGGGCAGACATCTTGTTTAGAATCTTGGGTCAGATCTTCACTCACCTTGGTTCAGAGAAAGAAAGATCAGGCCCATCTGACCAACGATTCTAAACAAAATGGCTGCCTCCTGGTAGAGATAAATGGAGTAAAGATGGCTCAATAAGGTACTTTATTTGTAATCTTTCATTAAAGCATTTCTATATAAAAATACCTACAGGTGATGCCATCTTTCAATTAAACAGAACCCCATTTTTTTTGCTAGAGTTGTCGTTCCACTTTCAGCAAGTACAAATGCTTATCAGAATATATATTGTAATATGCTAAATTGTATGTGTTTACTATTCAGGTTACACCATTAATATTTCAACAGAAGCGAGATATCATTTGCTCTCGGTTCCATTTGCAACTTTGTAATCCATTGCCTGCTTTGTGCTCCTTTAGACAGGCAGTGGATTCCTGCCAGAAGCCACAGTCCCCTTTTCAAGCAGAGGATTCATCTGAATGGAAGGAGAATGCTCCTTGTAAATTAAGAAGGAAGCTTCCCCGGCATATTGGCATTTAACAAGTCTGCAGCCTCCACTGCAAAATAAAAGCCATCGTTTGCATTTAAATGTAGCATTAGAAGGGAGTGTGTTTGTGTTATGGCTTTTTAATATTTCTTCTGCCCAGATTCCGAGCGTACAGACACAGCTGACAGGCGGGAGTTTGTGATTACATCATGCCGACCCGCTGTGATGCTCCTGCGGAATGAGCAGACAGGGCTGCGAAGCGCAACTGCTTAAATAACATAGTAAAAGGGAGCCTGCTTACCGTTTGCTTTCGGAGTTCTTTTCCTGCGATCTCTAAATGCAGCTCCTGACTGCAGGGCCTCCAGCAAGCTATCCATCACCCCTGTCTCGTCACCCTCTGCGAAGGGGAAAAAAAAAAAACAAGACGAAATTAATCTCAGCGCAATTAAACTTGGACAATAAAAGCCCTACATAAAGAGTCACAATTTTCATAAAACTATTGAATTAAAAACATACATCAGTTTAAACATTACGAACGCTGTCAGTTGGAGTAGACCCCACACCAGTTTGTTTATGAGCGTCTATTAAACCAAATTCACATGTGCCCCGTTGTTCCTCTATCTTAAAAGCCTTGTCTGTTGGATTATTGATGGCATGTGGGGTATTCGTATAAAGACAAAAGAGCTAATAAGTTGCTGCTAAATTTTCTAGCTAAAACCCTTTTAAGATTTTCCTAACCAAGCAGTTGATGACTTTGTGTAATGGAATCAATCCCATGGTTGTGATTTGATGGAGTTGGAGCGTATTTATATTAGGTTGATGTCAGAAATATTATAAAAGTTTCATAAGAAGAGTGGCGTGCTAGCTAATATCCGAAGAGGTTTAATACTACACTGCGGCCTGCTCGGAAGGCTTTCTTTGCTTGGCCAAACTGATGTTCTGTAATGAAGGAAACAAGTAAACAAAATGTCTAGCCTCATTTAAGCCTGAGGAAGGGAGCTAACAACCTGGTCTTCAAAGCTTGCAATCAGACTCTCCTGTTTTGTTTTGTTTTGTTTTTGCCAGCTAATACAGTGCTACTCTTTAAATTTGACTAAAGTAAAAAACCAAAAGGAAGTTTGATCCTTTGAGATTCTTTAAACCAGAATTCTAAATTCTGTCTCATAGACAATCGGGGTCTTTTCCAGTGGCGAATGCTCCATATGTGCTAGGTGTGTGCCGCACACCTAACACGGAGCACTCGCACTCTGTATTTCTGGGGTTTGTGTGCGCCGAGCAGAGAGCACACAAACACCAGAAATACATCTGAAAGACGACGCTGAGCTGAATTCGTCAACAGAGTCACTCACTCTGTTGCCAATTCAATAAGCACTAAAAGTATACGAATTTTCGTATACTTTTCGTGCTTGTTGAATTGGCAACAGAGTAAGTGAATCTGTTGCCGAATTAATGGCAGCATCGTCTTTCGGATGTAACAACGTCTCTCGTGTATTTCCGGGGGTTTGTGTGATAGCTGTTCTCAGCATACAAATCCCCAGAAATACACGAGAGATATTGTGCCTCCGTGTGACAGGCGTGCTCTGGGCTGGCAGCACGCCTGTCACTCAGGGGCACTATATGCCCCTGGCCTATTCACTAAAAAAAGTGGTACAGGTGAGTAAAGGGGAGTAAGATGAGCATTTCATCTCACTGACTTAACTAGTTAACTCATTCTAACTATCGTGCAAGGACAACTCTGGTGAGTTTTTCCCGCTAAGCAAACTAAAAAAGATTGCCCCTGCACAATCGATAGCTAAATTGATCACCTTTTATTGAATAGCCCACATGGAGATGAAATGTTCATCTCCCCTGCAACTCACTTTTAGTGAATAGTGCCCCTCTTTCACTATGTCGCCTTCAATGCAAAACAGGCATCTGTACAACACAGTTTTAAAAATGTCCAGATTTAATAATTACATCCAAAATATAAGTTGGTTCAGTGAGTGCTGCTTTCATACTTTATGAATTAGAATCTCCAGCCTCTTGGGTCTTTTTTCGTTTTTTTACATTACAGCTTACATTCACCTCTCTCTTCAAATTGTACTTTATTTCTAATTAAATTTATACTATTAAACTTCTATTACATTTACTGGAGAACTGAACCATTCTTATTTTAATGCTGCTGTAACTCCCCTAAGAAAGCAGTCCATGAAAATCCCTAATAGCTAATGATAGACAGTTATGGGACTGGTAATTCAGAGTTTCGGTGGAGTTCTTTGGCCAGAATTTCGGAATAATCGGAAACCAGCATATAATGTACAATAGCAAGCGGATACATTTCTCCACTGTAACCATACTATTATAATGGTGTATGTATGTAAATAAGAACAACTACACAGAAGTCTCGTGTTAAATGTAAAGTAACAGGTGTACAAAGAGGTGACACAATATTGTATGGATCCCAATGTAAAGTGTTTGTGACGTATTCAAATTTAAAAATAAATACAAATATTACACCTACCTTCTGGTGTTTTTTTTTTAATTCTAACAACCTGTTCTACCATATCAGATATCACACAACATATTTATCACAGTATATAGTTATTATATTTAGCTGTCAAGGGAATGTATGTTCTTTAGATTCCCATGGTTTCACTAGCCCGCTTCGACTGCACATATAGAAAAGTTATGTTAATGACAGTCTCCAACACCTCTTCCGACTCACATGTGAATATAACCACAGCTAATGCATTAAAAAAAAAAAAATCTACAAATTAATCCAAATGTAAGTGTGTTTTGAATCCGAGCCTTCACTTCAGCTATTCATCCATAGCTTGATAAACAAGGTCATTATTGGTCAGATTACAAAAGAACAATGATGTGGAGGTTCCATTAAAATGTTAATATTTAAGGGGTTAAAGATAGTAGATGTGAATTACTTCCAGGTCACATCACGCCAATATTAAGACTGGCAAGCCACTCTATTGCAAATGAAGGGAGCTCCGAAAGTAACCCCAACCATTTCAGTTAAGCCCCATCACTTTGATCAAATCCCACTTAGATTTATTTTTTTGGGAATGTCCTCTGTAGACATTTTGGTTAGACTATGCCCCCCCCCCCCCCCCCCACACACACACAAAAAGATGTATCTAGTCTGTTCTATTAGGGGCAGGGGAGATAGTCAATGTATATCAAAGAAGAAAAACTACCACAACTAGAGGACATAGTCTAAAATTAGAGGGGCAATGGTTTAAAAGTAATTTCAGGAAGTATTACTTTACTGAGAGGGTAGTGAATGTATGGAATAGCCTTCCAGTGGAAGTGGTAGACACAGTCAAGGATTTTAAGCATGCGTGGGATAGGCACAAGGCTATCCTTGCTATAAGATAGGGAATAGGGGACTAATAAAAATATTTAGAAAATTGGGCAGACTAGATGGGCTGAATGGTTCTTACCTGCGGACACATTCTATGTTTCTATATAGTTTATCCTACCAGAATAAACATGGCCTTCTATTGCCATACTGAAAAATTTGGAATTAATCAATTTGAGTTTCACATGGCTTAGAGCTTTCTCAACTGTTTTATATCAATAACCTGAGATTGCATATCCCTAAAATAATCAATCATGCAATACAGATTCCACACATTTCCAAGTTCCTTGCTTTCCTTCTCCCTTTTGAACTCTGTGGGGCTCCGTTTAAGCTTTTTGTCAATATTTGCAGATTTTTACAGCCATCATCTCTGTGGGACAGAATTCTCCAAAGTAGAAAAGTACTGGGTGATTACACAATGAGCAGGTTCCTGTATAGACAGCGTTGGGAGTTCCAAGGCTTCTGGTTGAAGATTAAATAGGTCTGCATAGAATTTATGAATATTTTATGTAATTGCAGATATTGCAAAAAATCCCTTTCTGTGCACAGCGTAAATTACAACTTTGTTGAATATGTTACAAGAACATAACAGGTTTTACATCTTCCCTGTGAAATGAATGCCAGTGTTTATTTACATACACACTCACACGCGTGTGCCTTTAAAGAGCTTGAGACATTGAACAGTCACATGATTAACTCTAATTCATATTAATATTATATGTGCCTTGCTAATTGATTCCCTTTTAAAATTATCTTTTTACTTTACTACATTTAAAATATTTGATTGAGTAGAGAAAACAAAAATGAAGCACTAGGAGATTTGAATGTATATACATACATACACAACAACACTAAATGGACAAAAGTATTGAAACACTTGACCATTACACCAACAGGGACTTTTATGACATTGCATTACCCACACTTATCCATCAAACTGTCAAATAGTGAAGACTCCACAGAACTTGTTTCCATTGCTGCAGAACCCAGTGGCGTCGTGCTTTACACCACTCAATCTGACACTTGGCATTGTATTTGGTGATGTAAGGTTTGCATGCAGCTGCTCGGCCATAGAAACCCATTCCATGAAGCAATTTTTGTGCTGATATCAATGCCAGGGGAAGTTTGGAATCTTCAACTATGGAACCAGCAGGGCATTGGCTACTTTTACGCACCATGCGTCTCAGCACTCAGTGACCCCGCTCTGTGGCTTTACGTGGTCTTCCGCTTTGTGGCTGCTGTTCCTAAACACTGCCACTGTCCAATAATACCTCTGAAATTTCATGAACTGACTTACTGCAAAGATGGCATCCTATCACAGTACCACCCATCTCTTTCACAAATGTTTGTAATGCAGCCTCAGTACCCTTCCGGAGATCCGGTCTCCAGTGCTGCGTACAATACTCCAAGTGGGGTCTCACCAGTGCTCTGTACAATGGTATGAGCACTTCCCTCTTTCTACTGCTAATACCTCTCCCTATGCAACCAAGCATTCTGCTAATACCTCTCCCTATGCAACCAAGCATTCTGCTAATACCTTTCCCTATGCAACCAAGCATTCTGCTAAAACCTCTCCCTATGCAACCAAGCATTCTGCTAATACCTCTCCCTATGCAACCAAGCATTCTGCTAATACCTCTCCCTATGCAACCAAGCATTGTGCTAGAATTTCCTGTTGCTCTATTACAAATATATATTATGTGAATATATAAATACTATTCTACATGGTTTGCATATATACTATACTACAGAGTCTTTAGATGAGCGGTACCACTAAGAGAATATATATACCGCCCATCTATAGAAAGTCAATAACATTAAATGACACACAGAAAACATTATTTAGATCACCTCTGTCCCCTAAAAATAATCTATGTTGTTTTAACATTCCTTTCTTTCAAATGGTCCTGACATGCTTTAGATATTTTTAGATTTCAGTCTCACTGCTGTGAAACTCATTATGCTACAGCTATTTCGTGCACTCATCTAAACCACCTCCTGTTTCATATTTTCTGCCCCTGTTACCAAGATTTAAAAATATTTTAATAAAAGATCAGCCAGTCAGTAGTCAGGTGCATGCTGGGATATATTATCTCATGAGACACACACTTTACCTGCTAAATAACATCTGAATAATTGTGGAATTTGTTTTAAGAATGTTTAGCACAGCATAGTTCTACTGAGTAATGTAATTATTAAATTTATTTAATTATTTGACAGGTTTGTTGTAAGTGTATTTTTCTCTAAAAGCAGAGCATATGAGTGCAAAAAAAAGGGGGAATTTCCTTCAGACAGGTGTGTAATCTGTAACCTTGTCACAATCAGAATTTGTTAACATTGCACAGGATATACATAGTGTTTGCAAATTATTTCATTTCTACCTATTAATCTTCAGGATGTGCTCATTCTTATACTACAGTGCTGACATCTTGTGTATGTCTCACTCCCTGCCTCTTACTTAAGTGTTCTTCATAGGTGTTCATATGAGCATTTGCATAATGGTTCACATGTTCATATTTACATTCACTCTTGCTCCGCTGTCATCTTTTCTGTTCACATAAGCATTCACTCCTGCTTCACTATTATGCTTCCTATTGGCTCACATTATAATTTTTCTTTCACATTCACCAATACTCCGATATTACATGGTTGACACACATACACGACTAGGAGAGACCGATGTTCACCAGACCATCTCAGTGAAGCAGTGGCTAGACTAGGATGCTTCCAACTCACAGAGCATCTCTGTACATCCTTTGCATTAGTTGTGTGTCACATATCCAATAGCAGAAATAATCATCCCCTTCTTGAGGCGTATTCAGTTTCCAAACACCAGTCAAAACCAGGAGAGCTTAAGAAGGCTTCCAAAGCAAATGTCAATTTCTTCTCATTTTCTTCATTTTGCAGATGACAGACAACTATGTAAGACTATAAAGTCATAGAAGGATGTAATTTCCTTGAAAAGGAGTTTAGACAAAATGGGAGAATGGGTAGTTCATTATAGATAAATATAAAATGATGTACTTGGGTAAGAAAAACGAAAACACGAATTATACTCTCAATGGTTGTGTGTTTGGTAAAGGATGTGGGTGTTCTTGTTGACCACAGACTGTGCAGCTGTGAATAATCACAGGCAGCTGTTAATAAGGCAAGTAAGCTGTTGTAATGTATTAAAAGGGGACTAGGTATAAATGATCAGAATATAATCTTGCCTCTTTATATATCATTGGGAAGACCTAAAATATGCAGTGTAGGTTCGGGCACCAGTACAAAAAAACAAAGACATAATGGAAATAGAAAGGGTTTGGAGAAGGGCTACAAAAATAATTTAAGGAAAGGATCATTTCATCTGTCCAAATTGGGATTGTTTTTGAGAAAAGACGACTATGGGGGATATGATAAATGGTTAAATTGTGAAATAGACTGCCGTCTGAAGTCGTTTTGGCCTACTGAATAAATATATTCAAAACATGTTTGGATGTTTTTCAAGATATGAAATGCATACTGTTGAACCAGGGTGAATTTGACAAGAAGACTTTGTTTCCCCCTTTGAGATTTCTGTCTTAGTGGGGTTTGTTTTTTTTTGCCTTCTTATGGATTATCTAATATGTGTGTGTGGAACGTTTGAACTTGATGGACTATATGTTTTTTTTCAACTCAATTATCTAAGTAACTATGTAGCTTCTGGACCATGTTCCACAGGAGCACAAAAGCTGTTTTTAATTAGCCAGAAGTTGCCTTTTTGTTGTATTTAAAAGATCCTCTCTTCATGAATGGTCACCATACTTAAACCATCTCAAGACCAGGAATAGGACTTGCCTGGCATCAGTAGTGATCTATTAGAACACAAATCACTTTCTGCTAACCAACGCCAGTATTATGTATGTGTGAAAGCCGAGCTTCCACAATGTGGAAAAGCAATTTATTTTAGCATAGCCCATATACTGCTAAATTAACCCAGATAAATGTGTTGTAAAAGGTGGATAGCGGTGTCAAAATGAAATAGAGGATGATAGAGGATTTGTTTATTTAATGTGCTTCCACAGTGTCACTGGCTGTTTTTCCCCTCGTGTGTTCAAAGTCATCTCTCAGTTTTTATATGTCATTTAGTTTCTGAAATAATTTGGAGTTAAGCCTGACCTTGTGGCCATTGTCAAAAATGAGGATCAGTGAGTAATAATTGGAAATGGAGGTCTGCATTTGTGCCCTGAGTAGGCGCATTAAGTGTTCCTTGGTGAAGATTTCCACAGCATCTGAATTCCAGTCTTTAATCACAGACGGCTCCGAGCTTGTGTCCACATTGTAGCAAACCGGTAACTGCTTATTTAAGTCCATCCAACTAGGCTAGATAACTTTATAATGTCATTATCAGAGGCTGGGAGTTTATATTGAAGCAGAGGAGGCGATTCCTTTATTAAGACCCTATTTTTGGGACTCTGCCACCTGATCATTTTTAAATGTAAGGAATGAAAAAAAAATGATTTAAAAAAAAAAGATATATTGTGTTAGCTGAATTGCATGCAAATGCATAGATTTAAAAAAAATGTGCCTGTGGTGTGATGACATCACCTGTGGCTTGACAAGCAAATGATCAACTTTCAATGCGAAATGCGTAAGTTGCATATCAAGGCACATGTGACATCATAAACTGGAGACATCCCAGACACATTTAATATACGGTTCCTCAATCAATGCGTTTACTTGTGCATTTGCTAATACAACGTGTAGATAATTGTACAGAGATTTTTTTATTCTCTATGTTCTCAGCATAAATAACATTCCGATGGTGGAATACCATTAAAGGCATAGGTCTACCCAGAATACACCTTGTTTTACTATTGCTTCAACTACATTATCTGTGTCTAAAGTCAAAGGATGGCATCACAGTGTTATCAAGATCGTTAGAAAATACCAGAAGGTAAAAATTGTACCAAATTTCCATTTTTGGTGTTTTGGGCCAAGTTGGCCTTTGTTAATAGACTATTTGAGCACATCAGCCATTCCATGTAAAAAAAATAGTATAGTTTCCCTTATAACTAAGAAAGGTGGGTGCAGTAAAAGGTTAGATGAGAGCAGTGGTGGACTAAGGGAGACGAGGGGGGTGGTCCGCCCCGGGTGCCACTCATTAGAGGGGTACCACTGGCTGGGGTGCCCAGGGTCTAAAACAGTTTATTAGACCCTGGGCACCCCAGCCAATGGCACCCATCTAATGCAGCCCGCTGGCATGGAGGTGCGGTCCGCCTGCAGTGGTAACCACACCTGATACAGTGTTGGGAAACTATGTTTCCCAACGTAAATGTGTATGTGAGTTTGTAAATGTGTGTGTGTGTCTGTAAGTGTGTGTGTTTCTGTAAAGGTGTGCAAGTGTGAGTCTGTGAGACACACTTCACACACAGTCACAATTACAAGCACATACCCACACATAACAAATGCAGACTCACACAGCCTGTGTGTAAATGTGACTCTGTGTGTAAGTTTAAAAATGTGTGCAATATACTTTTTTTTTTTTTTACATTTTAAAGATAGGAGGTAGGTGGGGGGTGGGAGGTGCCAAATATGGGGTCCTCCCCGAGTAACAAATGCTCTAGGTACGCCCCTGGATGAGAGGAACCGGGACACATAATCTTTGTCCTGTCTGATCAGGGAAAATCCACATTACACCAGACAGATACTACAACCTTATATGTAATTAAACCCGTGGTAAACCTTACAGAGACATAACTCCTTGTTAAACACTTTCCTGTTTTCTGAGGCAACCCCTTATCAGAGAACAAAATGGCTGATAATAATAACCAGCATGCTAATAATAACCAGCATGCTCAGCACAGCTCAGACCACACACATTATAAAACTATGGCCTCCATGCTATCTACTATTACTCTTCGGTAGTCTTCATCTATAATATATGGCTGTGAGTTTAAAGTACCTGTACCAAGTCCTCATTGAGGCAGATGGCATTTTTGTTTCTAGATCAGGCACTTTAAACATCACAAGTCTCAGTAGGTTGTACATTGATGCTTGTAAAAACCATGAAAAGTGGAAGTTAAGAGTTTAAGAATAGAGGGCACAGCTGCCAAACGGCTAAAGAGTTCGCCGGCATCTCTAGTAAAATAAAGTTATGTGAGGTTTGTTTATGTTTTTCCCATCTGAGGCCTCACCTCCAATTAGATAAGGTGAACAGTATTTGTATTCCCTGGATCCCAGACACATTCCGAAAAGTGCACTGGACAGGTCCACCAATGACATCTCCATATATCTGCATGGGGACATTGAGCATATAAGAGCATAGCATCCCCATACATCTCTATGGGAGTCATGAGATTGTCTCTCAAGATATGCTGCACTCACAGGAGAGGGTCCACTAGGGAAACTCTGCAAAAAAAATCTCTCAAGTAAAAAGTATAGCAAAATAAAAAAAGAAGATAAAGATACTGTGAATATATTCATGGTGGGGTCCTCTGATAAACTTTGTGATGTGAGAGGTTTTACCTGATTGTAACGGCAATGTTCCATGAGCAAGACTGGCCACTGAACGTTTACCGTATATAATCGAGTATAAGCCGACCTGAATATAAGCAGAGGCACCTAATTATACCACAAAGAACTGGGAAAAGATATTGACTCGAGTATAAGCCTAGGGTGGGAAATGAGGCAGCTACTGGTAAATATTGCCCCCAATCTGCCATTTAATATTCCAGGATATTGCCCCCAATATGTCATTTAATATGCCAGGATATTGCCCCCAATATGCCATTTAATATTCCAGAATATTGCCCCCAAATATGCCATTTAATATTCCAGGATATTGCCCCCAATATCCCATTTAATATTCCAGGATTTTGCCCCCAATATGCCATTTTAATATGCCAGGATATTGCCCCCAATATGCCATTTAATATGCCAGGATTTTGCCCCCAATATTCCATTTTAATATGCCAGGATATTGCCCCCAATATGCCATTTAATATTCCAGGATATTGCCCCTTAGTATGCTCGTTATGCCACCCTCCTCCCCCACTTCCCCAGACCCCAGTACTTACCTCTTTCCTGCTCCATCTCCCGGTGCTCTGAAGGTCCGTGGCTGTGAGGGAAGCGTTGTGAACTCCCCTCCAGCGGCGCGGATCAATAAAGTTTGTTTAAAAAAAAAACACACTTTTTTGACCGCGCGGCTGGAGGGGAGCGCACAACGCTTCCCTTACAGCCACGGACCTTCAGAGCACCGGGAGACGGAGCAGGAACGAGTTAAGTTTTAGATTTTTTTTTTTTCAGACAAAAAATGTGCTGAAAAACTCGGCTTATACTCGAGTATATACGGTAATTTATTCAGCAGAATAAATGTATTGTAAAGTTTATATTAATTAATCGAATCCACTCATCCAGTCTACACTGCAAAAAGTGAAAGAAGAGTTGCCAATATAGGTGAATATAGGTGAACTTATAGATTGCAAACAGTGGAGGAGGTGTTTGCGGATGATTTAATTACATTATTACTTATACTGCACAGTAACTAATTGCTACTGAGAATTCTGGTGTCATTGTATAGTGGCGCTGTGTATACAGTACGAATGCGTTATTTGCCAATCCGAAATTGAGTACGCACAGCGGGAACATTAGTAAACTAAAAGAACGACAAAGAAACAAAGTAGCGGTCAAATGTGCAGAGGAGCAGTATACTCTACTGAACAGTCGGCTAGCAATTAAACACAGACATTACACGTAAGGATAGAAAAGACATCTCTAAAAACCAAGGCAGCCATCGTTCTCCTAGTACATCAATATAACAACCGGTCGTAAATTTTATGGAACATGGTGATGATGTAACATGCCCTTCATGTTATGGAGGGAGAGCTATATAGTGGAGGACAACTATATGGCTGATTATTGACTCCACAATGCCTGGCCACTGCTAATAAAAATTATAATAACACGAGAAAGGGGGGGGGGGTGTAGTGGCAGTGATATTATACTTTGCTTTAAGATTAAAGAGAGAACTGACTCTAGTCATACAGTAGGTTTTAGCTGAATACCAATGTCTCAGTGTATACTGTATTAACCTGATGCTTGTTATTCAAAAACCAGCGTATTCATATTTCGATTTGTTTATCTTTTTTTCCATTCAAACCCAATCTATTCAAATGTGATCCTTGTATATGCTATGATTAACTGCCTCAGATAGCGTGAAATGCGTGAGGCTGTCGGCTTGTCTCCACTGCACTAAGCTGTTGCTTGTGCTCACTGTTTTATTGAGGTGTGCTCTAATACAAATTGATCTTTTAATCCATATGCTGATTCCAAGAAGAAGTTTCTTCTCTTTCAAAGGTAATCCTTCTCCACCCGTATCCATAATAAAAGAGAATGTTTGGGGCAAAATTAGCAGCCGATATAAATATATATGTATATATGCCTGGCTACTGGACACTACTAATGAACTCCTTAAAACAATACTAATGAACTCCTTAAAACAATACTAATGAACTCCTTAAAACAATACTAATGAACTCCTTAAAACAATACTAATGAACTCCTTAAAACAATACTAATGAACTCCTTAAAACAATACTAATGAACTCCTTAAAACAATACTAATGAACTCCTTAAAACAATACTAATGAACTCCTTAAAACAATACTAATGAACTCCTTAGAAGAAAAATCCCATAAGATGAAATACAAATATCGATAACCAAATTGTCAGTTCCTTCAGAGACGTTTGTAACAAATGCATTTGTTAACCCGGCATTGTATAAAATATTCTATAACATTATGTAAAACATAAATGGTTCGCAGTCTGCCTTCCAAGTGACTCGTACTTACTATTTCTACCAGGAATATGAAACATAAATCGATCTGTTCATTGTGTTAGCAGAAATCACTAAGGTGATATAATACACAGGAGACTTCGTAGACTAGGGTGCTGCTGTATTCAGGGCCTCTTATGATACATGCACAGTCCAGGGTTGTTATAAGAAAGATGTCGGCTGCATCTGCAGCCCTGAAGTATGTATTTTTTATGGATGTGCATCTTTATCTCCGCAACTTGCTTGCTAATTGGTCATTTTTGATTATTATTTATAATCCATACACAAGTGAAAAAAAGTTTAAATGCCAAAGCATGGCTGGCTGATCATCACAGGAGTCACGGTCATTTTACGAGCTGAATATAATGAACCTTTAAGTATGTTCCTACCTGCAGTGTTATTATTTTGGGAGGGGATGGACAGGGGTGTTGTGTTGCACTGCACATAAATACAGCAGGTCTGATTCATGTTTTAGCTGATGAATCACAGAAGGGAATCTTTCCACAGTAAGGATGGGGGGGGGGGGGGGTTCAGACGTTCTCCATTGCGGTCACGTGCTATAAATAAAACCCTATTTCCATTATCTTCATTGGTGTTGTGGGAAAACGGTAATACTCCTTCAAAACAATTAATTCAATGCTAATTGTGACTGAGACGACTCGTTCTCTGCTTTATCCTGGTACCGCTAGTAAAACAAAAAAAGAAAGGTGATTTTAATTGCTATGATAATTAGATATAATGAAATGAAAAACTGTTCCTGATTAAACAACATTTGCACCGGGATGGTTGCTCCAAGCTCTGCTGCTCTTTAGAGAGCACCTCTATGATGCATGTTTTAGGATTTAACCCTTGAGAGGGGATTTATCCCTTGAGAGGGTGTTGGTGCCTTGATCATGCTACACAGTGGAAATGCTTCTTGATTAATTAGATCTCGGATTCCAGACTAACCTCTTAAGAATCAGTGACAGCATATGTGTCATAACACTGACTCTCAGATAACCTACTCTGACATTACGTATCCTACTCATTGATGTAAAGACACAAAAATAACAGATTGCCCCTGTATTGCTGACTTACTTTTCAAATTATTTTTACAACAGGTTTTGTTTAGAAGAGTATTACTGATATAGTAGAAAAAAAAAAAACCTAAGCACTAGTGCATTAACTCCAGGACTTCATATCGGCAGCTTCTAGGTCTTCCTTTGGCCAGCTCACGAAACCGACAGGATATCTGATAGCGTGGATCTTGTTCCTCACATTGAACTGGCTCTTCAAGACCTGTCTTATTCTTTTGGTGGTACTTGGATGTTTGTGGGATGTTTGGTGATTGCATGATACCTGGTCTGTCTGTCTGCTATGTGATATGCTGGTTCTACCCCATCAGTCTTAAGTGCCTTCCCTCGTTTTACTACCATCCAGCCACATTTCCCCAGTCAAAATGACCTCCATTCTCTTCACTCTAAATCCATGTCAGGTGGAACAGTGAGGCCAGCTTTCACAGTCCCCATCTAAGGAGCATGGTTGCCTGGCCTACACACCACATGCCATGACTGCCTGGCCTATGCACCTCATGTCATGTCTCCTGGCCTACACATCTCATGTCATGGCTGCCTGGCCTACACACCCAGTGCCATGGCTGCCTGGCCTACACACCCAGTACCATGGCTGCCTGGCCTACACACCTCATGTCATGGCTGCCTGGTCTACACACTTCATGCCATGGCTGCCTGGCCTACACACACAGTGCCATGACTGCCTGCCTACACACCCAATGCCAGTACATTTATAAAAGTGAAGCAGATCTGGCCCAGGATAATAGCTTTTCACATTGAATGATTTTCCAACATTGCTAAGGTTTGGCTTTCTGAATGCTGAAACCAAACTGAAGAAAGCAAAGAATTGGCATGTTTGACAAGATGAAAAACAATGGCAGGAGTTTATTGGTAAAGTAAAGGATGATACCAGTGTATAAGACTTAATAAGAGTCCAAGGTTAACAAGAGTGTATGAAAATTACTGTGAGTGTGTTAACAGTAAGAAAAATGCATGCTGAGCAAACAGGTGCGTGTAGAGATTAACAGAAACATGTGAAGTGTAATATGAACACGAGAAGACTATTAACTATATGTGCAGACTAATAAAGCAACATAATAATCCATTAATTGCTCATCACAAAGGGTCCATGCAGCGACTTTCCAATTGTAATTAAATTATAATAACTACCGTTTGCACTGCAACCATAAATTATCAGGACCTAAAGAGGTAATTTTTTTTGAGTGACCGGCATGAGTTCACGCTGGGTTTTAAAGTATGGCATTTTAGTAACAAAAGCGCCCACTGCGAGGGTTAATTTTCATCCGATCGGTGGAGAACAGGATGCCGCCTGCACTGGCATTTTCACACGGCCGCTTTTTAGAATAAATACCTATTTTAAGGCTGCATCGGACAGAAACAATTTCGTAAATCACTAAGCCGGTCCAGCGCTGTGTCTGTCTGTTATGTGAACTGAGGAGGAAATATTTGTGGGGATATTAATGCAAATGCATCCCAGAATGCTCAAATGAGAAGAGGGAGGACCCAGAACCTCAGAGACATTATACAAGATGTCAGCGCTACAGTAGAAGAGAGAGGACAGAACATGCTGAAGATTCATAGGTAAGGTGTTTGTTATACTGTACCAAGACTATAATTTATAATTTAACAATGGATATAAATATATGCAAAAGGCAGTCCAAAAAATCTTTATTACCTCAGCAAATTGGGATTTCAGAAAGCCAATCCCAGCCTTCTTGCTTGTGTCTTATTTGGCACAATAATGGACAATAATGGACAACTTGTACCTCTTGACAGCTGCCTAACTTGCCCGTATAAAAGAGTAACAAGAGACTGTAAAGAAAATTGGATAGAACCTATACTCCACCATGTAATGGAACATGTTAAAGAAGCAAACATAACAGGGGCATGTGAAGATTAAAACAATTAAATGAAGAGTAACAGTCATATTTAAAGAGTGCTACAGATAATGCATTTAGTATAAATCATCCCAACTCAAAGCCCTTTCACAGACATTAATCTCACTCGACCTTGACATCCCGACCTTGACAACTAAGCAGTTATCCAATAAAGATGAAAACAAAGCGGAATTTTATAGATATGTTCATCAGAACTAATACCAGTAAAAAGAGAGCACTTAAAATAAATAATAGTAAAATCTGAAATATAGCAAATCTCCTGTTGGACTGTTAATCCCCTGTAATCTCAAGTAGATATTGTTGCTGTAACCATGAATGTTTATCCACCAACTACATATTTGCAACTGACTGGATGAGAACTGCATTTTGCTGTGTTAATATGTATTTTGAAGCCAAGGGGCTGTTGTTTTGCACTGCATTTCAATAAAAACCCATCATTACTTTGTTAAATTGCCGATGGGTGAAGGAGAAAAAAAAATAAAAGCATTTTTAAAACAAAATGGCACCTTAGGGCATTATTCCCAGCAGACTAACATCTTGTTCAACTCTTCTGTTGGTGTAACAAATAATAATAATAAAAAATATATATATAGAGAGAGAAAGCACCCAATATACATCTGTTATGACAAAGACTTCATACATCACCATACATTACCATATCACACAAAGACATTTATCTAGGATGCTTCGGGCTTGATGTGACAGAAAAGGAATTGCTTTGGCATGCAGAAGAAATGGGAAAAAAAGACCTCAGTGTTTTGTTCGTAAGTGTCCAAAATGGAGAGGACATTATATTATTATTTCAGAATAGAATCTCTAGTGTATCTTCTAAACAGTAATCCAGGAAATAACACTGTAAATTTCCATTAATGGTTTCTTTGACACTAAGCATAACTCCTTTGTGAACAGTTATGATAGGATACTTCTTTAAACAAGATCGGACACAGGCAGGTTTTTCTCAAATAGCTGCATTTTTTCATGAAGCTCTAGGATAGAAAATGCGGCCCAGAGTTAAGTGTCCAAGTGTGGCCAGTTGCAGGGAAGTTCTTGGGCCAAGAAATGTTGAGACATGTATCCAGAGAGTGATGATAAAGATGGTCAAACAGTTTGGACCACTTCTGGCTGGACTTAGGCCATCAAGCTAAACAATGGATGATAAAGTCTACTGGCTCAAGGCTTAGCTCAAGTCAAGGAAGAAACATAATGGTGCCTTCTGGGACCATTGCTGATTAATGAAACTTGAAACATCGGTGCATTCTAGATAGAATCGAGAAGGATAAGGACAAATGAGTTGCATCTCCAAGGATTGCCTTCAGAAATTGTATTCAACATTTTAGGGTTATTTAAATCCATTCATATTGAGATGTATAAGAAATAAGAGTTTTGTAAAGTTATATATTGTATCACATTGTAAATTTGTCTCTTGTGTCAGGATATCTAGTAATGCACATGATTTTAGCCAACAATGTATGTTGAATGGTTAGGTCAGTGATGGCTTACCTTGGCACTGCAGATGTTTAGGAACTACTTATCCCATGATTCTCAGCCAGCAAGGCCAAGGTTCACTCTCACTAACTTGGTTCAACAGTGAAAACTCTTGGTCTCAGAATATGGAAAAGCCCAAGTGTTGAATACATTGTCAACAAAGCTAGTTACTCTACTGTATTTCTGGTTAGAAAGCAACGAACCAGTTCTGTTCTAAAATACATCTTTTCTGTAGCTAGCAGGATCCAGAGCATGAAACATACATTCCCTTGTTGTAGTTGCAGGCTTATGTTTCGTTTAGTAAATAAGAATTAAGCCACGATTATCCAAGGGCCACCTGGGGTCTTTCGGCATCAAGCACAGGTTCCTGCACTGAATACATTTATAAAAAAAACTAAAGTGTTTGAACAGGACCAATAGATAAACAGTCCCCATGCCAGTTACTGCATTAATTATCAAGGAAATTGCTATGTCGCTCTATAATCAACTTCAGAGCTTGCAGGATGGAGTCCTGGCAGGGCCAAACCAGCCTTTCATCCTTTCCAAGGTTGCTAAAATGAGTTGGTTAACAATAACACCTATTATCGACTGTTGATTCAGAAAACTTTGAGAGCGTAAGTTCTATAAGTCTCCTGGGGGGAAAAAAGTGCTTTATAAATATAGCTTCATTTTTTTTATTATTCAACAGTCTGCTGAAAATGATCTACATAGTAAATATAGCGCAGTACTCCTGGCATATATTTCTACAATAAAATGTGACAAGAACCCCTAAAAGTCCTAATTGCTTGGATACTCATTCCTACTTTTTTTTTTTTTTTACCTTTTCTCAAGCACAGTTTTGTCTTTTAATCCAAAACTTCCCCTATCCATATAAATCACTGATAAAAAAAAATCTATTTCCCATTTAAGATGCCAGCATATAACACAGTGTTAACAGATACTGGTCCTTGGAGACTGACATAGCTATATTTAAATGGAGTGTTCCTAGTTCAATCTCCCGTCAGCTCTATGTGCCAGGCTGTGGCGGGCCCAATTCATTCTCTCTTTTTTTTGATACTGCAGACTTCATTCATTAGATGCCAAGGCTCTGCCAACAGTTGGTAACATTCTACTTGCATTTCTCATTACCTTCAACAATACGAAAATATTGTTTCCAATGTATCCGCATTATAAAAGAGGTCTCAAGTACTATGTTAATGTGCTGTGTCTCAGAATGGAAACATTACAGTGAAATTGGAACTAAAATGGTGTTTGACCTTGGAAATTAGAAAAGAGAAAAAAAACATTGGGCGAAGAACATCTAAATCATGATAGGGAAGGATGGAGATTTTGTAGCGGTATTTATTTTCATCTTTCACGCTCTACTTTGCATTAAAAAATGCACTGCGTTGGACAGCTAATTACCTTAAAGGGACTGTCTAGTGCCCAAAATGCATCTTTCAATTACTAATGCATATTAATGTGCTTTCAAAGTACTTTAAAATGCATGTTTTACATTTTTTATTACTTAAAATATAAAATAGTTACAGCTAGGTGAATTTGTGAAATTACATCAGTTTGCAAGAAACCAGGACTGCCCACACTAGCTGAGTTTCCTTATAAATTTTTTGCTTGCTGCAGGAACCAGTGAGAATAATTTCATACAAATGAAGGAAATTTCCTGTCTTTAAGAAAATCCTATTGTGTACAAGAGCAAGGTCACTCAGAGCCCACACAATATATTAAATTCAAGGAACACAGGAAGTGAGTAAATTAATCAAAACGTTATATCCTTAGTGTCTATATAATCAGTGCTGTCGCACCTGCAGTAAACATGCAGAGTAATCACTGGGGAGGGCTTGAGTCAAATATTAAAAATGTGATTTATACAGATAGTCTGCATCAAATCACACAGGGATAAAAGCCTGTGCACTATCCAAGCAGTGATCTTCATCTTGAGACTAGACTATCCCTTCAACACCCTAATACAATTTTATTATCGTTTCTAAACATTCCGTTAACTTCTCAGGGAAATTCTATGAACCAAACACTGGCTAATAAATCAGAGGGATATGCAAGAATACCACCATGCACAGGCAGGGATGAAATTGTTCTTGTTTTAGTTAGAAACCATGTATATCATTCTCAAACTGCCTCTTTGGCGATGACTAAGGGCTTTATTCACAAAAGAGAGAATTGCAGGGAATTACAAACTTAAGGCCTTAGGAGGCATGTCGGAAAAATTCTCCAAACCAGCTAAACTTCAAACTCGGCAACTTTGGCCTTACGTTTCAAATTCCCTTGTCAATTTCCTGCTATTCACTCTTTCAAGAACTAAGCCTTAAGGCGTTTTTTTTTTTGTTTGTTTTTTTTTAGCTGATACATCACCGAGAGATTTTAGCTTTTCTGGAACATCTGGACCATGTTTGTAATGGAACTAAATGGATATTAGGGACCTTTTCACTAAATGGGGAACTGCAGGTGAGTTGAGGTGAGATGAGCATTTAATCTCATCAGTTTAGCTACATGTGGAACAGGGACAAACCTGGTGAGTTTCGCTCGCTAAGCAAACTCACCAGGTTTGTCCCTGAACTATTTATAGCCAACTCGGGGAGATGAAATGTTCATCTCACCTCAATTCACCTCATCTCCTCTGCTACTCACCTTTTTTAGTGTATAGCCCCTAGTGTGTAACTTATGCCATATCTGTAATAACGGGTTGGAGGCCTGTTGGGTCTGATCAGAGAGATCTGATCTAAGATTCTAAACAACATGTCCGCTCCTTGGTAGATCAATATGGAGCAATGACATCTCAAAAAGGCACTTTTTTTTTGTATTATTTCAATAAAGTATTTATGCTTAAGACATTTACACTGGATGCAGTGTTTCAGTTAAACACAAGTTCGGGTTTTTGTCAAACATTTGTAAATATTTGTAATCTTCTCTGCAAACAAGTCTTATTGAAGAATTACTTTCTCAGACTTGGCCAGGAACAAAAGATTCACCTTGTAAGTTTGATTACTCAGCGTAAATTCTTCATTATAAAAAAAATAATGAAACATTAATTAAAAAAAAAAAAATCTGTGTTTTTCATTAACACTATGCAGTCCCAGTCAGACTTTTGTTTTCTAAGTTTTTTAAATTATAGCCAGCAATTGATGTAAAATTTAAAAAGCCAGACCACCCAAAACTGTCTACCTCATTGGAAAAGTTCTTTTTCGTAAACTGGAATGGGATTACAATTCAGCCTCCTTCCTGCACACTTCTCCGTCTGCTCATTCTCATGTTATATTGATCCCATAATGTTAATTTTGTGTAAAAATGTAGCCTTGGCACGTCCAGGCTTATGTTCCATATTTTGAGCAATGTTATAATTAAATGTAGCCTGCTTATTTAGATCAAATTGATACTGCTTAATAACGGGAACAAGAAAGGTGAGAGGTTAATTGTAACAAAACCCGACATTTATAGGGCTAATGAGAATATGGATAGGTAAGACTTTTGTCTAGAAGACTACCAGTGTGTTGTTGTTTTAATGTGTCTAATAGTTAAATTAAACTGCACTTTTAGGGGGGGGGGGGGGGGGGGAGATCAACCTGTTACATATATAAATGTGTTTTGTACATCACAAGCAAAACTATCAACTGCTAGATAAAAGTTTGACATATTCCCATGCAAATATCTTCATAAATGAAAACAAAAAATCTCTCTTTTTAATAACAATCCCAATCTACGAATTCAGCCCGCACCAAACACAAACATCAAATAGTTCCAGCACAAAAGAATTCTGGGAATGGATATTTAATGCCAATGGCGGCTGATGTAACATTTCAACCCTCATAAGTGAATTGGGAAGATCTGAGGAGGGGAATCTGAAACTGTGTCATCACAGAGATGTTTTAATGCATTTTCATACTCTTTTCATTGATTCTTTCAGCAGGAAAAAAAAATAATGTGATTGTAGTCTGAGAATAGATCTCGTGTGAGTGACAGAGAACAGCACACAGAGAGGGACAAGTATCTCATCTTCTCAAAGTGACTTCTAAATAGAATCTTCAGTAACACATTAGAAAGGAAGAAAAAGTATCTTCTGTGCCCGATGTTCTTATATGTTTCACTGAAACTTTTATCTTTTCTTTGTTGTCTTCAAACTTCTTTTCCTCTGTTTTGGAAGCAGTTAGGTTTGACAAACAAGCAGTTCTTACAGAGACTTGACATCACTTAAACTCCCTCAAGTATAATTGAGAACCAGCTGGCTCTGAATCCATAATGACATGCCCTTTTATCAGCTGGCAAGGTTGATTGATAGTCCCTCTAAATTTTACTAGCATTCCTATAAAATCACTAACTGTTTTATTGTTTTTCATATGCACTCCCATCCCTGAAACGTGAGTATACCTACGTGCACACCTCACAATAAGCCAGACCGCGCAGGCATTGACTTAATAAAGGGGGACAGGAATATGAAAGGGCAAATACTCCCATAGGGATAAGCCGGCTTTACCTGTTGAAATGAGGAAACCTCCTGTTTGAATCTCCGGTGATGAGGTGCTGCGTCAGGCTGTGATGACAGCAGATTATTCGAGGCAAGAAAAAACAAGTGACGTTTGCACTCTCCAATCCGGTGAGGAAAATGGTGTATTTATTGCAAAAGGATCCGACAACATCACAAAAAGAATTAGTGCAGAGTTTGCCTCAGGACAGGAATATGACTTACCAAAATACCCAGGGGTTTCACTTGATGATACAAAGGTTTCTGTTATAAACAAAACAGGCTAGGCCTTGGAAAATGTCCCCCGACAGCTAGCAAAGAACATAGCATGGTCAGAACCTGTCCTGTTTATTTATGTAATCCTTGTTCAATGGTGAATTCATTTTTTTAAACAAAAGGGATTTGAAAAAAGTTTATGTTGATTTTTACAGCATCGTGAATACTTATCATATGCCTTTTATTTAATTTTTGGACTGGCAATGGCTGATCTGCAAGCCCCCAAATATGGTTGATGATGGTGAGAGTTGTAATCCAGGAACTACAGTGCAGTAAGTTATCCTAGCATGTTAAAAGGCTGCCCCAGGCTGCTTATTCATGCCTAGCTCTCTCTCTAGACCTTAATGTACAGTGTGTATTTGTGTATCTCATATAGATCTACAGAGCACTAGTCTCCTAGAACTGGATTCTTCCCAGAGGCAACATTTCATTAACAGATGCTAGAATGCCATCTGCTATAAGATATATGACATATGCCAGAGAGACAGACAGACAGACAGATAGTAAGAAAGGAACTAATGTGTGATTTCCTACCCTGAGTCCTTGTTTGACTTTACTGCCTTTAGGCTTTTGATATAGAGCTGTGTTTATATTGGGATATGATTTCTCTTTTTGGCATACCAATATGAGAGTGTGATCAAACATACCGGGATCGATATGCGGCTGTTTATGTTATCAAGTCTGCACATGGAGCCTATAATAGGACTGTGCCTGTCCTTGGAGTCTATAATGGGACTGTCAGGGTTTATTGGGTCTTCAATGAGAGTGTGGTAGTCAACCAGGTCTACAATGGGATTGTAACTATTCACCAGGTCTACAATGGGATTGTGACTGTCCACCAATGGCAGTGTGACTGTTCACCAGGTCTAAAATGGGAGTGCGACTGTCCACGAGGTTTATAGTGGGAATGTGACTGTCCACCGGGTCTACAATGGCAGCATGACTGTTCATCAAGACTTCAATTGAAGAGTGACTGTCCATCATGTCTATAAGGGGAGTGTGGCTGTTCACAAGGATTACAATGGGAGTGTGACTGTCCACCTGATCTACATTAGAACTGAGACTATTAATTTGATATACAATAGGCCTGGGAATGTCTATCAAGTCTACTATGGGACTGTTAATATCCTTGATTCTGCAATGGGACTGTTAATGTCTTTGAGCCTGCACTGGGAATGGGATTAAGCATTGAGTTTTAGAAACCAATTCTTAGCAGACCTAATATCTTCATCCAGCCCTATTTATCAAGGATGATTTAATACATCTCTACTTACAAAAGAAGAGGAGCTTCAATCATTAGCTAGAAAACATTTTTAGCCTTTCAAGTCTGGAGCAGAACCTCCCAGATACACAGTCTCTTTTGGCTTTCCTGTACTCAGTATTGTAAAAAAAAAATAGCAGTTTATTACTAGGGAAATAAACATTGCTCCTATGCTCAATTACCGCGATAAGATTCTGTAATCATTTTGTTGCCAAAATTGTAACAATATATATATATGAGATCAGAGAACAAAATGCATAATTTCATAAAAATGGAATCATCCGCTACAGCGAGAATCACCGAGAGGGAGAAAAAAAACGCACAACGCAGCTTATTTCTGGCCAAACTAAGTAAATATGACACACAGGCCAGGAAAGAATGGCTTACATATTTTCTCAAGCTGTCAGTTTGACAAAGTGACTTCTCACCAGTGGGATATAGAAACCTAATAACATTGTTTCGTTCATTGTGTTAACCATACCCGTAAAAACGAATGCAATTCTAATGCAGTCTGGTGTTAAGGCACAGGGCAGTGAGACTTACAGCGACTTCCTAAATGTGCAAAGCTACTCAAAAGTTAACAATGTTAGGAAAAGCCGGTCTAGGAGATTAGATGCACTTTAGGGCAGACATTTTTTAAAGGCACAGCATTTTTTTTTTATTATTGTCATGATATAAAGGAAATTGTTGATTGAATTTGATATAGATCCTTTGTAACAAAAATTGGAAATCGACCAGTAGAGCACAAATACTGAGCTTCTAAATATAGTTTATTGGAAAATACAATCTTGGGGGGGGGGATTTGCATTTGGTTGGTAGCCATTTTGATTCATTGTATATTTTCACAGTGTTGGTAGTGCAGATACTTATTGGTGTATGCATAATATAGCCTGTACCATAAGAGTAAGGGACCTGCAGCTCTACAGTCCTTGTGGCCCCCTTGCTTGGTTATTTTTAATATTAATATGTTAACTGTATAATGTAATAGTTGGTAGAGAAGGATGTCTGCTCCACCGCAATGGGTCACAAGAAAAAATTATACTTCCCGACTTCTGACTGCAGCAAATTAGAACACCAAGGGGCAGAGCTTGGAAGGTCGAGAGGCAGAGCATCCATGCATATGTGGTGGGGCTATAATTATTCCTGACAGCGCTATGGTACACAATGTTACACATGCACAGTACATCTTCTCTGGTGTCTGAGACACTGGAGAATTAGATCTTGGCTGCAGGAAACCTGCTGTCCCACTGAAATCTACCTCTGTCCCAAAAACTGCAACAGAGGTAGAGCTTGGCACGGAAGCGGGACAGACCCCCAAAATTGGCACTGTCACACGCAGAGCGGGACTGATGGGCGGTATGGAATAAGTTGCTCAAGTTGTCTGCTGTACAAACATAGCAAAAGCAAGAGGCCCCTATTTGCTAGATTTACGTTCTTTAAAGAACATAAATACATACTGTAAGGCATGCTACACGTATGTCATGCTTATCCCTTTCCTAATTTGCATTAGCCCTTATTCCTGCAGTGTAAGAAAGTTCCAAATCCTTGTGTTATTCACCGCATGCACCAGGCACTTGACTGCAGATGGGAATGTGTGATGTGACGATGTGCGGAGTCTGTGTATGAAAGTCACAGCTTTCCAAAAGCCTTCCTTTTTTTTAAAGTCATAACGTCTTTGAACAGCTTTTGATCTATTTTGCCATGTTCAAGCGCAGAGAGAGTCGCTCTGAAAATAGCGACACTGAGTGTCAAACTCTCAAATAGAACATCGCTGCATGGCTGATTCCGCGGTCATGCAAAAAATCTTCAGTGAACATTGGCTACAAAGGCCTTGCTACCTGGCACTTGGAAGGGCACGATACATTTAGATAATCAGGAGTGTGGAAACATATGGAAAATATCAAAAATAATATATACTTTTTATCTAAAAAGGGTTCCTATTTTCAACTTTTTATTCAGTCAAAATTACAGGCCAGCACGCTTTCAATATGCAATAAATAGACCACATGCTATGAAGGTTGCCTCCAACACCCTTTTCACCTGCACAGTCTATAACCCCTTCAATGAAAGCTCTTTATATCCGAGTAGCCTGCTCTTTTCCAGCATTCCATATTTTCCCATTACAAAGGATGTGAGTCAATATGCCTTCACTTTTAGAGATCCTTATGTCAAATAGACTTCAAGATACCATTAAATCCTCCACACATTCTGCAAACTATAGTTCACCTCCACTACTTTCCTAGCTGTTCCACATAACCAAAAGGTAGCCTTCGAGATACCATCATATCATTCACTAGTCTATAATCGCGAGAAAAGACTGCCTCCAAAAACAGTATGTACCTGTTAATAGTTTACAGTCAATTAAACATATGTATATATTTTTTTTTACTTGCATACATGTATATTACTGTATGCTCTACCCACACCCTACTTGTATAGATATGTTCATTATTCTTCCTAACAATTGAATGTGTACATGTCCTGTTCCCCAGGATATACTTGACAACAACTGACATCAGAATGTATTCTTGGTGGTAAACATATTATAAATAAATACATAAATAAGTAGAACACTGAACTATAAAATCATATGTGTCAAATTGTTATTCGTCTTCATCCTCCGATTTCTCTGTACAACCAATTCCTGTAAATTTAAATATAGTTTTTAATTTAAAAAATTTATACTCTAGTAGTAGGGGCTGAGGGTACCAGGGGGAGAGAGATGTGAGTAGACCACCAAAAGATGGCTCTGCTAAAATACGTCTTTATTTTAAAAATCTACAGTTTTAAGCAAATTACAGTTTTATTTAAGGGGCCCTTTCCTACTGCATTGATTGAATTTATATGGGTCTCCCCCATCAAGACCTCCACCCAAAAATGAAGACAAACCACATATACTGGCTAAAGGCTAAACCTAACTGAAAGCCAAGTGTACACTTGTCAGTGAGGAGGCCCATCTAGGCCACCAGAGATAAATAAATACACATACCGATACATTCGTGCACAATAGTTAATCCACCTTAAGGGTTCTATAAATTGACACAAAAAAAATGGGAAAAAATCCCTTTACAGTGTTCTTGACTATGTTAGAACCCACAGATCTTTTTACTCTATTCCATTTGTTTTGCGAGACCATCAGTAACATTAATATCTATCACCATGTGTCGTAGTTACAGTCTCACAGCTTACTCCATCACCAGGGGAAAACGTGAGACAAGCAACATCTGTGCACAGGTAGAGAGTGAAATGTGTCACGGAACGTGCGCTGGGTAAAAGGAAAGAGGCTGACGTCTCACAAGAGAATTGTTATATATTTTATGATTGCAAAGGATTAGCACAGGCATGTTGCAGAATGGAAGAGCTCGCAGACGGGGAGCCTAAACTGCAGTATTCAATAATCTCTTATTCAATCTAATTCTTCACTGTGCCATCCACTCCCCTGCTTCTACTGACAACTGCTCACACATCAGCAGGCTCACTGGAAAACTGTTAATAAGTACTTAATAATAGCAGATAGCTGTATTTTTATTTTTCTCATGTCTTGTGTTAGGCAAGCAATAAATGATTCTTATTTAGGCAAGCATAAATAACCATATATTTACATAGATATACCTATAGATAACTGAATAAGCTGAGGTGTAACCAGAAGTTTATTTATATTGAACAACGAATGACGTTGACGCTCTGCCTGATCAAAACAGCTTTTTTGCTTAATGTTTAGAAGCAATTAACAATGACCTTGCCCACTATTGGCTGTGTGCTGTGCTTTTAATGTACACGAATGCACCAATGGCAGAGAGCGATTTCTCGCTAACACTTCTGCCACGGAGCAGCGCTCTCCGTGACATGGCTATTATCTACAATAAATAACAACCCGACCAGCACCTCTGTGGATATGTAGATTTACTGTCCAGATGGCAACGTTTCAACTCCAAAAGGAGTTTTCATCAAGCCAATGGCGTGAGAGGGCAAATCCACGCAATATATTTTTTTTATGGCTGTTATATAGTCTTGGCTTTTTAAAGACTAAGGGTGAAGTATTTCAGATTTAGAGTGTCCTTATTAATACTGTACATGTTGGATGCCGCATAGTGCTCGAACGAGAGCTAGCTATAAATAAGCTACAAAATTCCCCCTCCAGATATCATGCTCGGGTCTTTTACATCTCATCTGTGCAGTATAGTAGTTTTATTGGTTCATGAAAATCACCTTTAATTTGATTGTGGGATTGCAATTGGCAGATTGGTGACAAACATAAATGCAGGTAGTACACTGGTGTCAGAAAGACATTTAGGTTTAATTTAAGGATTATAGCTTGGGGCATGCAAATAAGGACAGGTGTGTGTAAAGGAGATCGCTTGTCACATTTAGTCCTCTAATGAACATACCTGTACAGGGCAGGTTAATGCTACAGACCACTACGCTGGGGGCTCATTACAGACGAGGGTCCTCAAGGTGATGTTAAACTCAATCTGCTGTAAAGAGCTGATGAAGACATATATAATGATGAGTCCTTGTTGAACAGGTAAGCTTCCCTGCAGACCGTGCAAACCCAGATCTTTAAACTATGAAGGGGATGCTGCTCGGCCATGCTCTGCTTGGGTGTAGAAGGCCACTAGAAATCTACAAACCCAAATCTGATTTATGGAACAAACATTGTACCAGGTGAACTATTTCCCGTCCACGGAATCAGTCATTTGTGGTCTCTTCCCCAAGCCGCATACTGAGGTGCATCCATGCCAACATAATCGTTACTTACCACATGTCTGCAACGAGGCCCTCTGACTTCAATCAATAATCTGTTTTTATCAGATGAATTTGGGTATAACATTCCCCCAAATCCATACAAGCTCTAGAGAGCTTGTATGGAGCCTAACTGAACTACTATTACATTGGCTTATCAAGACATAGTTGAGCTGCCAAACATTGTTACAAATGTATTTTCCAAATGCAGTTGATGCCAAATTCCCATGCAGTGGTGGTTTGAAACTATCTAGCATTTAAGATCTACCTCCTACACAGATAAATATATATCATAGTTACCAGCTAGTAATTGGTGTCACCTTTGACAAGTAAGCTTCTGGTTGATACAATGTAAGTTTCCGCTAGGTGCTCTACATCAGTGTTGTCCAAGTTTGTAACAATGAGGGCCATATATAATGCGAAAAACATTGGCATGTCTAGTTGGGAGGGACTTTATTAGTTTTGAGAGGTAATCAAATAGAACCTATAGTATAGAGGCAGCAAAGAAACCTTTGATGGCCAGATTGTAAGCTCTCAAAAAACTTGCATCATATTAATATTCTTGATGTATATTTATAAATTAATTTTAATTACTCCTCAACACAAAATGTCATGACCTATTTTTGACATAATTTCCAGCAGAGAACCCCTCCCCCCCCCCCCCCCCCCACATACACACATTTTAATGGTTCGGTAAATGTTCCCCTATCATTTTTAATGTCTCCCATTGGTCATTAGTGTTCTTAGAGAAACTCAGAACATTTTCACATGTTTCAGAGATAATAAAGAACCAGTGAGTGTGTGTAACATTGTAACACAATCATATTTAATGCGGGATTTAGATACACAATGGGTACCATAAAACAAATCCTATACAAGCTATTAGAATGCGACACCTCCTCTTTGACAATGCCCAGAGTGCAACATCTATCCCTGGTCCTACCTTTATTGATATCAATCAGCTGTTTCTTCTTCAGCTGCCGCTCCATCTTTTCCCGCTCTGCTTTTTCCTTTGCGATCTTCGCTCGTTTCATCTTTTCCTCCATCTCTCGCCTTTTGTTGTTTTCCTTGACAGCCTCCTGCATTAAGAAAACACAACCGGGGTGTTAGAAATCTGCAGCTAATTCAGAAACCAGAGTAACGGAAGATTGGGTACAGTTGAGAGTTCCGGATCAGACTGACTACAGATTGAGCCTGAATTGTCTGACAGTGCCAGAGAAGCCTTCATTTATTTTCTCACCACAGCCTACTCTCTCTAGTTTCCTTTTTTTTTTGTTCCTCGTAATGAGAAATACTAAACATTTGGTAGAAAGTAGGCACAGAGCAGCTATAGTTAGAAGTGCTGAGGGCTCGAGAGAAACAGTCGTTGTGTACGTTTGAGATACAATATGGCTTCTGCTTTCACACTCTTTTAAGCAGATTTCCCAGTTGAAGTATCTGAATAGCAAGTTTTGACATCTGCTTTAATGTTATCAGTGTTTCAATAAGGAGCTAGTCTCAAAACATTTCACTGGGATTTAAACAAGGAAAGAGAAAAACAACAACTTAGAAACCTTGGTAACTAGAGCCTCCAATGCTATAGAATAAAATGTTAATGAACCAAACACTGTAAAAATAAATACAAAAAAATCAGCTCTGCAATCTTGCATATTCGTTTATTTCTTTCCAATTTGAGAGTTTTAAATCTCCGAAAAGAAAATCTTATGACAGATCCTAGTATATTGTCTGCGGAGGAAAGGGGATATGGGGCAAACGTCTTTCTAAACAAATGTTTCCTCATATCTGAAGTGTCTCCAACTCTTGAACTTACTCGTACTGTGTGCTAAAGGAAACAAACCATAGGGTTCTGTACAATAAATGTTCTAAGGTAAATCACTGACTGCCTGACAAGTGAAAGTGTAGTAATAGGGAACTCACAGGGGGTGAGTGTAAGTGTAGTAATAGAAACTCACAGGGGGTGAGTGTAAGTGTAGTAATAGGAACTCACAGGGGGTGAGTGTAAGTGTAGCAATAGGAACTCATAGGGGGTGAGTGTAAGTGTAGCAATAGGAACTCATAGGGGGTGAGTGTAAGTGTAGTAATATGAACTCACAGGGGGTGAGTGTAAGTGTAGTAATAGGAACTCACAGGGGGTGAGTGTAAGTGTAGTAATAGGAACTCAGGGGGGGTGAGTGTAAGTGTAGTAATAGGAACTCACAGGGGGTGAGTGTAAGTGTAGCAATAGGAACTCATAGGGGGTGAGTG
Organism: Pelodytes ibericus; assembly: GCA_036172795.1. NCBI lineage: Eukaryota > Metazoa > Chordata > Amphibia > Anura > Pelodytidae > Pelodytes > Pelodytes ibericus. The sequence continues at coordinate 20,988,438 of CM069861.1, forward strand.
TAAGTGTAGTAATATGAACTCACAGGGGGTGAGTGTAAGTGTAGTAATAGGAACTCACAGGGGGTGAGTGTAAGTGTAGTAATAGGAACTCACAGGGGGTGAGTGTAAGTGTAGTAATATGAACTCACAGGGGGTGAGTGTAAGTGTAGTAATAGGAACTCACAGGGGGTGAGTGTAAGTGTAGCAATAGGAACTCATAGGGGGTGAGTGTAAGTGTAGTAATATGAACTCACAGGGGGTGAGTGTAAGTGTAGTAATAGGAACTCACAGGGGGTGAGTGTAAGTGTAGTAATATGAACTCACAGGGGGTGAGTGTAAGTGTAGTAATATGAACTCACAGGCGGTGAGTGTAAGTATAGTAATAGGAACTTGCAGGGGGTGAGTGTAAGTGTAGTAATAGGAACCCACAGGGGGTGAATGTAAGTATAGTAATAGGAACTCGCAGGGGGTGAGTTTAAGTGTAGTAATAGGAACTCATAGGGGGTGAGTGTAAGTGTAGTAATATGAACTCACAGGGGGTGAGTGTAAGTGTAGTAATAGGAACTCACAGTGGGTGAAAATTGCCAAATCTGCAACTATACAAACAGAGACACATTTGTGGGGAGTGGCTGAAGGGGTGGTAATAGTTGGGACATTTTTAAGTGACATTAAGGCTAATTGAAAGTCCATAAGCCCTTTAGAAATAAGAATAATGCATTGAATTTACAATAACTAATATATAGTTTACTGCGTTATATTTTAAACACACTACATGATGGGTTTTATTGTTTTTGGAGTTCTGTAGTGCACTCGTACACATCTATAATTCTAAGCTACTAGAAATTAGGGACACCATAGATGGCAAGTGGGGCAAACGGAGGGCCTGCCACTCTTAAATAGGGACACCTGGAAGGCATGCAAGTGCATCAAAGACCTTGAGTCAAAAAAAGGAGGAATAAGTGTGTTGCTCCTGGTGGTGGGGAAGCAGGAAGGGAGAGCTGCAGGGAGATCTGGCCCATGATGTCATGGCGCAGCACATGGATTCTGTCTGATCGAACTAACCAGCCAGAAACAGCACTGATCTCCCTGCACCTTAATCACCGTATGGATTTCTCCAGTTTTATATTCTCCCCTAGTTCTACAGATATTAATCATGGGGCAGGAATGGTTCATTAATAAACAGTGGTTGATGGTCTAACATACGTTTTAACATGGGAGCCGATCTCCATAGTTACACCGTTCATTTTAGACACACCCTACGGTTGGAACTATAGCCTGGAATTGATTCCGTGGTCATATGAAATATTGTTAAGTGCTTTACTGACCTCTGTTGCAACTTCCCTGCATCTATACCATCTGCTACATATGTTCACATGTGTCAAGTTACACAATAGCACATGCGGGCGACACTTGACAGTCTGAGTGCGAAACACATTTCTTAGTAAATGATTATTTCACAGATATACAAACCTTTCTGTATCCATAATGTAACTCACTGCATCACGTTCTGTGGAGTCTGGCAGGGCATCTTATCTACCTAATGAATTACCAGCAAGATACCTGATGTCATCAAACTACATGGGATTTTTAATGGTTTACATAAAAAAACTTCTATAGGCGTCACGTAGATCTGTTAAGATGTAATTTATAGGGAATTTAATTTTGGGATGGATCCTTTTTAACCTTTTGGGTGTCGAGGACCAGATACTTCTTATTTTATGACTTGTTTTTTTCCCACCTCCTGGTCTCTTTTTCAGCTTTTTCTATTTATCTAGTTGTTATGTATAATTTCACACACTAAATTGCTTAATATAGTTAAACTGTTAATTCATATTTTATAAGGACATTACAAACTTCATGTGTTATATTGGGACTATTACTTATAAGGTTATGTTTTAAAAAAACAAAACAAATCAATAAATATACACAGTGTTGAAAAGACTGGACTTTAAGCTTTTAAATCATGTGGAGTCGAGCCACAATCATCTTACGCTACAATCAGCAGTTGTTTATAAAGTACTTTGGAGGAGTCATCTTAGGGGCACCTGAGAAGTAACTTTGGCCTTGACCATTAGCTCTCAAGCAGATTAAACGTGCTCAGCCTGACTAACCTTTCCCTTAGGTCTGGGCAAGTTTTATTTTCTATCCTACCTGACACTTACTTGAAAGCTAGCAATCCCTCTTTATAGATCTGTACCCCCAGTTACAGTTATGTTATGGGGCTCAAAGGGATGAAAACTAAGTACATTGGGCCATATTTACGAAAAACAGAACCAAATTCCGGAGCTCATTTCTACAACTGGAGTTATAATCATGGAAAACAAGAACATATCTCAGCAAATTGATCTGTGACCAGTATTGACTGTAGTTTGATGAAACAGTACAACATTGAGAATTTCAATTTTGGAGTTCATGAGTCTACCACCAAACCAATGTATTAATTGCCCCCAAGATACTCAAGCCCATGTGGAGTAGCAATTTCAGTAGTCTATATTCTTCTCTGGAAAGTAGCAGGCCATCCCCAAAGCTGCAAAACATTACTTTTTGTTCTAGCTAGGAAATCTTACCCATCTGCAATAAGCTTCCAAAATCCTTTATGCAATCCTTTAATATCTATAAAATCTCCCGTCTTATCCCCACCGCGCCTTCTCTACTTCAAACTTTAAACTAATGGTAAAGATAAATTGAGAGAGAACACGGATAGGGAAGATATGTTAAAATAGTCAGATAGACGGACAGGCATAGATAGATAGATAAATAGATAGATAGATAGATAGACAGACAGACAGACAGACAAATAGTCAGATAGACAGACAGACAGACAAATAGATAGACAGACAGACAGACAGACAGACAGACAAATAGATAGACAGACAGACAGACAGACAGACAGACAAATAGATAGACAGACAGACAGACAAATAGATAGACAGACAGACAGACAGACAGACAGACAAATAGATAGACAGACAGACAGACAGACAGACAGACAGACAGACAGACAAATAGATAGACAGACAGACAGACAGACAGACAGACAAATAGATAGACAGACAGACAGACAGACAAATAGATAGACAGACAGACAGACAGACAGACAAATAGATAGACAGACAGACAGACAGACAGACAGACAAATAGATAGACAGACAGACAGACAGACAAATAGATAGACAGACAGACAGACAGACAGACAAATAGATAGACAGACAGACAGACAGACAAATAGATAGACAGACAGACAGACAGACAGACAGACAAATAGATAGACAGACAAATAGATAGACAGACAGAGAGAGAGAGAGAGAGAGAGAGAGAGAGAGAGGTTCACCTCCTAGACACATGGAAGTGGTAGATGGAGACTAATGGAAAGGATTCAGTTTCTACAAGTAAAATATGGAATCAGTTTCTGTTTCAGGAGTTAGAATTTTCCATTTGTTAAATTCCTAATGAAAAAATCCATCAATGTCTCCGTTAAAGTGTCAACTCTTTTAAAAAAGATGATTTCAGGGTTTGTCAATTAAATGTCTGCCAGACGAGCTTATTAGTCCTCATTCATTCAGATGTTCACAGTAACCTAAGAAATGACGTGTACTGGTCATGATCTAAAATTAAAATGTGAAATTTGGCATCATACTAAAAGTACGACAGTAATCATGCTGAATGACTTGGATTCAAGGTCACATCTTTTTGTGTTTTGAAATAAAGGAAAAAATACTACGGAAATAGAGTGTTCGGAAAATAGAGTGTTTTATTTTATTTTTTATTTCCCAGCTTGAAACTGGCTGTCATGTTACTAATTTAACAATAATGGATAAGTGGACAGGGTAGAAAAAAAAATTATATTACATTAACATTTATTTATATAGCGCCAATGATTTAGATAGTGCTTGGTACAGAGCATGGAAGGGAACTAGTTACGAAGTGAGATGACGAAGGAGATACTGATACATGAGGTAGAGAGCCCTGCTTGCATAGTTACATTTAGAGGGAGTGGTGGGCATAAGACACATAAAGAAGTAAAAATGATAAAAGGAAGATGGTGGTACTCAGTATAGGGGATGGTTGGAGCTAGGTGGGTTTGGCTAGAGAATAATTATGTGTGTTCTAGTTGGATGGGTTTAAATCCTGCTCACTCCTAACAGCATCTGAGGACATCATGAGCTAAATGAGATCAGCTAAAGGTTAATTAATAGATATTCTAGCAGGATGAGTACTAGGCTTCTTTATAGAGGGGAATTTTTAGGTACCTATTGAAGGTTAAACATAAGGGAGAGTGTTAATGCTCTGCAAAAGTGAGTTCTAGAGAAAGGCAGCAGCATGGACAAGCCTTGCAGGCGCAAGTGAAAAGAGGTGATGAGGTACATAGCAGTCACACAGGATAGTATCACAGTTTTTTTTAGTTCAGGTATGATATGGGCTTGTTTGATGGTCAGAGAGAGGTCGATGAAGTAGGATAGGGATGGGCAGGGAAGACGGGATGGTGAGCATAAGCATATGCAGTGGATCTTGAGCAAGAGTGCAGATAGTCTATCACTTTCTCAGCTACAGGGGAGAAGATATTTAGAGTGGGCAACGAGGCATAAGGTAGTTGAGGTAAGTTGTAGGAGATAAAGTTACACCTGATTGCGTCAAATTTATTTTTGAAATGAGAGGCAAGATCTTTGCTTTAAGAGTGGAGCAGGGTGGAGGAGCCCAAAGGCAGAGAGGAGTGTCAAATGTCAAGAAGAGACGTTTGGGGTTTGATGAGAAGGTTGATATAAGGGTTGAAAAGTAGTATAGCTTTGACTGAGAAAGAGCAGAGAAGTAGGAGCACAGATTGAATTTATAACGGTAAAAACCCTCCTTGGAGTGGATTTCCTAAAACGCTGTTCAGATCTATGGAGACATTTTTGTAGTTAGCGTGTTTGCTTTGTGTGCCAGGGTTGTCGGCTGGGTCTATGGGCTAACTTGGCCGCAGCAGGGGCAATGTTGTCAATGACTACAGTGCTCATGCTGTTGTATTACTTAGCAGCTTCCTCTGGACATGGGATGGATGTCAGTAGAGGATGCTGATTTTCATTTATTCATAAAAACAGTTCAGGTTTTTGTAAACTGTTGAATACATTGACAGGCCCGATTAGAATCTTTCTACTGTCAAATATGTGTTCTAAACACGTGTCGCAAACCATATCTCTTACTTCATTTAATGGTCACTGTATCTGTTCCAGTGATGTGCAAACTAGTACATTAAGTTTGCCAAATTCCATTGTCTGTTGAAAAATAGTGCTGGGCAGGACAGTATCGCTTCAATTAGTCAATATTAGTCAAAATAGATGAGGAAGAAGTTATAGCACTGAATTATTTGCACTAGCCATGGTTTGTTCATGTTTTAAATTTAGTAGCAAAGTTGCCACTGTCCTCTCATTGTCTATGATCTCAAATTTTTTTTATTAAACAAAATAAAGAGTATAAACAGTTAGGTTGGAGGCTATGTCCCTATGTAAACCTCTGTTTGGTTCTTAGCCCTCTGTTAATAGGTTGATTGGGTGAAGTTTAAATGACAATTAATGTTCTTTACATTTGCCTCATTGTAGGAAGCATGGTTACAACCCATTAGTGACAGGACTTTTGTACATTTTTTTTTTACATTTCTGTGGTGTTTGTGTTAAGCTGTCATTTCCCTCTTTCTAATTTAATATAGCCACCATTGTTATAAAGTTTTTTTTATTGGATAAAGGGCTGTGTTTATAAACAATTATTTTAAGAATGTTCTCATTACAGATATTCACTAAATTCAGTAGTTATATGAAAACACTGATTTGTCTTTCCTTATCAGTCTAATAAAGCTATGTTGCCAAGGTTGATGTGTTCTTGTACTTTGCACAGATTACACCACTACATGCTTCATGGTCATTTAATATATCTGTTTTGAAGGTTTTGTGTTGAGTGCTGATATCTATTGTTTGTTTGGTAAATATGGCTGAATAGTTTGCTCCGATGGCTTTGAACTCCAGTATAGTTTGCCTTAGAAGAAATGAAGATGCACCATTAGATGAGATATTTATATTATCTATTATTCTATAGATCAAAATGTAAATTACCTTTTTATTTGAAATATCACATCTATTATACATATTTTAATAGAGAAACAATGATTTTATTTTGTTGTAAAACATATATCATTTTCAGTACTGACCTTTGTTCGGTCTCCATCAAATGCAATAATATAAAGATTAACCACATATAAAATTATCTGAAAATGCCACGTAGTTGAATTTGATGTAAATACAGAATTGTGTATTATGGGATAGGAAATATCATAGTCAATAATTGTATATTTTTATTTAACTTATTTGGCCAAATTCTTGAAACACCTTGGCAATACCTCAATCAACATTTTATTTGTTACACAGGTGATAATACAAAATGGCTGCCTCCATCTTAAATCTGTGCAGTTAACTAAGATTCTTTGTGAGTATTGTTTGCGGAACAATATTTTGCTGGTTAGTCACATTAGAAACATTTAAATACATGAAGGGAATCAAAACAGTACAGGTAGGAGAGTATAGAACAGTCTCTTTAAAAGAAGAGAAACTGCCACAAGTGGGCATAGTCTTCCAGCGAAAGTGGTTACTACAGTAATGGTATTTTCCCATGCATGGGATAGGCATAAGACTATTCTAGACATGAGATACATCCAGGGGCTAATTACATTTTTTGGGCATCCTAGATGGGTTGAATGGTTCTTTTTTGCCAACACTTTCTATGTTTCTATAATGATTTGATAGTAGATTTTTTGTTTTGTTTTTTAGATTATAATTTAATTGGAAGGTGTTAATACATCAAACTTACTGTCTCATAACATGTGATTTCAAAACCTACACTGTGTAAGTGAATTCAATGGACAAAATAGGTCACATTCAAAAATAAAAATAATATATGTTAGGACTAAAGGAATCACTGTTCGTTTCAATGCATGTGTTTCAAAATCCCTCCCAGTGACAATTTTGATATATAGCAAAGGTACCCCGAAGAACTGCTATATGAAGATACAACATGTCAAGGTTTAGCAAACAACAGGGGGAGATGGAAAATTAAATAAACTATGAATAATGTCACATAATGCAAGCACAAGTTACAGCATTCTTTACGTTTGTCCTACGGGATGTAATGAGGGTAGATAATATTATGATAAATATTAGATAGACTTTGATCATCCTACTTATTTTTTTAGGGGCCAGAGAAATGGTGAATCCATAGAGGTCTATGTAGAATAACCCAAAAGTAGGCATTTGTCTGTCCTTGGACTACTTACTATAAGTCTTATTTGTAACGCCCTCTCCCTACAAGGAGGGGGATAACTTAAAGCGGAGGTGGCTATCTCCACCTCCTGCATCTCTACTAGAACCATCTGCTGACATCTTTTGAGATTTTTTTTTTGGCACCAATTTTAGGAATTCTATTCATATGAATGGAATGCTGAAACGAAAATAATGGACGAATCTTGTCAGACATAAATGCGTCGGTTTACGAAATTTGTTTCACACTAATTTAATTTGCATCCAAAAGGACGAAAATGAAACAAAAAAATGGCGACTATAGTGACTATAGCTGGTTACCATTGGTAACCATTTCTGACACTACCTCCATGAAACTCACAGATATGTCAGGTGTCAATCCATTATCCAAAAATTTGAATAATGGATTAGCCACTTAACCCTTTCTGTGCACCTCAACTGCTGAAAGGATTCAACCCATTTATAAGAGAATATTATGTCTTAACCTTTTCTTACCTACATTTGCAATCCAAATAGGCAAATACTTTCCTTTGGAATGTGTGTGTTCTTTTGGAACTTATGTAGCTCAGATATATTATTCCACTGTGCTTTCCCTATACAATAAAACATGACATTAAAAAATGGGAGGTTTCCAGTAGTATTTTCAGTGAAATACTCCAAACGTTCCAAATTCCCCTTCCACATGTTTCTATAAGTCTAAACTAAATGGGAAGCATTTTGCTAGAGGTGAGCAATGCTTTTCCATTTTATAGTCTATCATTTATTTATATACCCCCCTCCCCAGTCCCTTATAGCATGCTGTATTTTCCATGTGCATAAGAGACCAATTAGCCAGCAAGAGGGATCCTGCAGGAATGGCTCCTCTGGCCGCAAGGTGTATGACAGCTCCTGTGAAATGCTAAAGAATTTGGGGTTAATGGGATACCGTCAATGCCAGGATATATTAAACAGAACAATATTAATGGTTACAGAGCCCTATTGTGTTGTGTGTGTGTCAGCTCCTCAGGCATAGACAGAGACAGCCCTCTGGGACCTCAGTGCCCACACTGGCTGTGATGATTGACACAGGACTTTTTACGATGTTGTGCTATCCTATCAGCTGGGGACACGGCTGACACTGGTACACGAGAGAAGTAATTTCTTTGCTAATTGCTTCTTTAACAGGTCTTCACGTGAGCTGCTGATTATCAAGAAAAACAGAGCAAGTCACCTTCCAATGTCGACGCATAATTCACTTGACGGATTTAGCAGTCAGTGTTTCAGAAGAAGGCTGTGATTTGGGGACAGTCCCCATGCTAATGGGACATGGGGCCATCCAGAAGATTTAAAGGAGCAGTGAGACTCCTTTTTTTCTCTCCTTGGGATCACATGAGACAATTGAAGATCTGGCCCATTGCTCACTCTGTTATAGTCCTGACACAGTAATGGGCACATATTGTCAGCACACATGGTTCAGCACTGAACACATCCCCATCCATTCCAACAGCATCAACAATCAATACAAGGTGTCTGTATCAGAAACACTGGATTCACTATCCATTAAAAACAAACACAAAATGACTTTAAAGATGCAGTCTAAACTATTTTTTTTTTTGTTATTTTGATTTGGTGGTGCACGTGGGATTAAACATGGTATATGTTTGCAAGCTCAATTATGAGCATACAATCAAGATAACCTTCCACCCCCTGGATCACTTTGGAATATAAGGATGCACCCTCACAAATGTCCACACCCGGCAATTGAAAATATTAGCGGAAGCACTCTGCATGCATGATGCTGACATCCTGCACACACATATTGGGCATCTCCCTAGGAGCCCTCTAACTGGCTCAAAAGAGCATCTGAAATAATTTCTGAAGATATCTGAAGATGTAATCATGGGAGGAAAATCCCTGGGAGAAAGTCTGAAAAGGGAAACATTTTGAGATTTTAAAAAAAACGTATGCATATGTATTTTAAAAGTAGGTGCTGTAAACACAACTTCCCTTTTCAGACTTTCTTCCAGAGATTGTTCTTCTACTTAAGAATTGCCCATTAATGGGTTCCTTCATTTGGGTATCTCTGGTTGGGTTATCACCTCTTGTTTAACCCTTCCAGGACGGTAGGATGTTCTAGTCCGCGACCAGGGGCCAGACACACAAAACTCTTTTTTTTTTGTGTACTTTCGTCCTTGCGGATGAAACTATCGTGCGACGTTAAGGGGTTAAAGAAACCTCTGGTAGTAATTAGTGCATCGTCCAAAACATAAACAAGTGGTACTGTCAGAAATTAATAGTAATATGTTTATTTATTTTGCAATGAAATCGAAACATAAACGCTCATTAGCGGATGTTATGTCCTTGTGCAAATAAAGGGTGATGAACTCTGGCTCTCGGGGGCTGCAGACCCACTGGATTTCCACACACCACTTAGCATGTTACTCTATGACAGACCATGTTAATGGTTTGATTACAGACTAATTAAAGAGAGCCTAAAACTCTAGCAGGGTTCTGACACTCAAGGATACAGTCTGCCACCCCTGCTTTTAATGAGTTTAAAGCACATTGAGGCTCACCGAATGCACTGCATGTCTATTTTTGCTTCCGCTAGAAACTATATGGCTGAGATGTAACTACTTAGTGGTAAAGTGTGCCTGGTATGGTATGAAAACTGTCACATTAGGATAATAATCCTGTAAGAGGGAATAGCAGGGACAGGACAAGTGAATTTCAAACTTAAGGCCAAGCTAGTCGAGCTAGAAAAATTAAAAAAAAAAATTTCAACTTGGCTACTTTGGTTTTAATTTTGAAATTCTCTTGTCCCCTAGTTGCACGTGTAAAACAGACGTGGATCTTCCCAGTGAAGGCCGGCTGGAGGGTGACGGGGTAAGAGTTCTAAGTTAATCATGGATAGCGCTTTCCTCTTGCATCATGATAAATGTGTGTCATATACAGACTGTGTATCTCTTCAACAGCAGAAAGAGACCCCTTGTTTTTAAATATAATTAATAGATCTGAACTAGTTAGCCAGTCGTCGACAAGATAAGCCTGCAGGCTCCAGTCAAATTCTGTGCAAAGTGCGTAATCAGCCAGAAGGTTTTATTGGTCTCCATGGTAACTGCTCCACATTTAGAACGTTGCCCCAGACTTACTCCTTGTTGAATATTTAGCTAATAATGCTCATTTTATTCCATCTTTTTTTCCATACCCAAACTGCTGAATGCACATTAACTTTTTGAAATAAAATAAATATTTAGAGAAATACATTAAATCAGCACAGTGCAGATTATTTATAATGCTCCGGCCAAGCAGATTTCTAGCTATAAGGTCTTCTATGCAGAGCTAGCCCATTGTAGACCGTAGCTGGTGAAATGTTACTACACTTCTCTTTAGCATTTTATTGATCAATAATACATTAATGTCATCACAAGCCTGAACAGCCTTCAAACAAATTGGCCTGAGATTAATTTATATGTAATCATATGTCCAATAAGAGTAAATAGCATCCACGGTCTGATTACATTTATCTAATGCACTTCCTAGAAATGTGCACTGCAAGGGTTTTTTTGGCTCTCTGAATCCTTTATGGAATATGTAATAGAAAATTGTCTCCATTGACGAATTAACCTGCGCGAGGAGTGCAGTCGTATATGACCAGCATGATCTTAAGGGAGTAGAGATCTGCTAAAACCCAAGTGTAATAGTGATGAAACATGAGAATATTGTCTCAAATCTATTCACTAGAATTCGAGCAGACTCATCCGTCTCTTGGTTCCTCATCTCGACCTTGAAAAATGGTATTCACTAACATTTTTAATAGGTCAAGAAGGTTGAGACTATGTCAAACTCAGCATCTGTGTTTGGAGGTCAAGTTTGACTTAGTTTCAAAGTCGACCTCCAAAGCTGACCTCCTCTAATTTTTCTCAAATGTTAGTGAATAGACTTTTTGAGTCTGGCCCTCCTCACTTTTTCTTCCAGAAAGTTTGAATTTGTTATTAAAAAGTGTTTTAGGAATGCTAATTTTAATACCAAGAGCTTTAAAGAGAGACCTGAAATCAGTTTTAAATCAAGCAGAAAACCGAAAAACAAGCCCATCCAATTGCCCGCTTCAAACAGGCCTAAAATAAAAGTATCCAAGCTCCATTGAAGGAATAGCAACCTTATACACTTTTGAATTTCTAGATTGTACTCTGTAAAGCTCCTTTAATCAAGACAAATGTTACCAACCTCCTATTTACGAGTCTGCATTAAGTCTAATTTGTTGTCACGTGACCATCACGTGCCCACAAGAGAGGACAGTAACAGGTTGGAAAACTATTTACATGGCATCACACAAAGAGCAATACACACTTCTTCATATTTTTTCCTGTATAAAGATTTTTTAAGAAAGACTATAATGACAGACCTGCTGAATTTTATTAGTTTAGCATGCTAGTGCACTTAGCTAATGTGTTGTCTAGGTGAAACAACACCTTAGATAAGGACTTGTCAGCATCATGCAAAAATACCCTCACAAATGTCTGCCTGCTCATTTATAAATCACTTTTGGAATCCTTACAACTTGTTTTCGAACCCGGGCAGATTTCAGAAAAGAAATTAGTGAATTCCTCTGATATGCCAAATTCCATCGTAAGTAGGCTGAAATCTATTTTGTTTCAAATAATGTTACAACTGCTTAGAAAATACTCTAGATTGTAAGCATGTGTGCTTACCTCATGTATCTCAAGCTTGTGTGCTCACCTCATGTATCTCAAGCTTGTGTGCTCACCTCATGTATCTCAAGCTTGAGTGCTCACCTCATGTATCTCAAGCTTGTGTGCTCACCTCATGTATCTCAAGCTTGTGTGCTCACCTCATGTATCTCAAGCTTGTGTGCTCACCTCATGTATCTCAAGCTTGTGTGCTTACCTCATGTATCTCAAGCTTGTGTGCTCACCTCATGTATCTCAAGCTTGTGTGCTCACCTCATGTATCTCAAGCTTGTGTGCTCACCTCATGTATCTCAAGCTTGTGTGCTTACCTCATGTATCTCAAGCTTGTGTGCTCACCTCATGTATCTCAAGCTTGTGTGCTTACCTCATATATCTCAAGCTTGTGTGCTTACCTCATGTATCTCAAGCTTGTGTGCTCACCTCATGTATCTCAAGCTTGTGTGCTTACCTCATGTATCTCAAGCTTGTGTGCTTACCTCATGTATCTCAAGCTTGTGTGCTCACCTCATGTATCTCAAGCTTGTGTGCTTACCTCATGTATCTTAAGCTTGTGTGCTTACCTCATGTATCTCAAGATTGTGTGCTTACCTCATATATCTCAAGCTTGTGTGCTCACCTCATGTATCTCAAGCTTGTGTGCTTACCTCATGTATCTCAAGCTTGTGTGCTTACCTCATATATCTCAAGCTTGTGTGCTTACCTCATGTATCTCAAGCTTGTGTGCTCACCTCATGTATCTCAAGCTTGTGTGCTCACCTCATGTATCTCAAGCTTGTGTGCTTACCTCATGTATCTCAAGCTTGTGTGCTTACCTCATGAATCTCAAGCTTGTGTGCTCACCTCATGTATCTCAAGCGTGTGTGCTTACCTCATGTATCTCAAGCTTGTGTGCTCACCTCATATATCTCAAGCTTGTGTGCTTACCTCATGTATCTCAAGCTCGTGTGCTCACCTCATGTATCTCAAGCTTGTGTGCTTACCTCATGTATCTCAAGCTTGTGTGCTCACCTCATGTATCTCAAGCTTGTGTGCTTACCTCATGTATCTTAAGCTTGTGTGCTTACCTCATGTATCTCAAGATTGTGTGCTTACCTCATATATCTCAAGCTTGTGTGCTCACCTCATGTATCTCAAACTTGTGTGCTTACCTCATATATCTCAAGCTTGTGTGCTTACCTCATGTATCTCAAGCTTGTGTGCTCACCTCATGTATCTCAAGCTTGTGTGCTCACCTCATGTATCTCAAACTTGTGTGCTTACCTCATGTATCTCAAGCTTGTGTGCTCACCTCATGTATCTCAAACTTGTGTGCTTACCTCATGTATCTCAAGCTTGTGTGCTCACCTCATGTATCTCAAGCTTGTGTGCTTACCTCATGTATCTCAAGCTTGTGTGCTTACCTCATGTATCTCAAGCTTGTGTGCTCACCTCATGTATCTCAAGCTTGTGTGCTTACCTCATGTATCTTAAGCTTGTGTGCTTACCTCATGTATCTCAAGATTGTGTGCTTACCTCATATATCTCAAGCTTGTGTGCTCACCTCATGTATCTCAAACTTGTGTGCTCACCTCATGTATCTCAAGCTTGGGTGCTTACCTCATGTATCTCAAGCTTGTGTGCTTACCTCATATATCTCAAGCTTGTGTGCTTACCTCATGTATCTCAAGCTTGTGTGCTCACCTCATGTATCTCAAGCTTGTGTGCTCACCTCATGTATCTCAAGCTTGTGTGCTCACCTCATGTATCTCAAGCTTGTGTGCTCACCTCATGTATCTCAAGCTTGTGTGCTTACCTCATGTATCTCAAGCTTGTGTGCTCACCTCATGTATCTCAAGCTTGTGTGCTTACCTCATGTATCTCAAGCTTGTGTGCTCACCTCATGTATCTCAAGCTTGTGTGCTTACCTCATGTATCTCAAGCTTGTGTGCTCACCTCATGTATCTCAAGCTTGTGTGCTTACCTCATGTATCTTAAGCTTGTGTGCTTACCTCATGTATCTCAAGATTGTGTGCTTACCTCATATATCTCAAGCTTGTGTGCTCACCTCATGTATCTCAAACTTGTGTGCTCACCTCATGTATCTCAAGCTTGGGTGCTTACCTCATGTATCTCAAGCTTGTGTGCTTACCTCATATATCTCAAGCTTGTGTGCTTACCTCATGTATCTCAAGCTTGTGTGCTCACCTCATGTATCTCAAGCTTGTGTGCTCACCTCATGTATCTCAAGCTTGTGTGCTTACCTCATGTATCTCAAGCTTGTGTGCTTACCTCATGAATCTCAAGCTTGTGTGCTCACCTCATGTATCTCAAGCGTGTGTGCTTACCTCATGTATCTCAAGCTTGTGTGCTCACCTCATGTATCTCAAGCTTGTGTGCTTACCTCATGTATCTCAAGCTTGTGTGCTCACCTCATGTATCTCAAGCTTGTGTGCTTACCTCATGTATCTCAAGCTTGTGTGCTCACCTCATGTATCTCAAGCTTGTGTGCTTACCTCATGTATCTTAAGCTTGTGTGCTTACCTCATGTATCTCAAGATTGTGTGCTTACCTCATATATCTCAAGCTTGTGTGCTCACCTCATGTATCTCAAACTTGTGTGCTTACCTCATATATCTCAAGCTTGTGTGCTTACCTCATGTATCTCAAGCTTGTGTGCTCACCTCATGTATCTCAAGCTTGTGTGCTCACCTCATGTATCTCAAACTTGTGTGCTTACCTCATGTATCTCAAGCTTGTGTGCTCACTTCATGTATCTCAAACTTGTGTGCTTACCTCATGTATCTCAAGCTTGTGTGCTCACCTCATGTATCTCAAGCTTGTGTGCTTACCTCATGTATCTCAAGCTTGTGTGCTCACCTCATGTATCTCAAGCTTGTGTGCTTACCTCATGTATCTCAAGCTTGTGTGCTTACCTCATGAATCTCAAGCTTGTGTGCTTACCTCATGTATCTCAAGCTTGTGTGCTTACCTCATGTATCTCAAGCTTGTGTGCTCACCTCATGTATCTCAAGCTTGTGTGCTTACCTCATGTATCTTAAGCTTGTGTGCTCACCTCATGTATCTCAAGCTTGTGTTCTCACCTCATGTATCTCAAGCTTGTGTGCTCACCTCATGTATCTCAAGCTTGTGTGCTCACCTCATGTATCTCAAGCTTGTGTGCTCACCTCATGTATCTCAAGCTTGTGTGCTTACCTCATGTATCTCAAGCTTGTGTGCTTACCTCATATATCTCAAGCTTGTGTGCTTACCTCATGTATCTCAAGCTTGTGTGCTTACCTCATGTCTATCTCTTTTTGTTTAAGTTCAGGGGAATCCTGCTAGTCCAGGGGCATCCAATGTATTCCAATCTGACAGCAAGGTGTGGCCCAACTGACTTCACTGCTCTTTCTCATTGGTTCTGTAAATGTATGGTTTTGCTTGAATTAAGCCGATTTAAACTATTGTGAAGTTGCTTTTGTGTAACTGCTAAAAAGCCAAACATTTTTAAATAGATTAATGTGCCCCAAAAATCATATGCTTTTCTTATTACATGCCCCAACACGAACCCCCAACAAAGTCGGTAACTTTGATTTCTGCCCTGTACTAAGTGCTGTATAAATTGTTTGAGCTTTATAAGTACATTTTAATAAAATGTTAACTTATCAAAGAAATTAACTTTCTTGGCTCCTTGATGAGTTGTACTCTACTGATTAGTATATTTTATGGGTGGAAGGTCCCCTCTGCAACAAAAAAGCCATGAGAAATGTCATGTCAGGTCACTTATAATTTAGCACTGTAGAAAAGCGAATCGCGTCAGTTGTGTCGTTTTACCCCACGAGCTGTTGTAATTTTTTCACACTAAAGCACTTTTCTTCTTCCATGGATTTTGGAGTGTTGATTTTGTAGTTTTTGGTGATTATGATTCCTTTAAATCCAAATGCAAACAACAACAATAGATTGGCTTGTCATGATCTGAATGAACACACGTGTATGATAGCTACAGTGTTGTAAAAAAAAAAAACATGCAGAAATACATCCTGCTTGTGTATATATTCTAGGATCTGACAAGGAAACACATCTCTACGAACAGACCTTCTGCAGGAGAACACCTCAGAAGGTAAATTATTAAAACACCAGACAACGAATCAAGCTGATAATGTACACATCTTGTGTGATACTGCGAGTCACATTTGAATGGGATGCAGCCATGCAGTTCTAATGTCGGGTGGCTGATCCCTGAGGGTGTAGGTGGACGCTTCTGTAGCTGCTTAAAATACAATCTGTAGTTTAGCCTGCCGTCGCTTCCGCTTAGTCTGAAGTTGAGAAATATTTCCTTTGTTGCAAAAACCTGTTTGGTTAAACGAGCTGTACACTTAATGTCTTCTCTAAACATCTAAACAAATGTATTCATGCAGAATTGTTTCCACGGGAACTAACTGCTTTTTCATGTTTTCTATGATATATTTTATGAGGCCTGGTCCAGGCACGGTCCTTGGGGCACAAAAGATTTCCAAAGTAGTAAACACAGTGCTGCATGTCCACACCTATATATCCATCATCTAGCATTAATAGCCAGTTTACGGTATATACGCAATTTGGAGATTATTTCCATTCAAATGTTTCTCTTACAAATTCTTGTTTTTTGTAGTTTATTTGCAGTTCCCTTGGAAGTTTAGTTTTACTGAATAGCCCCTATGTTTCTCATCCTATTATTTATTCATGTGTGTGGTTGTGTGTCTTTCTGGACCTCAGCTAAGCCCTGATGGACCGAATGATGGTCTATGTCAAAACAGTCTGGCGTGTCCTGGTAGCCTGGTCTCCTTACACATCTTTTTTCTTATAGCTCCAGTGTGGATAACGTCATCTGCTGTCCACTTTTCTAACCACCCTATGAGTATGAATGACTTTGTACAAAGCAACGCGAGTGAGTAGGTGGACCTTAGAACACTGGCACTTCTATGTCTGACGAAAATGGACAAAATTAATAGTTGGAGTTCTAGTCCCCAAATGTTGGTGTGGCTGAACATAAAGTAGGAAGGACTAAACATTAGTTCTCTCATCTGGGCAAGAGTGACCTAACATGGAGGACCCCGAGCATGTCCTAGCAGGCCACTGAGTTCTGTGATTGCCTCAAAGGTTTTTTTATTTTATGACACTTACGACACCGTGTGATTTTCTAAAATTAACTTATCAAAAAAAAGCAAAGCGAAATGTTAACTACCTGCAGAGTGCAGTAGTAAAATAGATTTCCTTTTAAACTATAAATTATGTCACACAGCGAAGGAATATAATGTGTGTGGTCTTCGGAAGTTGAAAGCATTCATGTGATCAATTCAATTTATAGCCTGCTTTCATTGGAATACCATTAAAAGACCAGAGTATTGGCTGATGGAATTAGATTAATTAATATCCTATCCAACTGGGCCGGGCATAAATAGCAAACACTTTTCGAGTACATTGAACCGCAGTGGTTTGCGTTCAGGGTAGCACGAAGAAAAAACTTACACTGGATATTGAATAAATTAATAGTCTCTGTTAAATTGGGGCTACGCACCACAAGGTTAACAGACTGTACATGTATAATAACTGGCTTAATGTCTTTGTAATTTCAAAGAATAATTTTCAAAATTATTAAAAGTCTTTCATTGTATCAGGTGTAGCCTACAGTGAGTTATACGGCTGGTGTTTAATGACAATAAGTGTAAAAAGACAACATCATTGGATAGAACGTGTAGTAGACCCTCCAGTGACAATAGCAAAGTCTGACGCCACACAGGGAATTCAGAATACCTGAGATGAGGTTTGATGAGTCTAATGACTAATTTAAGTAAGTAAATAACTCTTATGGGGCTATTTGCTAAAAAGTGAGTTGAGGTGAGTAGCAGGTGAGTTGAGATGAACATTTCATCTCACCAATTCATCTATACATTGTGCAGGAACAAACCGGATGAGTTCAATTAGCGGGGGAACTAACCAAGTTTGTTCCTACACAATGTATAGCTGAATTCATCTCACCTCAACTCACCTGCTATTCACTTCAACTCACCTGCTATTCACGTCAACTCAACTGCTATTCACTTCCACTCACCTGCTATTCACTTCCACTCACCTGATACTCACTTCAACTCACCTGATACTCACTTCAACTCACCTGCTATTCACATAAACTCACCTGCCACTCACCTTTAAAGAATAGCCCCATGAGAGCTTGCAATGGACATACTAGATGGCTTCTTATGTGCAGCCACAAGTTGTGTTTATAAGGTAGAAAAGGCAGCATGGTAAACCTAGATGCTCCACAATAACAGGAAATCCTCAATACTTCAGAAGATTGTAGAAAGAGTGCTAGCTCTGCATGTCTTTACCTTTTTAATATATACACAGAAACACATGGACATGGCTCACCTAGAAGGTGGGTCAATGATAGAAGAGATGGGACATTATGATCAGGGATAGAAGAGATGGGACATTATGATCAGTGATAGAAGAGATGGGACATTTCTCCAGCATGTCTATTATATCAGCTCTGTTACTCTGGGGGCAATTTACTAAAAAATGTGAGTTGCAGGGCAGTTGAGGTGAGATGAACATTCCATCTTATCACTCTAGCTATACATTGATTCTGGGACAGACCTGGTGAGTTTCCCCCCTCTAACCAAAATCTATTGTCCCTGTTTACTGTATAGCTAAACTGGTTTGATGACATGTTCATCCCACTTTTTAGTGAATATCCTACTGTGTCACAAAGACCGCATTTGGACGGTGAATGAAGAGAATAAAGAAAACTATATATATATATTGTGTTAGAATAACTGCCAACAAATGCATCAAATAAGAGAAAAATGTGTTTCAAATGTGTCTCGAGTGGTTCTAGCTTACGACATCATCGATATGCAAATGAACAACTTTCAATGTCTAATTTGAATAGACACATTTAAAGCACATTTCTTTCTTAATCCATGCCTTTGCATGAAATAATGCTAACGCAACATACCTAACATGTTTTAATTCTCTACATTCACAGTGGAAGCATTGCTTAGGTAACGGAGTGGGTTGAACTCAGAGAGAGGCTACAGTGAACTATGACTCCCACGGACTCCAGGTTACCAATACACCGGTTACAATTCACAGCAGACACATTCCTGCATCTTTTGTTCCCTCCAGCGCAAGGAACAAAGCTGGGCTCGCTCCTGCATTGCCGTATGGGTTAAAATCTGAGCTAACGCTAGTGTGTACAGTAAACAGACAGCCGGCACCTGTGCGAAATCTGGACACTCTCCACTCCAGACACTGTGTTGATGGAGGACAACAGTTTCCTATCTGTCTGTAAAAATATTGAAGGTTCATTTACGAGGACCTCAAAGCAAAACTGATACATCTGTGTAATCATTTTCTCCTTAATTAGCAATCTGCATATTACATCCTTATGGGTATTTAGCACATTTCCAGTGAGATTCGCACATTTTTTGTTTCACACAGGTTGCTTCCCCCTAGAAAGAAAACTGTGATATTTGTTTTCCGAGCACCTGCGCTATTTACTGCGCTCCTAATGTAAACTTGGAGCGCTAACGCCAACATCTGTCTCTTTAACAGATGCCATTGATCACCCCTGGTAAGTGCGGAGGCTTCTGGGTTTTAAAAATAAATAAATAGAATAAAGCCAGAGAGGATGAGATTTCTTTCCAAGTAACACCAAAGTTTGATGGAGATGTGTGCAATTAATGCTTCTACCAGCTCGCAAAGCAACTAATTTAAAAAAAAAAAAAAAAAAAAAAAAAAACGTGCTACAGGATGGCTCCCATCCCTGATTTATTTATAAAATAATATATAAGAGCATATAAAGGGGAAAGACAAGTTTCCGCTGTGCCATATCCTATTCCTTGGTTCTTGAGCAGAAGAGCCAAAGTTAGTTTTTTTGGAGTGACATTAACGGTTTTGGATATTTAAGAATTACAAATATATATATATTGATATCTTTGTAGTAGCTTTTAAACGTCTCCCAGAATCCCGCAGGAGGAGGAAATGTCAACATTCTGACATGCTTCTAAAGATCACATTAAAAATATGGACTGCAAAAAGTATTGTTTTTAAGGCTCTATCTACCTTGAAAGCTGTGCTTGATGGAGTATTTGTATCAAGTTGCTTCCGTTTATTATTCTCGGTGTTCTTTGTGTTGTCTGGTTACCTTGTTGTCTGAATTTAATACATCTGCTTGTAACTGATGTAAGGGACGGGATCAATAATTATCAAACCAGGTCCACATCCCATGCCTTTGGCCAGGCTGGCTGCTGTGATTAAAATGTCCTTTTAGAGAAAACACTATGTTCCTATTTAAGAGAAAAGGCAGGTTTAATTTATACACTTTTGTCTGATGGCTCTATTTACAACTATATTAGAAAGCGAATAAAATGATTAAATCTAGTGGTAGAGTTGGGGGACTTTTTTAAGTTTTGATTGCCGAGAACACAAACAAATCAGTTAGATTAAGTTGTACACATATATAATATATACATGTATATATATATATATATATAGACACACTACCATTCAGAAGTTCGGAATAACTTATGGGTCTATTCACTAAAATGTGAGATTAGCTTGAAGAGGTCGACTTTCATTTTGAGGCTAAATCAAACCAAATTTGGCTAAGTCTCGAAATGAAAGTCGACCTCAAAAGTCGATTTTTAGTGAATAGACCCGATCGAAATATCCTTGTTTTTGAAAGGAAAAAGGAAATTGTGTCCAATAAAATTAAAATGGATCAGAAGTGTAGACTTTGTGAATGTAAAAGATTATTCTAATGGGATGTCTACATAGGCCACAGAGGCCAATTATCGGCAGCCATCGCTCCTGTGTAACAAGGGCACATTGTGTTACCTAATCCAAGTTTATCATTTTAAAATTGAACATCTTGACAGTATTTCCTAATCATTTTGAAACTCATTTTCATGGAAAAGAAGGAAATTCCTAAGTGACCCCAAACATTTGAAAAGTAGTGTATAATATATATATATATATATATATATATATATATATATATATATATATATATAGAGAGAGAGAGAGAGAGTTAAATCTTGTTTTCCTTTATCTACTTTTGCTTTA
Source organism: Pelodytes ibericus (assembly GCA_036172795.1). NCBI lineage: Eukaryota > Metazoa > Chordata > Amphibia > Anura > Pelodytidae > Pelodytes > Pelodytes ibericus. The sequence goes on from CM069861.1 coordinate 21,009,472, forward strand.
GAAGACATGTTACATTTGGAAAGTATTTGTGTACATTGTACTGTACATTTTTGGTGCACAGCACACAGTATTTATAATATATTAATACTAATTTGTAGAATTGAGGGGATTTGTAATTGTAAAGTATTTGCAAGTGCTAATATCATTTAGGTCTAAGTTCCAAAGAAAGGAATGCTACTCGGTGAAAATGAATGCTATGTATATCATAAAAGATCTTGGTACGTGATAGGGGTAGACTCCAGATGCTGTGAACTATATGTCCCATAATGCTCTTATAGCCGTAATGCTGGCACAAGCATCGACGGAAATGTAGTCCTCAACATCTGGCATGCCGAAGGCTTCCTACCCAGCTCTATGGCATGGTCTGTACTGTCAGAGAATCAGTTCATAACCCATTTTAAACTCAGGAAGCCTGACCTAATCAGCCTCACGCCATCAGAAACATGCAAATTAAAACCTCTGCTAAAATATTAATAAAGTGGGATTTTTCACACTTTAATATCCATCACTGTACAGCATGCACTGTCACATCCACACATGGTGTGAGAAAGGTGTTAATGTCCCTTTAACTGTAAAGTCTCCTAATGTGTCTTGACTAGAGGGAATAGAAGTGAAGCACAAATGATTAGCAGTTTCACCAGACACTCCATGTTCAGCAGCATTCTATAAATATAATTATGTATTGCTCTGGCTCTGTCTTATACTTGAGCCCTGATGATACATATAATTCCATAAAACTATGGGGGTCATGTACTAAACAAGGGCAGTGGGGAAAAAACTAGGTAAAACATGAGTAAGGAGCAATTTGGGACTATTTGTAACATTCTGCGCTGGGTTTCCCTGATTTGCGCCTCTTCTGTTAATTCCTATTTAGCGTGCATTTTTCCAATTGCGCTAATAAATTGCGATTAGATTTGCGCACAATAAAGAGTTTTGCAAATATTTTGTGAAAAATAATTCTTATTTGCGTGTGAAAATCACACCAGCTTTTAGCGAGTGCTATCAAAAGAGGTAGAAAAAATATTCGCAAAATCACCTGGTTTTATTCTCAATTATGCCTATTTTTATTCGCAATTTGCTCGTATGTACTATTTGAGTGTTACATGTTTAGTACATTGCAATAGAAGCAAAGTGCAAAAATAATTTTGCATTTACATATATTTGCGTTTTTTTAGTACATGCCCCTCTATGACTCCTATCTATGTGCTCCACTGATATACGAGTCTATTCACTAAAATTTGAGAATCGCTCAAGAAGGTCAACTTTCGGCACTCGAGTTTGACTTAGTCTCAAAAATAGCTTCAATCATTTAGCCTCCCATCACTTTCAATGGGGACAATTCTAACCTGTTTTTTTTTTTTTTTTTTTTAAAAACTCCGGAGCCTACTTTTACTTAGTCTCAAAATGAAAGTCGACCTCCAAAGTCAACCTCCTTGATCTGTTCTCAAATTTTAGTGAATAGTCCTATCTGACTTTTATGTCAAATAATAATAATGTTCTCCTTTTAGGAGACTTTCCAATGTTTAATGTGGGAGAATCTTATTGTAGGCTTGACAGAAAATACTGAACAGGGAATAATTAGTACCTTTCTATGCATGCTCTAAACATGTGGACACCAGACACGGATCCCCAATCCAACCTTCACGGAACTAGGAAAAGTTTTCCTTTTTTTTTTTTCTAGGCTTCACAGAAATTTAGAACTTTTTATAGGTTTTACTAACTGTTTTTAAAACTGTTTTTGTTTTGTTTTTTAAACTGGATGGGATTTGGGTATGAGTAGGGAATCAGTAGAGTAGCGAAATAGTATCCAATGTCACACTCATATTGCCTCTGTACAATGTATAAGATCTAAATAGGACATCTATGAAACCAACTTAAAACAAAATTGATGGTGCCGGACCTGGGCGTATAAGATTTCCACTGTTTTGGCCTAAATCCACATCCAGCAAGGCACACTCTGTAACCCTTTAACCCTTAATTAACTCTCCAGAGGAAAGATGGGGTTTATCTTTCTGGTACGCTAAATGTTAACCACACCGGAACAGAAGATAACAAATATGTTTGAACTTCAATGACCTGCCCTCTTGCAAGAAAACCTGCCCTTGTTAGTTTCATTAAATGTACGCACATTTGAGAGCATCAATCTGGGAATAGAAGCTATACTCACATATTCTTTTATTCAGTGGGTTTCTTTTTCTTTTCTTTTTAATTCATCATAATAATCTTTGTTTAGTGGATCTGCAACTCAAAGCAACAGCTAAAAGTTCCATATCTATTTCAAGCCATCAGACTACCTGCCGCTGACTTTCACGTGAGCAAAGCATGAAATCAATCGGATCAATATATATATATACGGACAAAAGAAATGTGTCGGCTGCAAACAAAATGCTTGAATAAATATTTGAACATAGAAACTACTGAATGACTGTATGAATGCATCCTGGGTATAGTCAGAGAGAGAAAGGCTTTTCTGAATACAATAATTAATTCAAACTTTTCCTGTTAACTCCTGAAGTACAATATCCTTTTGGGGGATTGTTTGTTACTTGTCTGTAATATCTCTATTTCTCATACAGTGCACTCATACACAAAGTACACTGGGTTTTTTTTTTTTGTTTCTTTGTTTTTTAAAGAAATGTAGGGCACCTTGTTTTCCTTCCTGACGTGCCAGGACTATCATCTGTTAAAGGGACACAGGGCTAACACAAATGTCAGATTCACTGAAATAATCAATTGTAACCAATGAATACAAACGGCACATAGGGGAAGCTTCCATTATTAAGATAGGATAACTGCAAACCTAAATTATCATAAAACAAATGTAAACACATATCTTTGTGTTGTATTATCTGAATTGCGAACAAATGCATAGATTACAAAACAAAATATATTTTAAATGTGTTTGGGGGAGTCTCTTGATTTTGGCAGTTAAATTACATGTTTCCCTTTGCATGTAGTTCATTAGGAGAAGAAAAGGGATAGTGATAAACACCACACACATATTTTAAAACACTTTTTTTTTTCCACACAACACATAGATGCAATTCTTATTCTCTATGCTCGTAGAATAAACAACGTTTAGGTGACACGGTCCCTTTAATATAATAAAGACAATGTTTTCCTTGCTGATCGTTCAGATAGGTACGCCCACAAAACCTGGTCTATCTGTTGTTAAAATAATCCCTTTCTGGTCCATGTGTCTTCTCCTCCGGAGACTGTTTCCTTTAGGTTAATACTATAATCACATATTTTTGGAAGACCATTTTATGAACATGTGATGTAGTGGGTTAATCCAACCGAACATTTTATGAAACGACCTATGTGAGGTTTGCTGATCTGTAACGATTATTAAAAGAGAAGTAAAACACTGAAGAAGATTACTCACCAAGAACAGAGTGCGGAAGCTGCTTAGATCTCCGAAGAATTCCTCCACGCTTACTGCTTTGGGATCAAAGGTGAAGTAGTCTCCTAAGTTATCATACAGCTTGCTCATGTTGTTGTACATGTTCGAAAGCTTCTCGTACTGCTCCCGGGCACGCTTAGCAAAGGCGTAAGTAGCTGTTAAGGAAAGCTTCTTCAAGAGGAACATGGACAAAGCCTAAGTAGCATGCATCTTCTCTACGTAAACAAAAAGATCTATTTCTAGGATAGAGGTAGAGAAAAGTGTAATCAAGTCTTAGCATATAATGCACCACTACTCAAAAAAAACAAACACTTTCAAAGAGTCATTCATCAAGACATAGTTGGGTTTAATTATTCTAGCAAATCTAAAGTCAGAAGTTAGGAATAACTTATATATCCTTCTCCTATCATCAGTATAGACAAGGAAGCAGGTAGAGATGTACTTTTGTATAGGACAGGTCTCTTTCATTTCTTCCGTGCTTGCTCCTTAGTGGCAACGTCTGAATGAGCCCAGGTGTGATGTCATATCTCATTGTTGCAGTCACAGTGAAAGAGCTAAGGAGGGATATTTGGCCTCTCTTCCTATGGAGCATCAGGTGTATCCTATTAAAAGGATGGACAGCAAAGGTTGGGAGACTTTTGTTGTGCATTCGTAATGACGACTAGCAACTCTCCAGCAGAATGGGCAATCGTTTGAGTAGGGTTAAGATTTGGGGTAATAGGTTTAGAAAAGAAATGAAGGTTAGCGTTGGGAGTGACCACAATTCCTCACTAGTGTTGGGATATTAACTTTTCAACATTATGAACCATTGGCGATGGTCACAGGACTTATTTATAGTCCAGATTAACAATAAACCACTACCAGCAATTCCTAATACATGGCAATAAGGGACCTCGTAACATTTTCCAATGCACTATGGGATTCCATTATTGTTAGGAACAACTGCAATATAGGATGCAAAAAAAACAGTGCTACTAACCTAAGCAATAATATTGTATTATAAATATAAGGGATACACACAGACACATACACTGCAAGCAGGACTTGTATCTATTTTTATACACTGGGATATTACATATTTCTTGGTAACACTGTTGTGTTCCTTATTAATATTGAAAAGTCGCTTGACATAGTGAACATTTCTACATAGTACATTTAAACATGTTTTTGCACATGCTATGCAAATTATAGCATAATCTGATATACCAGATGGCATTCTGTAATTCTTTTTTTTTTTTTTTTTCTTATGCCCTTATGGAAGTTGATGATTTCAGGGAGGGTTTTTCAACCATGAATGATTACTTTAATTGCATTTAATATAATAATAAGAATAAAAAGGGAGATCTTACGAAAGCATAAAAGAATAATGATGATCTACTATTTAAGCTTTATTAAAATTACATCTAGAAAAAAAAGGCTAAGAATATAAAGGGTAGGAAAAGAGTGTGCTAATGTTTAAGAAAATAACTTTTGGAATTTACGTGACAAATGGCTGTTTGCAGATACATCCACTTGTCACGCAGTTATAAAATTCCGTTTAATCCCATACAATGTACAGCCATACATGCAAGACAGTGCTCTCCTAGGGAATCTCAACTCCTACGCGTTTCACGCCAAAACTCGTCGCTTTGTCAAAGCCTTATGCTCCCACAAGCTGCTCTCTCATCTTATTCATGTGCTGGCACTGTACCACTTTTCCCTTTTAAATGGCCCAGTTGGTAATACTTGATGTATTTCTATCCAATTGTCTTGCCTGTCTGTCAATCTCTATACCATATCTGTCAGTACGTTTGTCTACCAATCTATGTACTTTATCGATAATCGAATCCGTCTTGCATTTCTATGTTTGTCTATCTCTAATGATGTCAGGTGGGCTGAAGAAGTGGCAACAAGACCAACTAAATTGTTTCTTTCCCTCTTGGACCAACAGTTACCAGCCCTCCTCTGATTCCACATATCAACAGGCTTCACTGAAAAATCAAGAACAACAACAACAAAAAAAGATCCTTAATATTTTGTTTACTGCATTCCTATAAATGTCCCCTCAGTCAAAAGTGATGGTAATCCCAGAAAGTGTTCTCTATGATATCTTCTCTGAGCATGGCCTCCTTAGATAGGAAGGCAATGTGGACATCAAACAGGGCATCAGATTATGTCTGCCTCCCTCATCAATTAACTAATTAGAGGGAAAGGGGGGGGGGGGGTATGGTGCACAAATATTTCATAACTGTGGGCCATTTGTTCCAACATTGGCCAGACATTTAAATAAGTAGGATAAAGGGTTTGGTGCCTAAGGCTCCAAAAATTGGAGAAATAATGGCATATGTTTCTACTAACGACATTTCGCCAGCACTGCAATGGGCTCCGAGCACTTATCTACCGGAGACTCCAAGCAGCGCATTTCCAAAAATTCCAAACCGAATCCAGTTTGAGTGAATCAGTTCCATTCCCTTGATTTACAGAGTAATTCTACAATCAGCAGCTCTACATTCTTTAGAACAAAACTGCTTTAACGCTATGATGATTTTTCCAGTCCACCGTTACTTTTTCGCTTGCGGGTAATGTTAAAAGAACAAGAGGTAGTGGGCATGAAACAGTAGGTGCCCCGAGGGGGTGCATGATATGCAAATCCTAGCGTTGCCCACGGATTTGCAACATTGCCCATTTAGCTTTGAGTCATCTGAGATGAGAGTGCATGAGCAAAACAATACTATATATTTATGGCTTATGAAAAGGGCTCTTTCTAAGCTTCAAGCTACCTCACCCTGATGGCAAGTAGGGCATAGCAAATCGATATCGCATTCGCTCACATGATAAACAGAATACAAAAGCAACGTCTAAACTATAGCGCCGAAAGAGACACAATTGTGCAGTGCCTTGTAGGCTTGTGCCGTGCAGAAAAGGTTCGATGACTTTACAGCTCCTACAATTAATGTTGCAGAAAGAACAATTAATCAAAGAAAACGTCTAATAAAACTGACGTCTGAAACTCTTGCGAGGGCGCTTCGTCTCAAATTAGGAGATAAAAAAAAAAGGCATGAATATTGATGAACAACAAGGTTGTATCCTAGAGGTATTGTGCATCTCTCCTGCTCCCATTATACAGACTAGATCCCAGCCGCACGGAAAACATTACAGCAAAAGATGTTCTTATTAATCAGCTTAGTCAGTCTCAAAAGCTTCAAGCTCTTCTCTCTTTTTTTCTTATGACACTAATCTTTATAATATTCCTGATCCCAGGAGCTTGATACATCAGACTTTAAGGACTAACATGATCTTGTCATTATCTACTTAGTATTTGTTTTATGAGCATCTTCTGTGCACTTAGAAAATACTTTTCTACTTTTGTCTGCTTGTGCCCCATTCATTAAAGAGCAGGCAAGAGCCAAACAGCGAGAGTTGAGAATCAACCACATGGTGCGCGTGGGTTCATCCTTTCGGTTAAGACGTCTTTGTGTAACATCCCTTTTAGGCGGCGTATATATCATACAAGAGACTAAGCAGCTTTGTAGGGCATATTAGGATTTCCATCCAAACAACTGAAGACTTAGCACTTGAATAAAACAATCTACCAAATAAACTAATGGAAAGAAAATATCGTGCAAGTCAGTTCAAGATGGCTGCTTTGAACCAGGAATAGGCCCCAACATTGATCATGGGGGGACATTAACTGGTGACTGTGATGCACAATTTAATGATGTTCTATGGACCGTGCAGACTCACCTTTCTCTGTTTTGAGTTACATGTGTGCATGAGAACTCATAAACATACGTGCCAACACTGGCTGTCCTTAAAGCGGGAGATGTGGTGAACATTGGGGGAGGGGACATCTTAGGAGGAAGTGGTGATGTCAGTGTGCTGACATCACAAGACTGGATGGAACCCTGAGACACTTGGGAGGTATGTAATAATTACTTGTGCCAAAGCACCAATTTTATGAAGCAAATTACATTGAATAGGAGTCATAGCAAGTGCAAAGGTCAAACAGCAATGGCCAATATCCCAAATTATTCAGTACTAGGGGTGAGGTTTCTATTCTTCCAGTCTAATGCTGTGCCTTCAGTTCCTAAAATCACTATGCAATGTATAATCTTTCCTGGCTGCATGCCACACGACGGTAAAAGCAAACCAAAAACATAATATATGGTAATTCCATCTCTCTTTATTTCCTGCGTTTTACCTTCATCTCCAGTACAACATCTTCAATGCTTATTGACAGGAAGCAGCCAAGTAAAAAGGACAACTAGGATTACAAGTGTGGATGTGGGACAGCAAGGGGGGGGGGGGAGGAGGATAAACATTGTGCATCTCGAAAAGTAATACAGACTGTGCTATGATACACTGTTTTACTGCATATCTCCATTGTCCTAATATCATAGGATTGGATAAGTTTAGCTGATTTTAATCTCTACAAGAAAAAAAAAAGAAAAGTAAAAAGCAGAGAACCCATTTGTTACGCACTGAATATCCTGCCTGACACAATGACAACAATAATGAGACGTAATACAACAACTTAAGCCACTTGGGTGAGAACATTGATAAGGAATGTTCGAGCATTCCATATTGCTCTTACCATATGGTCTCAAACCAATAGTGATTCTGTTTCCAACATCTTCTATGATTAAGTCACTGATAAGAGAGTGTTGTCTGTGTGCGGTGTGTCCATTATTAGTCATTCAGGCTGAATTTACTTGACTTTCAATTGAGCCTATTTATTATGCACATTAATTCAGTGTGGCGGTAACAAGAGATGACATTTGTCTAGTGCTGTTTCCTTTCGGCAGGATCCTTGTCTACAGATCACTGTCCGCACCAAGAAAAAAAATGCTTATCAAGGATTCGATATGCACAAGTACGTTTTCCTGTTTGGTTTTGTACAATTAATATATAGCAAAAATAAAAAAAGTTAAAGTTAAAATGAAATTACCATTATTATATTTTTACTGATTTACTATCTGTGATCTGTGCTCTGTATTTTAAAGGAAAGAGGAATCATATATATCTCGAAAGCTTGGTTTAGAACATTTCATTCTGTGATCTGAGCTCATATTGCAAGCTGCACATTTTTACATCTGTGACTCTCTTGGAGCTATTCACTAAAAGGTGAGTTGAGATGAAATGAACATTCCATCTCACGATTTTAGTGATACATTGTGCAGGGACAATGCTGGTCAGTTCCCCTGCTAAGTGAACTCCTCAGGTTTGTTCCTGCACAATGTATAGCTGAATTGGTGAGATGAAATATTCAGCTCACTTCAACTCACCTGCTATTCACTTCAAATCACCTGCTATTCACGTGAACTCACCTGCTATTCACCTGAACTTACCTGCTATTCAAGTGAACTCACCTGCTATTCACTTCAACTCACCTGCTATTCACTTCAACTCACCTGCTATTCACTTCAACTCACCTGCTATTCACGTCAACTCACCTACTATTTACTTCAACTCACCTGCTACTCACCTCAACTCACCTCAACTCACCTGCTATTCACTTCAACTCACCTGCTACTCACCTCCACTCAGCTGCTATTCACTTCAACTCACCTGATACTCACCTCAACTCACCATTTAGTGAATAGTCCCATCTGTTTCGGTTTGTGGTGTGTTACATTTCAGTTAATGGACTATTCTTACATAAATTTTTGAAAAATCTGCATATTTTGGAGCATGCTGCATAAAAAACTGCTCTACTTTTTCATGCTCAAATATACACCTTTTTTTAATCATATTTGAGAATACAAAAATATTAGTATCAAAAAGACGCTGGCTACACTATCGCCTCTATAGACTTAACATTGCCGTAATGTCTACCTTTAACCAACCTGCCGGTACAATACCAGCTTGGTGGCAACCCTAAACATGACTGAGTATTGCAAAATGTGCAAACATTAATGATAATAATGGGGTACTCGTCTGGCATGCGTACTTCTTAAAGGGACAGTCTAGTCCCCAAACTAATTTTGGTGCAAGATTAAGATTACTGCTTGTATAATGCACAGGCTTTTATCCCTGTGTGATTGGAAGCAGGCATTATGTATCATTTTGAATATTTGACTCAATCCCCCCCCCCCCCCCATGTGATTACTCTGCATGTTTACTGAAGGTGCAGCAGTACTGATTATGTAGACACTGAGGATCTAAAGTTGTGTTTCATTTAGCCACTTCCTGTGCTCCTGGAATACAATACACTGTGTGGACTGTGATAAACTTGCTCTTGTACACAGTAGAATCTGTCAACATTGCAACACTTTGTCTGATGACATCACTAGAGAGATAGGAAATTCAATTAATTTGAATTAAGTTATTCTTATTGGTTCCTGCAGCAAAAAAAAAAAAAGGAATGGACATTTAATCAGCTAGTGTGGGCAGGCCTGGTTTCTTGCAAATTGCTGAAATTTTATGTAGTTGTAAGTATTTTATATGTTTATCTTAGCAATGCAAAATGTAAAACATGCATTTTAAAGTACTTTGAAAGCACATCAATAATCATTAACATTTGGGCATTAGACTGTCCCTTTAAATACAAAAGAACAATTCATGCTACCTTTTGCATTGGTCTCACGGTATCATATTAAAAGCATTTTAAAATAGATCTGCAGTTTTTCCAGAAATAAAAACTCGATAGCTTTGCTTTCCCTGGCACACAATCAAAATACAGAGCTTAATGACACTAACTGATCGTGATTTTTAGGATATCTAAGTATTTCACTTTTTCTTACGACATTAGCCCTTTCCTGGAAAGCACTGGGTAAAGTTCCATATCTGGTGAGAGATAATTTTTCTATATAATCTGCATACATAGGAAATGCAATATGATCACTGACATCAACACACAAGGCAATAAGTTATTGGTTTACTGGTTTTACTATAACATTTTCTTTTTTTTTTTCTTTTTAAATAGGTTCACTTTAGAATTGCAAGAATTAGCACTAGCCTACACCTTATCTCACAGTTTCATAACCATTCTGCGTTCCCCAGGATGATTTTTTTTTATGACTTTTATATCATATTGTGACTCAATATATGACATGACTCTTTGATCAATCACAAGTTTATGATGTCATTAGATTTTGGTGTCCCCTACAGTCTACGTGGAGTAGATCATGGACAACTACTTGAAGCCAGGGAGCCATGACTCCTACAATTCAAAGTGCTGGCTTTCTTTTGATTTGTTTTCCATGGAACTCTATGGAAGTACCATTTGACTGGCTCCTAAAAAAAATATCTGTGCTGGCTCCTGTATTGACCTTACTAGAATTGATCCAGACATCTGCAAATACGTGTTAAACCATGGAGTAAATTGTTATTTTGTATCCACTAAAATGTATACTTTACTTTGTGCTTGAATACAAGTAGTAGTTTACTTAGGTACACACAAAGGGTCTATTAGCTAAATAATGTGTTGCAGGTGCATATTTCAGCTCACCAATTTAGCTATACATTGTGCAGAGACAAAGTGAGTTTGTATGGTGAGGGAAACTCATCAGGTTCTAACCTACACAGTGTAAAGTAAAAATCTCTGTATGGAATCTTAATCTCTGTTCACCTCATCTCAACTCAACTGAACTGCAACTCACCTTTTAGTGAATAGACCCTACTGATGTGGTGGTCTACAACTAAATCCAATGTATGACCTTCAGATGGGCCAGTCCTTGAGCAAACACTTAATAAGGAAACTGGGTTGAATCTTAAACAAATCGGTTTGTATAATCTTCATAGGTGAAAGTTAAGAGCTCTTAGCTTTAGTTAATATATTGTTCATGATTTTGTATTTTTAATTGAAAGTTCTGAGGAAAAGTGCAACACATTCAAGCAGCACATCCCCAAGTTATTCTCTCCAGCAGATTAGCACACACCTATGGTTTCACAAACAAGTTGACACAGGCATTTAAATACCAACATCAACAGGTGGTGAGATTTGAGCATCTTTAGAAGTTCTGGGTCCATGGTCCAAAAAAAGGCATGAAAACCGCAGATATATATTTCAGTGAAGAAGGAACTCGAGGTTCCCACAATCTGAAAAGAGCCACCAAATCAGTTTGATCCTTCAGTCAATTGGTGGAATAAACTGCAAATAGGTACTGTAGAAAGGGAGAAAAAGAGATTTTGAAAATTCCGAATCCTTCACTCTCAGCTCAAAGAACCAAAAGAGACATTTCTGACAATCCATCCAGCTTTTAAGAAGTGCTCTGATTCTTAAACACAGAGAGATGTTGTTTTTTTGAATTTTTTGCCAAGGATGTTTTATTTTACTCTTTAAGCACCCAACAGTTAGTAGTAGTATTTTTTATTATATTTGTTAAATAGCATTCCACCAGAAATACCATAAACACAGCACAATATGTTTAAGAACTGAAATTAAAAATATTAAAAATAACCCTTCCCAGGGCCATAAATAAAAAAAAATCTACATCTGCTCCAAAACGTTTTGGGGCCAGGGCTAATACCTCTGGCCCCCCAATAAAAAACGGGACTGTGAACCCCAAAAAAATGGTTCCCAGCCCTTAAAATATACATGAGGGGGCCAGGGAAATCAGCTGTGACCTCTGCTACAAAAAAACACGGCTGGGAGCAGGCTCCAAGTCCCATTGTTAACAGCAGTGGTCGGAGCTACTTGCTCTGGCCCTGTGTGAATTTTAGGGGCCCCGCCACAACTATTTTAATTTTCTTTTAATTTCGAGTGGAATGTGGCTATTTCCATAATAGCCGAATTGTATCCCATAATGAGTCTCTACCATCCCACAGAAGTCTATGGGGCTGACAGAGGTAATTGTTTTAACCCACTCAGTGTCACATTATTCTGCGTGACCATCTGTAGCATTAACTGCTGCAGTAAAGAAAGGACCAATCGCTGTAGGAAAACAAACTCCCCGGCGTACACTGCTGTTGAATATGACAGCACTGCCTGAATAAGATATTATAACAAATAACAATGTAGCGAAAGTAAATTAGCACGTTTAATACTTATGGATCTTGGTGATTTACTCTGAGGAATGAAAACAGTCTTTAGGCTTGTTAGCGGGAGCAACAAATAATTTGATAGTAAACTACAGTGATCACAATTATTTATGCAAACTATGAATTTATGTAAATGCCACAGAGTCCTGTATTCTATGCAACACAATGTCTCCTTCATACGATTTATGACAAGGAGCAACAACATCTGTGTTATGTTCTGGTTGGGAAAAAAGAAATATATATATATATATATATATATATATATATATATATATATATATACACACTGCAGAAAAAGTGCCAGCGCTAGACAAGATGGATCCCTGAGCCTAAACTATTCATATAAAGTTTCACAGAAATGGACGGAAAAGAAGAAATACATCAAAAGTAAAAATGATATCCAGGTTTACGGATATCATCAGAAATGTATTATTTTAACATGGGAGACATACTGCCCGAGTAGCCAATCTTGTGTTAGATTCTCCTGGGTCCTGGATAGGGGGAGTAGTTACACGACACCACGTGACATGATGTGACCCGGTTCAGATAGCGGATGTCGGGAACTCCTTTCCTGACGCTGTAAACTGTGTATACATAGCTTAAATGCATTTCTGCCTGGGTGCATTGCACTGTCCTGTGTGTCGACACTATGAATCCTGGAACAGGACCCAAAAACCTACGGCACTGTCCCGGCAAACTTGGCACTGTCAGAAAATATGTAACTCGCATTTAGCGAGACAGACCATATTTATGACCATTATCCAACAGATATGATTTCCTCCTCAGGTTTTGGGGACACAGGGATACAGGTGCATTGTGTAACCCAATATTAGAGTCCTAACACTAAGCATTTGGCTTGTTTAGTGCTTTATCTCCTAAACTGTGTTGCAAACAAGGGCTCAAAGGCCTTCTTTCTTCTCGCATACCAAAACACTTGTACAGTGTCTTCCTGGGTATCATTCATGGTGCTAAATGCAAAGACTGATCAGACTTCAAAATATAAATACTGTTTATTCCGATATACAAAACATCTAAACCACAGGCTTTTTCAGACTTCAAACATATCATTTGTGTAAGAGTGAAGCTCGTCCAAGCTTCTGCTTTAGATGTTTAGTATATTTGAAGTTTAACCTGGCCTCTGATTTTCGCTCCCTCTCCCACAGGTATTCTATGATCAGCGTCCAGATGCCTATGATGTGTTAGGATATGTAAAGAAGGAAGGCTTCTGGTGTTTGGAAGTCACACAGTTTAAGAGATTTAGATCCATAGAAGCCAAAAATGCCAAACTGCAATTGAATAAAACATGATATAGGTAAACATTACGCTAAGGCAGGGCTTGACGAAACCGGGGAGCCAGGGCTAATGAAATCCATACTGCTGGCTCCTAAATGTTTTCATTATTTTTACACAGAACTCTAAGCAAGTTCCATTTTACTGGCTCCTAGAAATAACCATACTGGCTCTTGAGTTGGTCAGTTTGGCTCCTAAAGTCTACAGAAATGTGTCCTGGCATAGTGGTGAACTCTACAAACATGGTCACTAAAAGGGATCATCATCATCACCAAACTGCACCACCTTTCTATAGTGGTAAGCGTAAGCATTGTGGGAGGCCGGTGACCTCATTTGGTGGGGACCTGTGGCACACCCATCCATATGGCAGGGATAATTTTGACCATACTAAAGAAATATATGTTTGTCTCTTTGTTTTAGCTATTTAATGAGGTCCACATTAATTAACTTGATTTTATATTTCAACGTTCTAGTATTTTTATTTTTTATTTTTTTTACTATTGGATGTTAATCATTCCATGCATGTGTTATCTCTGATCCCTTTATGCAGCTGTTTTATTATAACATTTTATATCTGTGCTTTGTGTTGGCTGGATATCAAAAGGAACAACTTTCAGTGGGAAAACCTGTAATTGGCAGGTGATGTTATAAACAGGACAGATTTAACGTGCATTCTCTCTGAATCTATGCATTTGCTTGCAATTCTGATAACAAAAGGACAGGTTTATTTATGTTTTGTATTTTCTACATTCACAGTATAAAGAAGATGTGGGTGTCCCTCTAATAATAAAATTACATAAATACACACTTGTGTAGGTACATGCATGAACCACGCTTTCTGTCTTTAAAAATATATGAATACCAAATGTATATGTATAAAACCGAAAATAGAAATACTATTCTCTTTTGTTATTCAGAAAAACAATAGTAGAGCTACATGAACAATTTACTAAAGCGTGACCTTTGGGAGTCAGCAATTCTATAGCTGTGTTTGTAACACGTAAGTACTTCAGTAGAACTGTGTTCTATTCTTTTTTCATTCTTTTATCTTCCTTTCATAAAGCCAGAGTCCTTTAAGGTGGAGATCCAATTCTGCATTCACACGTGTTCATGCACACATCTAATTAAAACCAAACCTAGTGAAGTTGCCCTTAAGGGCATCTGGGAAAAAAAAAAAAAAGAAACACAATATGGAGTAGCATTATGTGCGATAGTAACAGATCAAAGTCAGCATTATGTAAAAGCCGAAAGAAACAAATATGGCTGTAGTGCGTTTCGAATGCAAATTGCAAAGACAATTACTGACTGTTCAAACCCAGATTGACCCTTGGAACAGGATAAGATAAACATTATTCGTGGTGGACATTTCCTAGAACTTGTGATAAACAATGTAATGCTGTTATATGGAAAACAAATTTTGCCACGGACACTGGTCCTTTAACATCTAACACTTCAGTGTGTATAAGACAATAGTTGGACTTGAGGTACACTATATGGATGTGGGTATTGGGACACACCACTTAATTATAGAATTCAGGGGTTTCAAACAGACCCATTGCCACAGAGGTTGAAAATCAAGCATCAAGCCATGCAGTGTGCATCAAACATTTTAGAATAAAAATGGGTTGTTCTGGAGAGCCTAATCGAATTCAAGCGTGGTACTGTGATAGTAAGTCAGTTTGTGGAATTTCATCTCTGCAAGAGATTCGACGGTCAACTGTAAGTGGTATTGAGGAACCGCAACAACATGCTTATAACTTTGTAGGAACAGTTTGAGAAAGGCCCTTTTCTATTCCAGCATGACTGTGCCCCAAAGGACAACGCAAGGACCATAAAGACATGGTTGGATGAGTTTGGTGCAGAAGAACTTGACTGGTCCTCACAGAGCCCTGACCTCAACTTCATCAAACACCTTTGGTATGAACTGGAACGGACATTGTGGGTCAGACTTTCCCGTCCAACAACAACAGTGCTTGATCTCACAAAAGCTTTACTGGATGAATGGTCAACAATTCCCACAGAAACACTCCAAACTCTTATGAAAAGCCTTCCCAGAGGAGTGAAAGCTGTTGTGTCTGCAAATGGGGGGACCAACTGCACATCAATGACTATGTATTTATAATGTGATGTCATAAAATCCCTATTGGTGTAATGGTCAAGTGTCCCAATAATTGACTCCATATAGTCTATGTCTACAGGGGTAAACCACAAGAACATCCCACATTTTAAAAAGTTACATGTTGTCCCGTAATGCATAGCCTGCCTACAGAACAAATTAAGAGGAGAGTAAAAATAATAACAGCTTTTAGAAAACAGCAGGGAGCCACGTCTTCTAAATGAAGATAATGTGTGAACTTCATCACCCGCTGAACAGACACAGATACCTGGAAGTAATAATCTGAATGGGACGATATTGACTTTCACACAGTCTAAAAATAGGAGTTTGAAATGGTATTGCAATAAATATTTGTATTAATTTAAAGTTAGAGCCAAACGACATGGGTGTGTTATCCGCTGCTCTTATAAATGATATTCAAA
Source organism: Pelodytes ibericus (assembly GCA_036172795.1). Lineage (NCBI taxonomy): Eukaryota > Metazoa > Chordata > Amphibia > Anura > Pelodytidae > Pelodytes > Pelodytes ibericus. The sequence continues at coordinate 21,025,664 of CM069861.1, forward strand.
GGATCCCATTCTCTGGGGTGATATCATCACCACATCTAACTTGGGTTCTAGTTAGGTGAACACAGGTGCAACTTGGAGATGCCCTCATGATCCTTGACTCTGACTTCTTCAGCGTAAAGTTCCCTGACAATCTGCATTGTGACAAACCTGGATAAGAATGAATTCAATGGGTATTCACAGACCTAAAACCCATCAGTTCCATAATATTTAATCTTTGCTACAGAGACTAAATTAGGAATCCTAGTCCTGAAGTTCAAGTGCTAAGTCCAAGTTCCATGGAAACGCAAGGTGATTACGGTCAATACATAATCCGCTGGAAATTACAGAACACCTATCTTTTCAGAGACAGGTAACCTGTGGCATGTCAGCGGATGTTGACAGTTACCACCATGGCACCTGGTGAGCCAACAGTGCAGCTGATGAGCAGCCAAGACTAACAATTCTCTATTTTATGGGACTATTGTAGCATTAAAGGTGCTCGTGACTCCATATAAGTGCTGCATCATGTACAGTAAAGCTAAATAAACAGATCTAGCATTTTATTTTGTTTCCTAATGCTCCCTGTCCCATAAAAAAAGGGATTCAAAAGATGTAGAATCATCATGATTTTCCTGAGAAAAAGAATCCTGCCAGTCACCATTTAAAACATTTAGAAAAACAAATGTATTCCCTTTTATTGCCCAAACATTAGCTTGTTTAAGCTGGTTAGTTATAAGTTATAATAGTTATAAGAAGGTGAACATGAATGTCCGATGAGTTAGTTTAACCCTATGTAATGCTAGGCTGCCTCCATGCAACCAAATGTATAAACACACATATACATGCAGATTCTCCTTACAGGGAGAGCCCATAGCAGCAGGAGCTGAGCAGGACTGATGATGCACAATAAAAGAATGAACTCAAATATTCCTTGTAAATGTCAGTAAGAGTGCAGATCTCCCCCGCCTTGTGCTCTGAGCAGTGCTTGTGCTGATATCAGACATGAGGGGGCACAAAGGGGCAGAGGACACTTGAGAGAGGAAATATGTGATCCCAGGTGAAAATCAAGGAATGGTTTACCTTGAATACGGCCATTTGACACATATTCAAGAGTACTATGCACTGATATATACGTAGTTAAAAATGTGCAACAAAAAAGGTCTATTTGGAACATCAGCTTTAATGTCCCTTGATCGATTTAAATTAAGAGAAAAAAAGAGAAACATATGAAAATACAAAAAAAGGTTAAAATTAACATTCAATACAAAGTGAAAATGGAAAGACATCTATGTGTATATTCTACAAAGGGTATTTGTGTATGTTTTATCTATTGCCCCTCTAACGCTAGCTATACAATTTCAAATATTTGTGTAGTCTATTTAGAGCAAGTGGATGTCTCTTGGGGATTATATGATCCAAAGCATCTTAAGGACCTGCCAAGATGCAACAAATCCATCATGTATAGAACAATACAGTGGCTTAGGATCCCTGAAGAGGTTAGGAACAGGTACAATCTAATTACAATAATGTTCATTCCAAAACCACTTCACTGTTACTATGCTCACAATAATGTACAAACAACATGTCTGAGGGAGAAATGAAAACTGACAGTTTTATGACAAATTCCTTTTGTCAAACAAAAATTCCTATATTTGATTATTTCCCAAATGGATGTGAGAAAACATAGCAAAGAATGAGATATACTCATCCGAGCACAAACAATTGGTAATGGTAATTGTAGATCTACAATCATGGCATCCAACTAATTTTTAGAAGGTATCAGGTTCAAAAATGGCATCTCGAGAATTCTGTCTCCTTATGCAGAACTTACATATTATCAGGAATTAGTAGCAGAGCTGGAAAAATTATTTCCTATCCTTCCAAGTCTACTTGTGTTGCCTGATTGTTGCTCTTCCCTTCTGCGTTCACTACAGTTCACCTGATGGTGATGTTTGGAAAAAAAGAAGGTTCCAATGTACCAATATTATCGACATACCAATTTCTCATCAAGGGCATTGTCACAATATTTTACACAAACCATCTTAATAAAGAAATGTCATCCAACTGAAAACCACAGTGATGAGGAAGGCTTTAGCTAAAAAAAATATAGGTTGATTATTTGTAATCTACAAATGTAACCATGGTGCTGCTTTCATTGAACCGTTTTTTGCTCGGGATAGACGTTGATGAGGTTAGGACTGGAGTGTCCCAAGAACACTGCTTTAAAGGGACTGTCTGGTGCCCAAAATACATATTAATGTGCTTTCAAAGTACTATAAAATGCATGTCTTACATTTTGCATTGCTTAAAATATAAAATACTTACAGCTAGATGAAATTATGAAATTACAGCAGTTTGCAAGAGACAAGGACTGCCCACAACAGATGAGTAAAAGTCATTACCTTTTTTTTTTTTTTTGCTGCAGGAACCAATGAGAATAATGCCATTCAAATTAATGGAATATCCTGTCTCTCTAGTGATGTCATCAGACAATGTGTTGCACTGTTAAGAGATCCTACTGTGTACAAGAGCAAGGTCACTCAAAGGCCACATAATAGATTTTATTTGAGGAGGACAGGAAGTGACTAAATGAAACAAAACTTTATATCCTCAGTGTATATAGTATCAGTGCTGCCGCACCTGCAGTAAACATTCAGAGTAATCACTGGGGAGGGCTTGAGTCTAATATTAAAAATGTAATTTATACAGAATGCCTGCATCAAATCATACTGGAAAAAAACCCTGTGCACTATACAAGTAGTAATCTTCATCTTGCACCAAAGTGCGTTTGTGGACTAGACTGTCCCTTTAATGTATTTTCTTTTTGCTTCCCTGTAGTTCAGTTTACTTCACAAATTCCCATATTTTGCTTTTTGTCAGTGAGCTCGATTGCCACTCTTTAATGTCAGCAGGAAAAAAAAAAACGGACATTATTCATCTTTTCTCAAGTCTCTCTCGTGATTGCCATATCAGCAAACTCCGCCACTCACATATGGCTGGCTATATCTGGTTGTTAAAAGCGCTTCTCCGGAGGATGATTCTACCTCGTCAGATCAACGACTCCAACAAAACAACCTCCCTGCTGATTAGCAACAATCAACGCTCAGTTCATACACATCTCTGAATATTTTACAAGCCACAGAGGTGTCATCTCACAGCACCATCTCTTCTGCCTCCTGCAAAAAAAGACCTTCAAGTTAATTTCAAGGTTTTTAAACATTTAAAACAGCCTCCCCGTATCTATCTTGCTTGTATTTTCACAACCAGCAGGTAAAGCACTTACTGCTTTTAACTTTTACAAAGTTTTACAATAAAAAAAAAAAAAAAAAAAAAGAACCGTAGATGTTTTTTGTGCATGAAGTAAAGTGTTCGAAATCCCTAGCAAAGCAAAAACGGAAAAAGTAGCGGAAGCTTAGTTGTGTGAGGCAATCCGAGCTGATCAACGGGTGGGTGATGCAGGTGCAGGGGGTTTAATAGAGACAAACTGCTTTACTGGTGTTTGTTTGTGTCAATATAATGCATAATTCCCAACAATTTAAGGGAGACACAATTGTGAAGCAATGCCACCAATTTTCAGGTGACTTTATAACCAATAGAAAGCTTTTGATTACAACACAAACAAAGTAAACTAAACAGATTAACCCTGTATTACTGAGAGCAGTACTATGGTGGAGCTCTGTGATGCACTGGTACACACCAAACATTCTGAGCTCCTAAATAAAAGGGGGACATTAGGGTAGAAAAGAGGGACTGGGAGATCAGGGTCCAAAAGAAGCAATGCTTAGGAGGTGTTTTAATGCATGGCGTGAATATTTTGGTTTGGGGTGGTGTTTATTCATAAGAATCTGAAAGATTGGCATAGAGGCTGACCTCATTTTAGTGATGCCATGAGCTGGGCACTGAGTAAGCCCATTAACCCCTTTAAGGACACATGAGATTCCTGGCATGTGATCAATGTAAATAAAGGGCATTGGCAATTTTAAAAAAATCTATCAAATTCTGCTTTCCAAGGATAAACATGGCATCAAAAGAAAGCTATAAATGTTCTTGAAAAAACAACAGATAGTTTTTATGCCTACACTAAATGAGAAAGAGCAACATTACAGTTAAAGACAAGTAGCAATAACTCACCAAAAGGGTTAACCCATTTCGATCTAGAATGCCTACATTTGTTCAAACTTTCACTTAAATAGAAGTTAAATAGTTTGCTGACAGTCGTTCAGTAAGAACCTTGCAATTATAATATAATAAGCCAAACAAACACAATTGGAATAAGTTTCGATATTGTTTGATGTGCGTACAGTACCTACTCATGTCTCAGTGGAAGTAGACAAAGTTTACTGGATGGAATTACAAGGTTTTATCAAGGTAAAACTGTTTATTGCAAACTAATTTTCTCAGTGAAGCCATCTCTCACGGAATCAGGGTAAATACCGTCATGCTGGTTTGTAAAGTAACCACTGGAGTAAAGGGATCACTAATATCATTAATATCAGTAATGCTACAATCGCCCACAATGGAAAGTGTCCAAAACAAATGACACAACATAATTCAGTGCCTTGCAAAAAAAAATAAAAAATAAGTCAATTGTCTTTGCCCTTCAGAAATGACCACCAGACAAATTTAGTACGTTCTTTCCGTAAAAATGGAGACCCTTCCACTCGATTCACAGCAAAGATATAACTTATGACATGCGATCATTTAGTCATGTATCAAATAAGACATCTCAGACACATTAAACTTAATATTTCAGTATTAACATTTAGAAAAAGTCAATTTATCTTAGTAGTAATATGGTCTCTCCGTAACCTACTCAGAGTTTTATTGATTATGAAAAACACAACAGTAAACTCCTATCAGGGGACTTTTTTTTCATGCACTAGCAGATATTGCAATCACTTGAAGCTGCAGGGCACAAACGAAGTACCATGCTGGCAACCAGCTTGCCCCAGCTGCATAATCATCATCCGCCGAGTTACATCCGTAAACTCGCCGTCTACAAACACTCACGCGTAGACATTACATTAGCGGCTCCATCGGTAAATGTGCAATCATGGGCATTCCATATTTATTTTAAGACTCTGTTAAATTGGATTCCCTTATTAAATAAAGAGACATCCTGGTTTGACATTGGGTGGATGGGCAGTTGGGCTATAAATTAAAGTAACAGTCATTTTTCTATGATTGATGCTGACTGCATAATCTACAATTGTACATAATTTGTACACAATCTCCATTTGTGTTCCTTATACAGGCAATGCTATCCTGCCTATCAATGGAACATAGCATTTAGGGGGAAAAGGAATCACCAACTAATAGATATTTACTAATGGCTTGATCATTCAACCAAGGCATTTAAACACTTTAAAAAAGAGAGACTTCATTTTTTTTAAACATTTTTTTAAATCCTTTGCACTCTGTATACTTATTTATGAAGACGAGTACTTCACGGGGCAGAGTCGGAGTGGGACCTCTGTCAATAGTCCTGAATCCACCCTCTTGCCTGGAAAGAGTCTGCACTGACAGACCACGTGCGCAGACAGATTAAGCAGCCACAATGTGCAACCCACCAATGTATAATCGTCTCTGCCACCCAGCACCAAGAACGTACTTTCTATTTATTGTGGATATTTACTGGACATTGTGGAATGATGTCCTATGGAACAGACCTTGCCACAGACACTGATATGTATGGACGCTTTGCCTCATGACCCCTGGTGGTGTCACACCCCCTGGAATATGCTCTTAATCTAATGGCACGTAAAAAACAAAAAAAAAAAACAGACAACAAATGGCCCATGGGATTCTATTAAAATGGTTGTTACAGGGAGCAATATAAAAGGTCTTGTGATAAAAATTGTATAAAGTAACTTAGGGGGTCATGTACTAAACAAGTGCACTGGGAAAGAAAAGTAGGCAAAACATGAGTAGGTAAAACACGATTTGCGCCTCTTCTGTTTATTTTTATTTAGAGTGCATTTTTCTGGTTGCTCTAATATCCTGTGATTATATTTGCACACGCTAAAGACTTTTTTCGAATATTTGTGAAAAATAATTCTTATTTTGCGAGTGAAAATGACAGCGTTAAGATTAGTGCTAATAAAAAAGGTTGAACAAATATTTGTAAACTTGCCTGTTTTTATTCACAAATATGCCCTTTTTGTATTCACAATCTGCTGGTATTTACTATTTGATTGTTAAATGTGTAGTACACTGCAAAAGGGGCAAAGCACAAGAATAGTTTTGCACCGAAAATATATTAGAGATTTTTTTTAGTACATGCCTCTCTTAGTTTCTGCCTTGCAATATAAAATATGCAAACTTCTTAAATGTGTGCAACATTTATACATTAGACATACATAAGATATTTAGGAATGTATGTACCCATCATTTCCCTAGAATGCAGCTGATACAACTTTTTATTTTTTTAGCGTATGCTGAAGTAAATTTTTCATAGTGTGCGAAAAGCTTTTTTTTTTATTGGACCCTGAGTAATTCACATGAAAGCCCAAGACATACCACAGTATAAAATAAATAATAAATAATCATATGAGTGGCAGAACATGACCATTAAGGGCCCACGTGCAGAACCCACAACACCAATGTGGCTAACTGTGGCCACTTAGTTAAAGGGATGGGCCCAGTGCATTGTATCAACTGCAATGTAATGTAAGGTGGTCTTGCAGAGTATGGGTTCATTGTGATTTTTTTTTTTTTTTATGGACACGAGATAACATACATGTGATAGTAGTATTAACCCTATACACATAATATACTTAGATCAAACTAAGACTTTGGAATTTTGGGGTTTGACAGAGTCTCAAAAGTAGCTTTGATCATTTCTCCGCCCATTAGTCAAACTCGGGTGCCTAATATGACTTTGCATCAAAAAGAAAGTTGACCTCCTCAAGCCATTCTCAAATTATTGTAAAGAGAACCCAGACTGTCACACAGAAAATAACACAATCACATACACAGTCACACACTCACATTCAAGTTTTCTCACCTGGTATCTCACACATAGTCTGGGTATCTCACATTTAGCTCCGAGTGAAGCTCGATCAGGAGAGACTTGTGAAATCTCAGCTCAGACTGCTTTCATTCAGAGTACTCATTTGGGAAATCTGCATTGTCCTGGATCGAGGTTGTCCAGGACCTGGGACATACAGTTCCATTCAAAGATAGTCCCAGACATCCAGGACATGTGGTCACCCTCCTACATTCAAATTGTTCAAATTATGTGAGTTTGGGGCTAACTTTGCAGCTAACTTCAATCCTGATGAAGTTCCACCTTGTGATTAATCTGCAGAATAAATATGCCAAGAAACGCTAAAGCTACAAAACGTTCCTGCTGTCCATGACTATCTGCCCTGGTCAGACGGATCAGGAAACCTAAGGAACACATATGTCAGTTGAGACAGCACACCCTGCACAACTGGGTGAGCCAATAACATACATGAGGGGTGGGAAACCCAAAGCAGAGGGAAACCGGAGGTCGGAAGGTGATTTAAAGGACCACACAATAACCCATTACATATATATTCAGTATACTCAGTCAAATGTGTAAAACAATTGATAAAACAAGAACTACACTACTCACTTTCATACTTATGTAGACAGCAAGATGAAAAATGAATTGCTGATTCGTCCGTATGAAGAGTTTCTAAAGTTACTGTTATATTTCAATACATGTTTACTGCACCATTTCTTTATCATTATTAGAGCATATATAAAACATTTTTTTTTTTTTTGGGCAAGTGCAAGAACATGTTCCAAGCACTAAAACAAAAATGTTCTCAAAGCTTGGCTGTATTATTGGAGATGTGATGACTTGAGAAAAGTGGAAGTGGCAAGTAGAAGTTTAGTGGCTAACTTTTAGATCTTCGTAATAGGTCACCCATAAGACACATGTTATGGCAACCATGAATACCAACAGAGAAAAAAATGTCAAAACAATCCTGGTGGTCAAATACATCAAGACCATGCACAAAGCAGTAGTGTTTTTTTACGTACAGCAAAAACCCAGCCATATGGAACGGGACAGGATTAAAAAGAAGTTACCTACTGAGATACATGGACAATTCAGTTCATCAGGGCAATGAGTCATTGTGATATATGAAGATGTATTTTTACATGGATTTGTATGAGGTCTCCTGGCTGCTCCGGATCACTTGCCTACATAACTCAGACCATTATTCTAGATCTCAGTGACCCACTTTCCTTCCCCTGTTAATCTAGCGTCATGGGCATGACATTAATTAACATGGCCCAGTGGCCTCATACTCACAGATTAGCTGCTGATCCAGTTACACTTCTGTTTCTCAACTAGCGTGTTACTTTCCACATGTCACCAATTAACATTTGCCAGCTAGTGTTACCATTTATTTATGTCAGCTTATAAACATTGCATTGAATAATTATTTTGTAAAAAAAAAAATAATAATAATCAGATACCTACAGTCATTGCATCTCTTCATTCTACATCAAGGGATTTGCAAAAACGTTTACAAAGAATATACCGATAACTAGATAACTCAACTTTCCAGATGTCTTCAAAAATAATGGTTTGTACGTGGGCAGTGAACGTCTTTAGATGTCTATCTCACATGAGGTGGTATTTGTTTGCTGTAAAGCACAGATATAATGAGAGGATGGCCATGCCGATGGCTATGGGTGACTTGAACATAAAAGTATCCATAGCTGGACTTAAAACAGGCAAGTATCTTACCAAAGAGAGCTAATGGTTTGACCAAATGCCTTGCTTGAGAGAACAAGAAAGGTCAGTTACTTTTAAAGGAAAATGAGCCACATTACAATGGCATATACTTTGTTACCATAACAAGTCTACGGTTTGTACCTTTCCTGTATAATAAAGTTGCCTTTGTAATGCATATAGTGCAGACTAGAACCTGAATTGTTCAGTAGTTAGAGTTTGGAACCTAGTGTTTAGGCCTAAAAGAAAATAGTTCTTAATACGTCCAATAATGGGATCATGTACACCCTCCGAGTCAGAATCAAATACAATGACAAATACAGCTACAGTGTGGTTCCTGTGTCAATATTGAGTTAAAGACTACATGGCCTTTTGACCAGCATACTTGGCCCTGCCAAGAAACATCCATGTAACCCATCTGGAAGTATTTTTCTCATCAGGAAATACATAGCAAGATATTGCTGAAACTGCTGATTGTGCTGAAATGGCCACCGGGGGAACAGCAGGAGAATGACATGTATAAAGCCCTTGGCCTGCTGTGCATGATAACAACTGCTTTGGGATTCAGATGTATGTTAAGTCAAGCACTATTAAAACTTGTCTCATCAGAAAAATATGACATACCATTTCAGACAAATACAGGAACAATCAATCAGTGGTCTGCTTATATATATATATATATCTTTTTTTTTTTTATGACTTGAACGTTGTAAGAAATACAGTTACAGTTATCCCGGCGAAGCCCTCTGTCTAATAATAAAAATAATAATGAGAAATCTACAAAAAAAATGTATAAAACTAAATGTACACAAAAGCATGAAGACAACAAATAGTATACATAGGCCAAAATGCATAGATAAAAAAAATGATACAACAAACAAGTATACATTTAACATGAGTCAAAAAGGTTATGTCCCTCTAACAGAGGTGCAGAGGCTTCAAGGGGGGTGTCAATAGCACTGTACATGCCCAGCATTGTAGGCACTGCAGCACCATGCTAGCAGCACCATTCACCATGCTACATGGGAATGTTGCAGTGGCATTTAGTATACATTGCCTTTGGTGTCCCAGCTAGCTGGAAATTGGAGCAACAAATCAGCGCTGTGGGACAGCTGCCAGCTATGCATGTCATGCTTTAATTCTTCATGTGCATTTAAATGTTATACAAATAATATATTTAGTTTTTTTTTTTATAAAAACAGTTCTTGAAGTTCGCTGGTTTATTAGGTTTACTCTATACTGCAGACTGACTTTATGCTATAGAGTAGATCATAGTCCCAAAAAATACCGGCACAAAACATTCTTCCCAATGTGAGTAGCATCATGGTAGTTTCTCAGTTTTTGGGGGCCCTATGAAAAAAAAAAATCAGATGGGAGTCCTCCTCTTTACCCCCTCTTTATAATAGACTCCGCTTATTTAGGTACTGTGGGGGACTTGCACACACTGACAATGAACGTCACGCATGTTTGATTTGAATACCATCTCTTACGTATAGAATGTACAGATATACCACTGACATTCCAAGAATCAACAAGGTGAAAGATGAGAACTAGAGGATGATTAGTCGAGACCTCCAATACTATATCTACAGGCAGCAGCAGCAGCATAAACACTACAAACATCACTATAAAGAAGGAAAACTCCTTGTAAAAAATTTATATTGATAGAAAACAACCTCTAATATGTAAAATGTGATTTTCTAATATTGCCCATAGAGGAGAAGCAAAGCACTATTAGCTAGAGGTAACTTTTTCTTATTTGAAGACAAATGATCTATTAAGGGTATCTATTTATGTTAATTGAAACTAATACACAAGCGTATACAAGGTCAGTAAATAAGTATGGCATGTTTCAGTGCGGATAATAAGCTCTTAAAATCACTTTGAAGGTGCTTGGTATGTCCAACCTTGAACTTAACAGATTCCTAGTAGACAATGCACCTAAACACCAACAGAGAATGATGTGAAACCTACAATAAACCAAACTAAATGTTGGGGAATAGCTGTTCTATTTATTTATTGTTTCAAATGCTTAACCTGATTTCAACTTCTGATTTTTGTACTTCCATTTTGTTTTTGATTTATTTTTTTATTTCCTCTTTTTTTCTGCATATACAAATAATTACACATAACACTATTACATATAATCACATACAGAGTGTAGATACTTTTGCCATCTGTGATCAGAAAAGGAAAGCTTGTGTTTAGATAAATTAATGTTGTGCAAGTCCAGTTTTAAAGTGCGCATGATTATCAATTTTGTACGCTTATCATGTCTCCCCTACATAAGGTATCCAGGCGTTTTTTTTATAGTGCCTACAGCACGGGGTCACCTGGCGTGAATAAAGTGCTAAAGAAATTACACCAACTAGAAATAAAAACAAAGGTTACATACAATGAAGCAAGTATGTTCAGACCAGGGGTATCAAAAAATAAAATAACAACATAATAATAATAATCGTTGTCCCATTCCACTTAGCCACCGGCAGGCATATACTTTTTTTTTTATACTAAAGCATGTACAAAAAATGGCTTGAGACCATATTAAGGCCTTGGAGGAAAAGGTATGGTAGTATTTTTGCAAAGAAAGAGTGGAAAGCCTGGGTCCATGTTACACAAAAATGTTAGAGGTTTTTTAAAACAATGTTTGAATCCCATGTTCGTTTAAAAAAAAAAAAAAGACGTTAAGCTCTTATTTTTTGAAAACTTTTTCGGATCCTTTTTTACAGCTTTGCAATAAATAGTAGCTCCTCACTTGTTGGGAAATGTCCATATAGGTGTCATTGACAATGACGGCCTTTAATGCTCCGTGAAGGAGATCTGCCACTAACTGTGATTATTTGCACAGTGGGATCAATTACACGGTACACTCCAGTATATAATGACATCAAAAAGAGTTCCTTAAACTCATTTTCCACACAAAGTTGACAGGCCTCTCCTCATTTCTACTGTTATTAAACAGCAACTCGTATTGGTCATCTAACGAATCACTGAGAATCTGAAACTGAGGGTGAGACAATGCGGGAAAATGTACAATGTCCAGATAAATAGGTGTATTTTCTCACGCAAATCACTAATAACTAGTGGAGTCTATCAAATGGAGCGAGATATGATTACACTGGCACATTTCACTCTAACACCTCTGCATAGTTACCAACAGCCCTGGATTTTCCAAAGAAGTACCATCCAGCTGTATCATGGATGTGAGTTAGCACTTATCACTGTTTACTCTGCTCTCTTCCTCCCTATTTAGCTGGTCTCTTCTCCATTCACTCAGGTTGCTGCTACTTCACATGCATAAAATACCCACCAAGGGCAGAGACCCAGCTTGCATGCTGCAGCACAAGGTAGTTTATTTAACCTATGTATTGCAGATAGGGTTAATTACAGGGGAGGGCTGAGAACTTTTGGTCCAGCGGGGGAAAAAATATTTAGTGGCCCATGGTGCAAGTTTATCAGCCCACACATTATCATCATAGACACAAATAGGCAAGACAGTTATGTTGGCAGATAAGACAATTGGACAGAAAGATATAGAGTGGAGATGAGTGCAGCTCCAGCCTATTAAGTCTGGTTAAATGGGAGCCCATAGGGACAATTGTCCTCCTGTCCATCTTGCTCACCCTCCCCTGGTTAGTCAATACACCACTTGACGCTCAGCCAGTCGGGTATGTTAAGCATCATGGAAAAGTGAGTACTCAATAACTGGACTGCCAAAGGTTAGATATCATCTTAATATGCATTACAACTGCAGCTCCATAGTTCATGATTCCCAGCCATCCATTTGGTTGGCTGAACATCATGAGAAATGTTATAACATCTGGCGTGCCAGAGGTCACTCACCACTTCTGCATAACTACCAAGTGCCCTATTTTAAATCCAAGTATTTCTGTCCCTTTTACTACCCTCTAAATACCATCTTTTTTTTACATACCATCAGAATGTTTGCTGTGTGCCACAGAGCTACACTACTTCACACTAACTTGCGTTGACTGCAACTCTGATGATGTTGACCAGTTGATTAATATGGGAATAAAAGGGAGAATGGAGTAGGGGATGGGAGCTACTCTACAGTTTTGTTGACTGCATTTTAAGATAATAGTCTGTGGTAGTTGTGATTAATCTTTACCACCGAAGCTATTGTAACCTACATTTCCCATGTTAGACAGTTAATGTTGGTCTGTTGGCCACTATTACCACAGTCATATCATTTTTCACATTAATGAGTCGCTAACCGTTGCTTTTCACCAAGAAACCCCTCTCCTGAGCCCACAAAAGGAAGACAATGGTGGAGGAGATAAGGATGTATTGGGGGTGGCAGAGGGGAAAGGTAGGAAGGATATTTTCCCCCCCTCTCCTGGAAAAGAATCCTGCTGGCACTCATACTTGCCCCACCCCCCGAAAAAATTGTGCCGACATCCATGCTTGTCGACTTAGCAGAATACAGAAAGGGCTAATAGCCTTTGCTACAGGGCCACATGGGGAAGCTATTTTAACATAGCCTTTTGCATTCAAGACTGTAGACTGTAAAAAAATAACGGTCTAATTAAATGTATCAAAGGTGATAATAATGTCCCTTCCTTAGGTGAGATTACACTTTAAACAAAAGGAGATCAGATTTACTTTTTAGTTTAGAGTTTGCCTAATACACAGCAGCCTATGATTTATTGCCATGGTCAGTTTGTGACTAATTATATTTAGTTAGTATTTGCATAGAGTATTTTTTCATATGGATGAGCGAGTCCGCACTGAATTCTTGTTCCAGCTCCTCTCGTACAATCATTTATACAGTAACCTTTTTTTGTGCTAATAACATAGATGGGGAATTTGAACATATTTACAATTCCCTCAGTATATTGGGGGAGTGGGGGGTTGGTTCCTTGAAAAGTCACTGAGCAAATTTTAATGCTTTTCCAAGTTCACAGTTCTAGTGACTTCAGGGGGTACAGAGGTGAGTTAATTGGTAGGTAACTAGTTCTCCCGGTATATTACTGCTGTATCTGCATAATTTCTTAAGAAACTCCATTATGCACATGAATTAAACATATTAGCATGTTTGCTATAACATATTTATGCTCAGACTCATAAATAAACATGTTTTCATTTGAGTGTTAAAAATAAAAAAAGAATTGTTTTCTTTAGGGAAAAACATTTTAAAGAGAAGGTAGGTGTAAAAGGGACAGATTGGTATAATAAACACACAAATGGGCCTATTTACTAAAATTCTACTTTAGAGGTCGACTTTCATTTTGGGACTATGTTAAATTCTTCACCCCGTGTTTGAGTTTGAAAAAAACAAAACAGGTTTTAATCTTAACCATTGAAAGTAATGAGAGGTGAACTGATGTAGAATTTTATTGAATAAACCCAAGTGAGAAGAACATAAACGTGTCTATTATAACAAATGGCAATCCCACACGGTAAGGGGACCTGAGTTTATTCAAAGGGACTCTGTCACCTAAACATTGCTTGTATAATGCATGTAGCAAATGTATCAAAATGATCTATACATTATGTATATTATAATACCTGTTTATTATATCGCCTTATGGCTTTAGATGCAAATTAACTACTTTTAGTTAAAAATGCATGCTTCTCAACTGTCCCACTTTCTGCAAAACAGTCCCCGATTTGAGGCGTTTGGGCACAGAGGTAGAATGCAAGTTCTTACCAAAAAAAAAAAATCCTGACTTCTCATCTTTGTGTTTTCTAACCATTTGACTTGTACTATATTCAGATAAAAAATCCATTAGCTGTACATAATGGGGCTCTGTCATTTTTGCATGACAGAATCCCTGTTGGTTATGCTGTATATACTTTTATTTTTACTTTCCTGACCTGTACCAGAGGGGAAAAAAAAAGAAATTGGATTTTGTCCCTTTGGATAACAGCATGCTATGTTGCTAAGATGACAGGCAAAGCATATAAAAAAATACATTTTATTCCACATTACATGTTTCATATGGAACTTTGTGTCAAATAAATGCACCATTGGAGTGTGTAGAATAATGCACAATTCCTATCCCGTCACTGTGAAGGGCGTGCAGACAGAGCAGTAGTTTGATTTTTCCATGGTAACAATCTAGGAATTCTGCCATCTTGAATGTTGCTAAACACTTTCCTACCTACCAATAAAGGTGTTTACGTTATTCTGGGCACAGTGCCAAGGCAATGTAAGTATATCAGAAATAGTAAAATCGCCATATCTATATAAGAATCCTATCCATCTTCCCACTGCCAAGGATCACTGCATGGGATTGGCTTTGGCAGTTAACATGAACCAGTGGAGATGCTCTGGATACAAAATGAATCCTACATGTGGAATCACTGTCTTCAGCTAGACAAGATAATGGCAGCAGGCTGTTAAAGAGACACTAAACATTTTTTTTGTGTGCTTCAATTATAGACGCATGTGTTAAATGTCCAATGGCTCTAGTATAAGAATAAACTGGCATGTAGTTGTTAAGATATATGCCAATTTATTCTCGTGCTTCCCTGGGATGGAAGCCTTAAATAGGTCTCTGGTATGTAAAACCAAGTAATAAACTGCCTGATTGGATGAACTTCAGACAGAGAGGAGTGGCCTACACTGTGATTGGTGAGGGAGAGCTCAGAGTAAACCTGCATGTATCTTTAAAGATAAACTCTAGGTTTACATATGGCAGGAGTCACTAAGTATTAAACTTTTGCTCTATTGGTGAAGCACAAAGCCTATTAAAAAAAAAGTCTTCAGAGAGAAGAAGAGCAAGAAGAAAATATGAGCGTTTGGGAGGAATTTGGTTACATTTGTAATTTCTGAGGTCATCCCGAAGCTTCCAAGAAATAAGTCACAGTCCTCCCAGTACAAGTCTATGTGGAGGATGGAGGCTACCACGTAGTTTCTGTCCATGTCAGATGATTGTGGTGTCAGGAGATATGATGTCCGAATTGAGGACGTATTTTGAGGCAAATTGGAGCTACCAGTGAAGCCTCAATATTTGCTTTATTTTGTGCCACTGATGTGATCCAAATACGTCAATACTTCGGTGGCACCATTTTCGGAGAAGAAAATCGGCAAATAATGAGTCGACCATTCACCGTTTTGGGGAGGGGGGATAAGTAAATACATGCCCCTGCCTAGATCAGAGTATGCCCACTATATTTATTGAGGCAAAATAGCACTATAGATGGGACTAGTGCTAGAAATACATCATGCACAAATATGGAGTGTTCCTGGTGGTTACTAAAAATATAGCACTTAGTTCCAGGATCTCTCCAAATTAGTCTTTATAAATTGTTGTTGGTTAATAGTTAATGGTTATTGATCCCTGGAGACAAAGGATCTTATACCAAGGAGGGGAAAGTATAAAAAGATACACAGAAATCCTAACCATGGAGTCTGCAAAATGTATGGTCCCATAGAATAAAAAGAGAATGATCCAAAGGATGAAATGACCTTCCAGGTAGCAATGATGAATACATTACAAAGAGCTAAAGATTTGTTGAACCCTGCAAAACTGAGAGGGATGGAAAGCTCACAGGCCATGGCAGGACCAGTGAGTGAGACAATAGACACAATCCCTACTTAAGATTTAACTCTTAGAGTCAAAGAGGAGAGATGTTCTATCATCGAGTAACATCAAAGTATACAATGATGGAAGTGTTTAAAGGAACTCCATCACTATCAGTTGTACTGTGAATATAGAGAATAAAAATAATCAGGATGACTTTGTGCTATCACAATTGCAAGAAAATACATAATTTAATCTAAAATTGCATTTTGAATGTCTGTGGTATCTCTGGTTTATGACTGTGACTCAATAAGCAAAAACACCCTTTTCTCTTCATTAATGCATTTACTTACAATTCTGATAACACAATCATTTTTTTGATCGTGTTCTTTGTTTTCACAGTCACAAGCTAAGCAAGGTCTGTTCCGGATCCTTCCTATTAAAATGAGGTTAACATAAAATGAACCCAAACACCACATCCCACGGTTGAGATGGTTCTAGGATTTAACATGAGTACACACATATATTTATTTATAATGCACCGTCATATACCGTAGTGCAGTACAATGCAGTGACATTATTTGAATAGTTGTTAATATAGCAAAGTTTACACATAGTGGAGAATGAGATAATGATAATGTTGAGTTCCCACTATAATATATAAACATATCTATGTATGCAGACAGAAATATTTCAATACAGGCTGAATATCCTTTATCCCAAAATGTGTTGTCTAAACATTTTTGGCTGATTTTGTCACAAGTTAAAAATTCCGCACTCTTGTACAGAACAGTTTACTCAGTGCCCATCCCCCTTAAGCTGTGTTATAGCCTTTCCATACATGATCAGATTCCGCCATGCCCACAATGGCACGTGTGCAAGCCTGACACGCCAACGGTAGGTTCCTAACGATGCCTCAGATCACAGCTACATTGATTGATTTGCTCTATACAGTATTTGCATTGAGACTACTGGATTTCATGAGTGCTGAGAGGCTTATATATATATCTTATTGGTGAAAATTCTCTGTTGTCTGAAATTACACATTAATCAAAATATTTCTGGTCCCAATCATTTTGGATAAGGGATGCTCAAACTATAATAATACATGAATTAAGTATTATTATTACAAGATTATTATTATTATTAATATTATTATTATTATCTCAAAAATAGATGACAACAAAATATTCTACCATATTACCAA
This sequence comes from Pelodytes ibericus, assembly GCA_036172795.1. NCBI lineage: Eukaryota > Metazoa > Chordata > Amphibia > Anura > Pelodytidae > Pelodytes > Pelodytes ibericus. The sequence goes on from CM069861.1 coordinate 21,043,053, forward strand.
TCAGCCAGTGTGCATTGTTATTATTACTGAATATTCATGGAGCTTGTAGTCTTTAAATAAAAGACAAGCAAGGAGACAATGCAACGAAGAAGTAAGGAGAAGCAAAGCTTTTATGATAAACATGATAAAATGTTATACAGCATTGATAGATACGGCTCTTACATTTTAATTATTAAACACTTTCTGCTACTAATGTGTTGTCTCCTTTTTATGCATACATCATTTAATCATGTGCACCCAACACGCATATGCAAATGGGGTCTGTGCGCCAGCATCTCATTTGCATATGAGGACTTCCACGTGTCAGAAAGATGAAGAACCAAACCCTTCAGAACTATTTTTCTTGATAGCTCTTCCTACTCTGTAATACTCTGCATTACATAAACCATGTTAGAATGATGCACTAACTGGAACACTGCTCTGTGGCAGCAGAAAGATAAAGATACGGTCCAACGATTGTATCTCTCTCTGTGTCTTTTGTTGTGTGTGCTCATAAATTGTGGCAATCATTGAGGAGTATACCATCTCCTCTCCCGTGGAGGTGTGTCCAGCGCTACAGATGCCACATATCAGGCAGTGCTTCCAAGTCTATGTGACATGGCAGCCTGGAAGTCAAAGTTTCCTTTCAAAACCAAACATAAATAGCTTCTGGACAGTGTTTTTTGTCTGATTAAAAAATTATAGGGATGGTTTAGTCTCTCTTTAACCCCTTCATGACTGGACTGTTTGGGCCATGTTTTGAGTTAAGGACCATGGTGTTTGTGTTTAGCTGTAATTTTCCTCTAATAATTGTAACATGTCACTGGTCCTCTTTGGGATAACCTTTCATTTTTCATATATTTATATGTAATGATTTTTGTTTTTTTCATAAATCTAACCGTGGACTTAGCAGGGCCTTTAATGGGAAAAAAAGTACATATTTTTTACATTAAGAAAAACAATGGAGAGGGGCTAGGGGTGCCTTGGGGACAAGGGCAAACTTTTTACACTGTCATTATTTTCTCCCTGTCCCATGGTCACTGTGAGTGACTGTGTGTAACTCGGGCCTAGGAAGAAATAGATGTAGTGCCTCGGTACCGAGGCACTCATAGAATTCCCATAAACATAACACGATCGAAGCTGCATGACATACCAGGACTGGCATCTGACCTCTATGGATGGTATACTGTGATGGTCCTACCACGTCATCGGACGTGAAGGGATTAATCACGAACAGTATGACATCCACATTACTAACCTCTGTGTAAAAGTCACCAAACAAATAATGAAACAAGCTCTATGCTAATTTGTGTTGAGTTCCTTATCAAAGTTCCATCAATACAGGAGATCTTGTTTTATGAATTTATGATATTAGTAAAAAATGACTTAGCTTGACTTCTGTTGTAAGATGTTAATCTACTAGGAAGGTGACATGGCTCTTAACACTTCTGTGCTCTGCACCATGCAAAGGGCTGCCTCTACAACAGAAAGGCCACGGCAGATACTGTGAAACATTAACATTGAATCAAATGTCAGCCCTGTGCCTTTCAAAGAGAACATCTCAGAGAAAAAAAAAAATGAGAAAGGGCTCAGAGCTAAACAATGAGACTGGGTAGGTTTTAATTGCATGCAGAAAGTCTTGGCTGTAGGTTCCAAGGGAAATATACATTGCATATTGATGAGGCCTTTGGGACAGTTACAGACTTCCAAATGCCTTGTTTGTTGCAATCTGCTTGTCAAACTATTAAAAAAGTAAAATCCACACAGAATTCTCTATAGCATAGAGCGACTTTACTGTTAATTAAATCAAAAGGAGGAGATCAGAAAGGTTGGAACATTTCAGGTGCTTTATAAAAACACAAATGAAGAGGGTGCTTGGCATTAAGTGATAAAAAAAAAAAAATACACTTTTGCTTGCAAAGGTAAAATACACTCATTAGTAGTTCCTTGTGGGTATGGGGACCCTGTGTAATTATATATGTATTATGTGCATTCTCAATTGTAACTAATTCAATTCGCTTTTCCTGCATAGGCTATCAGGAATTCCAGGGACCAATAAAAAAAAATCAACACTTATTGTAAGACTTAGTAAGGTAGCATCGCTCTCTGTAAAGACTAGAGATCTTTACCTATCCCCAGTACTCCATTTTTAACCCTTTTGGTGAACAAAACATTTGGAGTGGCTGTTTGTACCTGTGAATATAGAGAATGACGACCATTTTTTTTTTAAACCACCTTGATGAAAGTCAAAGACAGAACCTAAAATATTCATCTGACTTTTCTACATTTGACACCAGTAATTCACAGTCCTGTTCATGTTGTTCCTGGCTTTTCCTCTGTATTTTGCCCCCAATATGCTATTTAATATGCCAGGATATTGCCCCAATATGCCATTTAATATGCAGGATATTGCCCCCAATATGCCATTTTAATATGCCAGATATTGCCCCCAATATGCCATTTTAATATGCCAGATATTGCCCCCAATATGCTATTTAATATGCCAGGATAATGCCCCCAATATGTCATTTAATATTCCAGGATATTGCCCCCAATATGTAATTTAATATTCCAGGATATTGCCCCCAATATGTCATTTAATATTCCAGGATATTGCCCCCAATATGCCATTTAATATTACAGGATATTGCCCCTTAGTGTGCCACCCTCCTCCCCCACTTCCCCAGACCCCAGTACTTACCTCTTTGCTGCTCCGTCTCCCGGTGCTCTGAAGGTCCGTGGCTGTGAGGGAAGCGTTGTGAGCTCCCCTCCAGCCGCGCGGATCAATAAAGTTTGTTTAACCCCTTAACGACAGATGACGTGCCAGGCACGTCACGGCAAATCGTGGACTTGCAGACAGGTGACGTGCCTGGCACGTCATGCACTAAATGGAGTAAAGAAAGCGACCAGCGGTCGCTTTCTTTACTCTAACGGTGTTGCTACAATGCCTCTAGGTAGAGGCATTGTGCAACACCCCCCAAATGTGCAGGGGCGCGCTACGATCACTCCACGGAGTGATCGTAGCAGCCATTTAAAAATGGCTGCGCCCGCTGCACACATGTGCTTAGAAAGCGAACGATCGTTCGCTTTCTAAGCATCTGCGGTGTTGTTAAAGTGCCTCGCTAGCGAGGCACTTAACAACACCTTCAGCTGCCCCAGATCCGATGGTGGTCGCTCTCCTGAGCGACCCCATCGGCTCAGTAGAAGGGAACGCTGCCTGTACAGGCAGCGCTTCCCTTCTAATGGCAAGAGCATCGGAAGTGAAAGTATTTCACTTCCGATGCTCTAGGGGGAGCCAGTCGATGCCGGCACAACAGATCTATGTGATCTGTGTGCAGGCATGTATGGTAAGTGCTCTGATGAGCACTTACCATACTGTCAAAGGCAATATTACTAAATATTGCCTTTGACAAGTATTGATCTGCCTCCCTCACCTTACTACTTTTAGTAAGGGAGAGAGACAGATCAGATCAAGTAAAAAAATAAAATAAAATAATAAAAAAATATTTAATAACATTTTAAACACCAAGGGCTTTTATAAAAGCCATTTAACCCCTTCCCTGCCATTGATCGCTGTGTACGCAGTGATCATACACAGCAGCACATTTTTTGCTGTCTGTGCATTTTTTAGGGGTTATTTTTTTTACTGTAATTCATTACAGTATAAAAAAACCTCTTTTAAGAGAGATTAACCCCTTTCTTGCAGTAGATCACTGCCTAATCAGCGATCTGATGCAAATGCAGCAATCTTGCTGCAGAAGCATTTTTAATTTTTTTAAAACTTTTTTATTACACCCGTCAAGTGTTAATTATACCCGCTAGGGGACTACGTTTAACGTAAAAAAATTTTTTTTAGCTGTCTGAGCGCATGTATAGCGATCAGTAACAGCTGATAAGTGACAATGGCGGGTTGGCGTTTGCTCAGATGAGCATCACCATTCGTCTGGTTAGATCAATATTTGTAAATATTTGATCTGACCCGTGTAGATCTGCCTCCCTCTCACTTGAGTTTTAGTGAGGGAGGGAGACAGAGCTGTATAATGTAAGTTTTTAATTATAATATATTTAATAGAATTGAGACCCAAAGGCTTTTATAAAAGCCGTTTCCAGTATTTAACCCCTTCCCTGCAATTGATCGCTGTGTACGCAGTGATCTAACACAGCAGCACATTTTTTGCTGTCTGTGCATTTTTTTAGGGGTTATTTTTTTTTACTTTGATTTATTACAGTATATCAAAGGCTCTTTTAAGAGCTATTAACCCCTTCCTTGCCGTATATCACTTCCTAAGCAGCACATATGGTCACTGCCTAAGCAGTGCATATGGTCACTGCCTAAGCAGCGCATATGGAGCAATCTAGTCGCAGAAGGATTTTTTTTTGCTATCAGCATTTTTTTTGTCAGACTCGCTAGGGGTTAGTTATACCCACTAGGGGATTACGTGTATTCCTTTTGAAGCTGTCTGTTTGGTGATTTCTCAGATGAGCATCACCATTCGTCTGGTTCGTAAATATTGTTCTGACCCATATGGATCTGCCTCCCTCTCCTCACTTGAGTTTTAGTGAGGGAAAGAGACAGATCTGTATAACATAATTTTTTAATTGTAATAAATTAAATAAAATGTAAAAAAATTGTGAGTCCCAAGGGCTTTTATAAAAGCCATACCCTTTGTATAGTGTAGTGTATTAACCCCTTCCCTGCCACTGATCACTGCACAGCAGAACCTTTTTTCTTGTCTGTGCATTTTTAGGGGTTAATTTTTTTGTACAGTACTACAAAGGCTCTTATAAGAGCTATTAACCCCTTCCTTGCTCTACATGTTCAAATTCCAAGTTTGAAAATCAAAAAGCGCACCTCTCAAATGTAGCCTTTCAACACCCAACAAAGCTGACAAAGCTATGCATGGGTGGTATCCCTGTGCTCGGGAGATGTTGCTGAACATATATTGTGGTATTGTTTGTCAGTGACACATACCGAAATATGTGAATTTGTGTCTAAAGTACAATGTATGTGGGAAAAAATACACAATAAAATGACTACCACAAACTTTGACAAAGGCTGGTGGTAGAATTGGTGCATGGAAAGTGTTAAAATAACACCATTTAAAATAGCCTAGGGTGTCTACTTTTACAAAATATATACTTTTTGGGGTAAAATACACTGTCCTACTTTAAAAAAAAGTCCCAAATGAAAGATGGGCTCAGGCTGGCTACACGTCAATATTCCAAGTTGAAAATGCGCACCTTCACAATGTGGCCCTTTTAGCCCCCAAACATCCCAACAAACCTATGCATGGGTGGTATCCCTGTACTCAGGAGATGTTGTTGAACACATATTGGGTTATTGTTTGGCAGTGACACATACCAAAATCTGTGAATTTATGTCTAAAATACAATATTTGTGGAAAAAAAACACACAAAAATTACTACCACAAACTTTGACAAAGGCTGGTGGTAGAATTAGTGCATGGAAAGTGTTAAAACACCACCATTTGAAATAGCGTAGGGTGTCTAATTTTAAAAAATATATGGGTTGATGGGGTAAAATACACTGGCTGGTTTCAAATATGTCCCAAATAGGACATGGGTGCAGGCGGTCTGCATGTCAAAATTTCAATTTGGAAAACCAAAAACTGCACCTACCAAATTTGGCCTTTTACCCCCCAAACAACCCAACAAACCTATGCATGGGTGGTATCCCTGTACTCAAGAGATGTTGTTGAACACTTATTGGGGTGTTATTTGGCAGTGACACATACCAAAATCTGTAAATTCATGTCTGAAGTACAAGGTTTGTGAAAAAAAAACACAAAAAAATTACTACCACAAACTTTGACAAAGGCTGGTGGTAGAATTAGTGCATGGAAAGTGTAAAAATACCACCATTTGAGATAGCCTAGGGTGTCTACTTTTAAAAAATATATGGGTTGATGGGGTAAAATACACTGGCTGGTTTCAAATATGTCCCAAATGGGACATGGGTGTAGGCTGTCTGCATGTCAAAATTTCAAATTGTAAAACCAAAAACTTCACCTCCCAAATTTGGCCTTTTACCCCCCAAACAATCCAACAAACCTATGCATGGGGGGTATCCCTGTACTCAAGAGATGTTGCTGAACACTTATTGGGGTGTTATTTGGCAGTGACACATACCAAAATCTGTCAATTCATGTCTGAAGTACAAGGTTTGTGAAAAAAAAACACAAAAAAATTACTACCACAAACTTTGACAAAGGCTGGTGGTAGAATTAGTGCATGGAAAGTGTTAAAATACCACCATTTGAGATAGCCTAGGGTGTCTACTTTTAAAAAATATATGGGTTGATGGGGTAAAATACACTGGCTGGTTTCAAATATGTCCCAAATGGGACATGGGTGCAGGCTGTCTGCATGTAAAAATTTCAAGTTGGAAAACAAAAAACTGCACCTCACAAATTTGGCATTTTAGCCCCCAAACAACCCAACAAACCTATGCATGGGTGGTATCCCTGTACTCAGGAGAAATAGTAGAATCTATTTAGCATGTTTTTTCGTTCGCTATTGTCGATGAGGAGAAGTTGTTTCAAATAAAAACAAAGAAATTTGTGTATTTTTTTTTTTTTACTTAATAATATGATAAGATATGATCAAAAATATGGCATCCATAGAAAGCCCTTTTTGTCCCGATAAAAACAATATATAATATGTGTGGGTACAGCAAATGACGAAGAAGAAAATTACTGCTAAACACAAACAGCACAGAAATGTTAAAATAGCCATTGTCCAGAAAGGACAAAAATGTTTCAAAGGCTCTGTCCTTAAGGGGTTAAAAAAAAACACACTTTGTTGACCGCGCGGCTGGAGGGGAGCTCACAACGCTTCCCTCACAGCCACGCACCTTCAGAGCACCGGGAGATGGAGTAGCAAAGAGGTAAGTTTTAGATTTATTTATTTTTTGGAGTATAAGCCGAGGGGGGCTTACTGGAATGTACTTAGGTGAGTGTCTTGATTTGGATGTTTTTACTTTTCTGTAACTAAGTAGACTTGCTATGTGTTAGACAGAAAGAGAGAGAGAGAGAGAGAGAGAGAGAGAGAGAGAGAGAATAGACACATAAATAGAGAGCGATACCCAAATCCTTGCAGACATTCACGTTTGAGATACAAAGGTACAGACAATCTGTTCTTCACCTTAATGAACACCTCAGATTGTTGCCGAGAAATGAATGGAAATCATTCACCATAACCATCTGCTCCTTGTCTTTTAATGCTGAGAGTAAGTTAGAATTACTCCAGCACACGAAAATCCAACACACAGAATGAAACGACGGTGTTATACAGAACAGCGGCGTTTGCATTTAAAAGGGGACGTTGGCTGAGATAATGAAGTCCCAGTGTGGCAGTTTTCCATTTAATTGTGAAGTAAGTTAACGTCCCCTTCAGGTATGCTAAATCTTGCTCTGCCCTCTCCTGGGATGTAGTGTCAATCTACAGAGCGGGCCGAACACCTGGCACATACACAGGTAAACATGCCGTCGGTGACCTACATATGAATACACAATAGCGTCTCGTAAATGCTAACAAAGCAGCTTTACTAGTTAAACTCTGTGGTGGGACTTGAAAGAAGATTCCATAGACACCTTAGCTTTTCTTCTACTGTTTACTGTAAATCATCGACTTTCTGCAAATCTGCAAGGAGCATAGAAGGCTTATAGTAGCCGTGGAAGTTCCATTTCTCCCCATGTTAAATGTCTAAACATGGTGGGGATGGCTGACGAGCAGTGGCGTACCTATCAAGCTGGTCAGATTTTGCCATCAGTGTCCTACATCCAGACAGACCACTGCTGGTCAAGAAAGGTTGGCTGTCTTAAAGATAAAAAAAAAAAAATGGCACTCTCCTTTCGCAGATAGTATTATAACATTGAGTTTCTGTGGGTGACTTAAGATTAATTTGTGCCATCTTTCATTCCGTCAGAAACTGGGACAAAACGTTCACTTCTCTTGAGATAAATTATGAGAATTTGAGTAGCACTACAAAAAATATAGGCGCTTCAAAGGAATAATATTACCTTGAAAGAGTGAGATTAGACTAAAGTCTGTGAAGCTATTGATTCTGAGAGAGACACCTCTTGATCAAGGTTATCCAATGACGTGCTGTAGGATGTTTTACGTTTGAGCTAACACGTTATGATTCTACATTCACTTGCAATCAAACTTTGTAGTGAAAAGTGTTTTTAAAATATAGAAAATCAAGTTGTGCTGGAAGAGAAGAACAACCTGGCTTACATATCATTTGCTGCTAGGCATAGCTTTATGCATATCTGGGTATATAAGAACTGGCTGAACAAGTTCCATTGATGGTTCTAACTATTCACCATGTAAACCTAGTACTGTTTGCCACCCACTGTTTCAAATATGCCACTCTGTTTATGTCTTGCCAAACTTCTCAGATCATGCCAAACTTCTCAGCTCATGCCAAACTTCTCAGATCATGCCAAACTTCTCAGATCATGCCAAACTTCTCTTTTTAAAAAAATACAACTATTCTGCCATCAAATTTTATGTTTAATCTATTTGAAGCATTTTCTCTCTTTCAAAGTATACATATTGAACTGACCAGTCACTTGACCAAGCAGCATATTAGTGTCTCTTCTTTTAAAACCTTTGATGTCTATATGTCCAATCCTGCCATCCCCCCCAAAAAATGGCATGGCAGTGCATCTCTGGGTGGTTGAGTGTGGCGTCTGAGTGGTCTGTGCCTATGTAGGAGACTTTATCTGACCATGTTTGAGCCAGAGTGCCAGGATGTCACTAAATGGAGAGGGCAGAGGACTGCAGGTCTGTGTAATCCCCCCAACCAGCCTAGCATAAAATAAGCTACAAAAAATGGCATTATTGGTATTAACAGGAGGGGCCTTCTGGACACCTGTGCTGACACTAGTTTTCTACATTTGTACTTTTTGAGTGAAATGCGCACACAAAACAAAAACAACCTCTTTTTTTTTTTTTATATACAAGCAGAATTTTGTTTAAACCAGCAGGGTAACGTGTGGTTTTGGAAAGTTTATGAAATATAGTCTCAAAAGAGTTTTTTTTTTTTTTATATACTTTTTTTATTATAAAAATACAAAATTTAGGCAGTACCAAAACATTAACACACTGAGACGTTACAATACAATAACATACAATTAAGGTGTCTGTTATTGTATTGTAACGTCTCAGTGTGTTAATGTTTTGGTACTGCCTAAATTTTGTAATTTTATAATAAAAAAAGTATATAAAAAAAAAAAAAACTCTTTTGAGACTATATTTCATAAACTTTCCAAAACCACACGTTACCCTGCTGGTTTAAACAAAATTCTGCTTGTTGGCCAGAGTACATGTGATATATTCCAGGGATTGACATGAGTGAACACAGCGCACAGACACAGATGGGTACACCTGCAAGGTCCCAAAGTCTCAGCAGCTCTACAGCTTGGTAGAGAAATGATGTGAGGCATAAGCCAACATGTCCAGCTGCCAAACACATGCTGAACAAGTGACCTTTTTACAAAGAAATGTGCACGATAGACAGATAAGACAGAGAACATACTGCTGGGATCTGTATCTAAAATGTTTTCACACACAGAATGTTCAAGATCATATCTGTCATAAAGAAAACTTTATTTAAATATTACTAAGCTTGTCTAGTTACCCTAATTCTATAGTAGAGCAAAACACACCAAGATTCATAATTGTGTCGTCAAAGGCGGGCCCAGCTGTGAGATGGGCTGTATCAATTTGAAACACTGGAATTGTAAATCTTTAGGTTTCATACGTGCCCCAGGAGCTTTTTTTTCACAGGAGGATGTACCAGCACCTTCTGCAGTTCCGATTGCGATCTGCCCAGTGGCATACCAGTCAGGCTGTAACAGGCATGACTGAGTGCCATGGGTACTGAGGCACGCCAGCCATGTCTGCAAAGGACCCCTCTGTCGCATCCCTGTCACATCCAAGCCAATCATAGCGACCAGATGTGTTTAGTAAATTAAATATGGTGCCTGTGTCTTGTCTCTCCCAGCCCCACAGCAATCTTGCACCCCAATATATTTGTAAAATAATAATATATGTTTTTTTTGTATTTAGGGTTAGAGCTAAAATGTCATAGTTAATGAGGTAATGGTGAAATAAATGGTTAGGAAAAAGCAATTTGCTATTTGTATTTATCGCCCTATAAGTTGCAGAAAAAAGAAAAAGCCCAGGACAAATATTAGAATGTATTTAACAGGTTTTTTCATTAGCATTTGTAGCAGTATAAAAGATTTTTCAAGTAAAAGTTATAAAAAGTTTTTTTTACTGTTTTCCATCATATTTTTTTTTTATAGTAAGCGGGAGGGGGGGTGCACGGAGCAGGGGAGTGTGCACGGGGAAGGGGAGTGTGCACGGAGAAGGGGAGTGTGCACAGAGAAGCGGAGGGTGCACAGAGAAGCGGAGGGTGCACAGAGCAGGGGAGTGTGCACGGAGCAGAGGGGTGTACACGGAGCAGAGGAGTGGATTTAGCATGGAGCTGAGGAGTGAGCATGGAGCAGAGTAGAGCTCCACAATAAGGAATAATCACCGAGTTTATGTACACGGCATGCATACACACGGCATATACACGCAGTGCTATATTTGATAACACAGTAACACTTTCAACTTGTTGTAAACATGCTCTTGGTAAATATTTGAAGGTTTAATAATAAATTAGTGCAGGTTGCAGAAGCAGTCGTTGTCAGTTTAAGTGTTTACAACACAGCCAGCAACACAACAGCACATTCAAGAGAAAAGGGAACTGTAAAAACAAACACTCATTCACAGCTCAGCTGACTGTGTTTAAATAGAGAGGTGAATAACATTACACAGAGATGGATGGGTTTACTCTGGGCCTGCAGGAGGGATGTGCACTGACAGAATTAAAATATCACCCCTTTATTAGTAAATGAACTAGTTTTATTGTGAAATGTATAGCCTAAGATCATTTTTTTAACCCACTATGAATAGTCTGGGTGTCCCTTGGTGAAACACATCAAGTGTGTCCTCTTTCCTCACTGTGCTTGCAGTTTTGTCACTTAATAAAAACATCAGGTTTGGATTCATGGAACTTGGAGTGCCGAATTCATGATTTTGTTATCCTTTAATTTGCATGGTATGCCTTAATCTGATTGTATATCTAGGAGACACTGCATACAGATTTAAAATAGATGATTATTGTAATGTATGCCCTTGCTTGCAAGCTTGCTAAAACAATGTATATAGGCCATTTAAAACATGTTTTATTATGTACATTCAAAAGGATATACAATGTTTAGGTGACAGAGCCCCTTTAACATTGACATTAAATCCACTGAGGATAAATATCCTCAACCCACAAACATTATACCCTTAGCATGCAACTACATGAATACAAAACATATAACATCATGATGAGGCAATGGTTACATCACTAATAATTAGTATGTGGTCATCTAGGGGGAGGGGCCTATCGGGATTGGACACTCATCTAATTAGAGTCATTTACATTACATTTACAGGCACCAGTATGTCACTCATCTAGTCTGTTTGAAAGATTATAGAATATACATATCTATTCAAGTAATGCTCAGGAATTCCCCATGCATGGTGTCCAAATCTCCTCACATTTACAATTTAAAATTCAACTTTTATAATAGCCTTCCCAAATTTTACACTGGAAATGTATTTTTCTAATTCCTTGCCATGCAAAGTTTGACCACCATCACTATCTTCTGGATTATTAAGAACATTATTGAGGAGGTGTACATTTTGGAAAATCCAAGTGTAATAAGAATGTCTGAGGTGGAAGGTTTATATCTAGACTCTATTCCTTTTGGAAGGTTTCAAAGAGTTGGATCCAGATTTTAGACACATTCATCACATTCCCACTTCATGAGATACAGGGTCCTCTCCTCCATACCACATCTCCAACACGTGTTTCATTTACTTTTGTTGAACTTATATTTTAACTGGGACTATGCACCATCGGTGGAATATCTTGAATATTACATAGTTCTGATCCCCAAGACTGGCTTGCCATTTCAAAATGGCTATACACAACCCAGTTTTTTGCTTGTCTATGCTCAGCAGCTCTCTCCTGTGATATGTGTGAAAGGTTATCTTTAATAGTGTGCACATGCTCCAATGGGTCCCTGTAGAAGGTAACCATTGTTGTTTTGAAGAAGAAGCCAGCACCGGCTCTACTCACAGCCTTTGAAAATCTGGAGGGCAGGTGCTCCTAATCGTGAGTGAGGACGAGATCCAATGGATACAAAAAAAAGGGGAAATACACTCCACTCTCCGGATTCAATGCAAAAAGGGTGCTTTATTCAATATGTAGCAAACAGGAAAAAAATGGATAAACTGGGGTAAGGGAGGATGAACTGACGCGTTTCGCGTGTTACCACGCTTTGTCAATTTGGGAAGTGGAGTGCACTTCCCCTTTTTTTTGTACCCAATCATTGTTGCTTACCGAGAATCCCTTGCAGTGGTAATAGCACAGAACAGTGGGGGGTAAACAAGGCATCTGACTTGTCGGGGGTTTGCAGATATGTTTTTATTAATACCTCAATATCTCGGTTAGTAAAGTCCCTGCCTGCAGAGCCTGTCAAAGTCACAGGTTTAAATCCTGCACGGTCAAGGCCGCCCTTCATCCTTTTGAGGTGGAATAATTGAGAACCATCAACTGAGTGGTAATAACATTTACTTTCCGGCTAATTCTGAATATATATATAAAAAAAAAGCAATTATTTACTGGCTTTTTAAGTGGAGGAGTTCTCAATCACCTCTACCCCACCAAAATCCATGAAAATAGCCGACGTCCATACAGTTGCTAAATAAATAAATAATGTCTCTGGCCAAGTAGCTCTACTGGAGCCTGATAGAAATCGTTACATATTAAAATAATCATGTTTCTTCGCATTTTCTTTTAGTTTGCATGTCGAATAAACCATCTGGCCTGAGCTCAGTTTCGTTATCCTGATACATTGGTTGAAAATAAAAAAAAAATAATAATAACAATCCAGAAATTGATATTGATGAATTACACGTGAGCTCCTAGGGACAGTGCAGTAAATAAAGTACAGGCAGGGGCTTTTAATGCAGTCTGTTTGATAAATACAGCCCTAAGTATGAAACATGGGAAGTCACCATCCATTACAGATTTTTGATCAAGGATGGTTTTGAAATGTGAAATAAATTGATTCTGGACACATTTCCTACAGCCAGTTATTCTCCTGAGTAAATCTCCTTTTACTTCATTGGTTTACAAATTGGCTCATCTTTGCACCTGATAAAATAATACTGGCACGGATTCAAGTCAATGCTGCTTTATATATATATATATATTAAGGTTTGTTCGCTTAAAATATTGGACTGATTTGCATTTAACCCACCGCTTTCTTCTCTCTTGCAAGTTTTCCAAGTCTTTTGGAGGCTTCCGGCTGTCACGCAGATTTAGAGGAATATTATATGGTTTGTTTGCTATTGTTTATTTCTTTTTTATTTTTGTCTATTGCATTTAGTGGGAGTCTTTTTAAAAGGATTCACATCATATAGAATCCTTCTTTTAGCTTCCTTGTGAAAAGTAAACAGGTATAAACATCTATTTTTTATAGCCTCTCTTGACAGTTTTTTGTTCATGATGGAAATAGGATAAAATAGACAAAGAAAAGGTTTATTCTCATTCAATGTACCTGGAAATATATGTATTTTCACAATGGAGTCTGTAGTTGCATCAATGATAAATAATAAATTAATCGATTTTCCACCTTTCTTGTGGTTTATAGTTGATCAGTATAAAAACAACCAGTCTCTATATAGCACTTTTCTCCCAAAAGAGGTTGAAAGCACTATAGCACATACTCTCGGACTGAATCAACAGCTAATAAGTAATACCCAACTCAACTGATTTTATTGACCTTTGGGAGGATGAAGGACAGAGATGACCCTGCCAGGAAACAAACCTGTGACATGGAAATGGAATACTGCAGTTAGAGCATTTACCAGCTGAGCTATCTGTCCTATTATAACCCATTCTTAGCGCACACAAAAAGAGAATAAAAAAAAATAAAATGCAGCTGAATGAAATATCTAGACTATTGGTAATCTTCTGGAAGGAGGGCAATTGGTCTCATCCCACTGCTCTATAACAGATGAGAGGATGTTAAAAACCAGACTAAATGTAGAATGCAAAGTTGAGCAACATTTACTGCATGGTCTAATTAGGATTGAGCTGCTAATCCCCCCCCCCCCCCCCCCATTAGAATCCCTCAACGGAAGCCCTATTACCGGCGAGTCTCTGAGTCGTTACAGATTCCTAATGCGTTCAAAGTCAGATGGAATAGTCAATAATTGGCGACTGCTAGTTAATGTAGACTACAAATCAACTGCAGGTTGAGTCTGGGCTAGAGCTTCCTGTGTACCTAGATCAATTGGTTTACATGTGGATATTCCCACTGATCCACATCACTTAATGAGCTGACAGCGGCCAGCAAATTAACAAACCAACCAATATATTGAGAGGGCCAACGAACCCTCTCCTTGCCGCTGATATCTATCGATCTTGACTTATTTGTAGCAGCCGAGCAGACTAGGCAGCATTTCTTATTTATAAAAGATTTTTACCAGGAATAATACTCTGTGTGCTGGCTCTTGTTTCAGGTACAAAGGCTTTGAAATATGTAAAAGATGATGTGCAAATGTGCCTTTCCAAAGTAATCAAGGCCTTGAAATGTCTCTAATGATGTTTGACTGAAAAAGTTACTTTGCTTAAAGGGACACTCCCACCAAAAAATGAAAAGGATTTTTTTGTATCGTTGATTTCAGATTTGTCTTTTGTTTTTGTTATGTGACTGTATTTAATAAAATATGTCACATAACAAGTGTGATTGGGCGCCACCATTTTGTGAAATGTAGTGTTAATATTATGCCACCCCCCAGAGACTTTATAGCACACATTTCTCACTTTGGGGCTGGGGACACAGAATGCAGGCTATAAGTCTGAATTCTGATCACAGACTTGCATTGAATGGGAGGGTAATGTAACTATTATATCACAAGGGGGCAGGGTTATGATCCTGTTTGATCAGATCAATCTCCTCTCTTTGTGTTGGAAGGCAGTAAAAAAAAGTTATACAAAGTCACTTAGTCCTGCCCACTATGATACACAGGAGCCAGTAAGAGAGCAGAGGAGTATCTTATGACATCATCATGCAGGCTTTGCAACAGTTGTAAAGTGAGCCTGGGTGCAAGATTTTGGACTATGTTGCATAATGGGAAATATTCACAAAATGGAGCCAGGACATAAACACCTAATTTTAATTTCCTTTTATATGCAATTAATTCAATCATATAAAAAAAACAAAAAAACAGTGGCATATGATTTATATATGTGTTTGTTTTAAATGACCAGGTTATCTAGTGACATCTTATGTAAGTGGTAGTGTCCCTTTTGTCTTTTGGCTGCTGGAAGGGGGTGTATATTCATATTCATCTGGCACATCAAGTGTTAACTCTGGATCCAGAAGGTGTGGCTTCTTATGACACACATGATATCACAATTGGTCGACACCACAAAAATATTGAAAAAACTCTTTAATCATAATCTATGAATTTGCTAGTAATTCTATTGTACCATATACATCATGTTTTGATTCTCTAGATTACCAGTGGAAACAATCTTTAGGTCACACTTTCATACTCAGAATCTATGGGGCTTATTCAATATATGGTTTATTGGATTTATGGGATGTACAGACAAGTGAACTGCAAGAAGCAGGCACTACTAGATGAGACGGAAAAAAATCTCCATCTTGCCTACTATTGCCTTTTGTGCAGTTCAGTTGCGGCTCACTTGTCAGTTCAGTTTAATTCAGTAGTCAGTGATGGTTGTATCTATCAGTATCTGTTTTAGGGCTTCAAGTCCTCTACCAGCCTCTACATATCTCTAATTGGAACTCCATGATAAACATACATCACTGGGGTAGAAATTCAGGCCCCATTCTATGTTCCTATGTCAGTTATATGTTTAAAAGAGTGCTGGCTACCTGTGTGATACATTCTCATAAACAAATTTGTAAGACAATGGAATATGGAAAACGCGTAGGGTGATTCCACCTTTTCGTCAAACAAATACAGGTTATTGCCTCTGTAGACTCAACATTGGCAGCAGTGACTCTGGGGGGTAACCATAGTAAGGTAAAAATGATTATTATAAGACATGGAGGGAATACAGAGGTGAACTGAATGTGAAGGAGAGACGAGCTGAATGTTAATATTATTTCCTGCTTGAAAATAAGCAGACCCATTTAAACTTCAATATCTAAAAGCTGGTGTAACTTTCACACACAAATAAGAATTATTTTTCACAAAATATTCACAAAACTCTTTGGCATGCGCAAATATAATCTCAATTTATTAGCGCAACCGGAAAAATGCACGCTAAATAAAAATAAACGAAAGAGGGAAAAAAAGCGCAGAATGTTACAAATAGTCGCAATTTGCTCCTTACTCATGTTTTACCTACTTTTCCCACTGTAATTGTTTAGTATATGACCCCCTATATAAACAAACATTCATTTATTTAATTGCAAATTTACAAGCAATGCGTAAATAGAAAATACTTAATTAGTGCAGTGCAGTAACACCGTCACTCACCTCCCCAGACGCTGCCCCCTGGAGTCCTGGTTCGCAGTAGCGCTGTTACTCCCAACCCACCCACCACAGACTCCACCCCCTGGCATCCTGATTTGCAATGTTGGGAGGTATGGAACATTAATATTGTATTAGGGAAAAAAAGACTTGAAGGGCATCTAGGCCGAGCTCCATTTGCTTTGTTAGGTTAACAGAAAGATGCTAGAGTAGAGATCTCTATATACACCCGGGAAATCTCTATATGTTTAAGCTAGACATTAGACAAAGCTATAAA
The DNA here is from genome assembly GCA_036172795.1 of Pelodytes ibericus. NCBI lineage: Eukaryota > Metazoa > Chordata > Amphibia > Anura > Pelodytidae > Pelodytes > Pelodytes ibericus. The sequence continues at coordinate 21,059,962 of CM069861.1, forward strand.
TACCGCTAAATTACTGGACTCACATGTTTTCCTACAGTGCAAATCACAGTGCCTTTAATTAGTGGTTTAAAGCCAACCTTATAAATTGAAGCCTTAAACAGTAGCTAATTTCCAATAGATTTGTGTTTAATTCCAGCGGTAATACGGCTGAATGGACGGCCAGGAACACACATACAAGTGATGTAAATAGAGGCGCCAGATAAAACAGGCTTCATTTAAAATAGATTTATGTGAGTGACACAAATTGGCAATGTTCACAAAATCAATTGCATATTTCGGGGGGGAAACCACAATGTGCAGAGAAGTGCTATCTTATTCAGAGCAGGGATGCAATGTCATTTATCCCAGGTCTATTTTTTGGTTTTGGCAGCAAGAGGGATATGCAGATAAACTGAACAAAATCTTGCAAATGCCTCCAAGTCTCTCGGTATCCCTTTCCCATTTGTTAATAATATGTTGGGGGCCGTTGTGGAAGTGCTTTGTTTTTTTTTTTTAAATTTGTAAACTAAATAGAAACCTAGATTGTCACGACAGATAAAAAAAAAGGTTTTTAAACACACATTGATCTTTCTAAGACGGCCCATAACAAAAAACTCAGCTTTAGCGTACAGATACATTTCCAATACATGTTTCAGTTCCTTTACAGTGTTAACAGGGAAAAGAAACATGTTGGTGCGCTAAGCTAATCACAGGCTCAAATAATGTACATGTAAATGAGGCCTACCAAACAGGCCTACTAATATAACATACATGTAAACGAGGCCTACCAAACAGGCCTACTAAAATAATGTACATGTAAATGAGGCCTACCAAACAGGCCTACTAAAATAATGTACATGTGAATGAGGCCTACCAAACAGGCCTACTAAAATAATATACATGTAAATGAGGCCTACCAAACAGGCCTACTAAAATAACATACATGTAAAATCAAAACCAATGTGGCTTACAGGTAACATGAAACAGGAAGTACAAAACAAGAAAATGGCATTCAAACATTATAAAAACACGGGATCAGCATTATCATTTATAGAGTACAAAGAGGCCAACAAAGCCTGCAAAAAGGCAATTAAAATGGCTAAATTGGAAAATGAGAAAAGGGTTGCCAAGGAGAGTAAAACTAACCCCAAAATGTTTTATAAATATATAAATGGAAAAAAGCTAAAGAGGGAAAATGTTGGGCCCTTGTTATCCCAAATGGGAAATTTGGTAAGTGAGGACAGAGAGAAAGCAGACATTTTAAATACTTTTTTTTCTTCTGTTTATACTAAGGAAGAGCAGATGGACGAGCCCCTGCTACAGGAAGTTATGGGACATTCGCCGCAAACATGGGATTGGCTGACACAGGAAAAAGTGCTTAAGCAATTACACTCTGTTAAGATAGACAAGGCCCCAGGGCCAGATGGTATACACCCAAGGGTACTTAGAGAGTTAAGCATAATTCTGGCCAGGCCACTATTCATGATCTTTAGGGATTCATTCAGTTCAGGTACAGTGCCAACAGACTGGCGAAAGGCGGATGTCATTCCAATATTTAAAAAGGGATCAAAATCTCTGCCAGGTAATTATAGGCCAGTGAGCTTGACATCTGTAGTGGGGAAACTATTTGAAGGATTGCTAAAGGTATACACTCAAGAATACATCTTGAACCAGAATATAATTAGTAAAAGTCAACATGGTTTTGTGAAAGACAGGTCTTGTCAAACAAACTTAATAACATTCTATGAAGAAGTCAGTAAAAATATAGATCTAGGTGTGGCAGTTGATGTGATCTATTTGGATTTTGCGAAAGCATTTGATACAGTTCCACACAAAAGGTTACTCTACAAATTGAGAGAAATAGGTTTGGGGGCAAATGTGTGTATGTGGATTGAAAATTGGCTAAAAGATAGAACACAAAGGGTTGTTGTAAATGGAAAATTCTCAAATTGGACAAGGGTATTAAGCGGAGTACCTCAGGGGTCTGTTTTGGGCCCTCTTCTTTTTAATTTGTTTATTAATGATCTGCCACATTGTGCTGAGAGCCATGTCTCCGTGTTTGCGGACGACACTAAATTAGGTAAGGCAATAAAGACTAATCTTGATGTTTTTTCTTTACAGGAAGATTTGGACAGAGTGGGGGACTGGGCAGTAAAGTGGCAAATGAGGTTCAATATAGACAAATGTAAAGTTATGCATTATGGGAAAAATAATAACAAAGCAACATATACGTTAAATGGTTTTTCCCTGGGAAAAACTACTAATGAAAAGGATTTAGGAATAATTATAGACAACAAACTTGGCAACAGTGCCCAATGCCAGTCAGCAGCTGCAAGGGCCAATAAGATATTGGCATGTATAAAACGAGGTATAGATTCACGGGAGGAGGATATCATCTTGCCTCTTTACAAATCAATGGTAAGACCTCACCTTGAATATGCAGTACAGTTCTGGGCACCAGTCCTTAAAAAGGATATTAAGGAACTAGAAAAAGTGCAAAGGAGAGCTACAAAATTAATAAGGGGTTTGGAGGATCTTAGTTATGAAGAGAGACTTAAAAAATTGAATTTATATACGTTAGAAAAAAGGCGTCTCAGAGGGGATATGATAACATTATATAAATATTTGCAGGGCCAATATAAAGAGCTCTCCAGTGACCTGTTCATTAACAGAAAGGTACAAAGAACAAGAGGTCACCCCCTCAGACTGGAAGAGCAAAGATTTCATAGACAGCAAAGGAAGGGATTCTTTACGGTTAGGACAATAAAGTTATGGAACTCACTGCCAAGAGAGGTAGTGCTAGCAACCACAATAGATGCATTTAAAAATGGTTTGGATGTTTTTTTAGCAAAGCAGAACATACAGGGCTATTAATAATAGAATAAGCATTAATAAAAGAGCTTATTGATCCAAGGAGAAATCTGATTGCCTCTTGGAGTCAAGAAGGATTTTTTTCCCCCAGGAGGCAAAATTCGAAATAGCTTCCTTAGGGGTTTTTTGCCTTCTTTTGGATCAAAAGCTGTAATGATAGGTAGAAGGGTTGAACTTGATGGACTTGTGTCTTTTTTCAACCTAAATTACTAAATTAAATTACTATGTTAAATGAAGCCTACCAAACAGGCCTACTAATATAACATACATGTAAAGGAGGCCTACCAAACAGGCCTACTAAAATAATATACATGTAAATGAGGCCTACCAAACAGGCCTACTAAAATAATATACATGTAAATGAGGCCTACCAAACAGGCCTACTAAAATAACATACATGTAAATGAGGCCTACCAAACAGGCCTACTAAAATAACATACATGTAAATGAGGCCTACCAAACAGGCCTACTAAAATAACATACATGTAAATGAGGCCTACCAAACAGGCCTACTAATATAACATACATGTAAATGAGGCCTACCAAACAGGCCTACTAATATAACATACATGTAAATGAGGCCTACCAAACAGGCCTACTAATATAACATACATGTAAATGAGGCCTACCAAACAGGCCTACTAACATACATGTAAATGAGGCCTACCAAACAGGCCTACTTATATAACATACATGTAAATGAGGCCTGCAAACACAGTGTTATTGACTATACAGCATATCTTCCACCATTTATCCCCTGGCAAATCAAGATGCAGGGGGCGGAGCTTTGGAGTTCGTCGGTCAGCTCTACTGCACATATGTGGCGGCATTGTCAGTCGAACTGACAGCTCTACTCGCCTTCTCCGGTATCCCAGACACGCTGGAGACTGGGATCAGGACAGCAGAATTGCGGTCCCGAATCCTGCTGTCCCTCTGAACTCCACCTCTGTCCCGAAAAGTGAGACATAGCTAGAGCTTGGTGAGACAGTGGGACAGTTTAGGGGTGTGCATGCAAAAAACTATCTGTGTTTCTCCTAATATTATATTTGGCAACAATTATATCAAGTATTAAGCCTCCTCCCAATTAACCTCATGTACACAGCTTAGCGTGCTGACAGTTTTCTTTTTCCTGCTTGCACATTGTTGAGGGTGTTGGCTCCTCTTTGTCTGATTGCAGCTTGCTGTCTAGGGGTTAATTGGGAGGAGCTTTAGCCAATTCATATAACCCAAAGCTCTCATTCATATTATGTTTAAATCATTGTTTCCTTTACAGAATTTAACAGTTAGCTGCTCCAGTATTTCCTTACATTTACACTTTGTGATTGTTCTTTTGTGCACCAGTGAATCATTTTATTTGTTCATTCATTTTAATGCTTCCTCCTTCAACTTGTTTTTAATCCCTTAATATATTTCAGTTGTGCCGCCTTTCTCTTTTCCAATGTGTATGCATAACTTTTCCCTCCAGTGAAACAGGACCCATATGGGTTGTGGTCATGGATAAGGGAGTGTGAGTAGACAAAGGGCCATGAGTAAATGAGTGTGTAATTGTGGGTGTGGCCATGAATAAGGGAGTGTGAGTAGACAAAGGGCCATGAGTAAATGAGTGTGTAATTGTGGGTGTGGCCATGAATAAGGGAGTGTGAGTAGACAAAGGGCCATGAGTAAATGAGTGTGTAATTGTGGGTGTGGCCATGAATAAGGGAGTGTGAGTAGACAAAGGGCCATGAGTAAATGAGTGTGTAATTGTGTGTGTGGCCATGAATAAGGGAGTGTGAGTAGACAAATGGCCATGAGTAAATGAGTGTGTAATTGTGGGTGTGGCCATGAATAAGGGAGTGTGAGTAGACAAAGGGCCATGAGTAAATGAGTGTGTAATTGTGGGTGTGGCCATGAATAAGGGAGTGTGAGTAGACAAAGGGCCATGAGTAAATGAGTGTGTAATTGTGTGTGTGGCCATGAATAAGGGAGTGTGAGTAGACAAATGGCCATGAGTGTGTAATTGTGGGTGTGGCCATGAGTAAGTAAGTGTGAGCAGACAAATCTAATCTTTGTTATACCCACATTGTGCTGTTATATATATATATATATATATATATATATATATATACATATATATATACATACACACACTGTTATTCAGTTGTTATTGTAAAATATTCTGATTGTAATCCATTTATAATAAATTATCATCCATCCAAACAGACTTCTTACTTATTAAAATTCATGTTGTACAATTTACTGTATATTTAAAAGTCTAGTGGTTAGAATTTAGTGGCATAATTAATCACCTTTCTTTTTTGTAGACACAAAAGACAATTATACAGAATTTAGGACAATTTAAAAAAAAAAAAAGGTGTCTAGTTCCTGGAAAATCAGGCCATCTGTATATATTGATTGCTCATTTGCCTCAGTGTTAAACTTTAGACTAATTAGCCGTACATTTGAATTCAAATAATAGATTTTTTTTTTTTGTCTTTACAATTTTTTTTTTATCTGGATTCATTTTAATAGATCAGACATCAGAAATAATGTTTCCTATTACAGCGGAAATCAATCTGAGGACTATGGCTGCAGTCAATTTGCTAAGGAACATTGAATTTTGTTTTAACACTTTTTTATTGTACGGAATGATATGCATTTGCAAATAAACCCTGTTGTCACACCTGAGGCATGTATGTTGGACTTCTACTGCAAACACTAAGATGCCACAACCACCTTGGAAACTCCTGGATGATTTTATTACTGATAAGATATTGCCCATCAGCATATAAATCTGCCCTAAAAAATATATACTATAAGTATATATGAAGCCTCAATAGTTTAATTTACCATCTTTTGTCATCTGACCCAAGATTCTAAACAAACATGTCTGCCCCCTGAATGAGCTATACAAGTTAAGAAGGCTTAATGAAATACGTTATTTGTGGTTTTTTTCATTGAACCATTTCTATGTGTTCAATTAAGCATAATTTCTTTTGATGACTGTTTCTACACACACACATATATATATATATATATATATATATATATATATATATATATATTTATATATACATGCAGGTATATTTTTAAATGGTAGTAATTAAGTACATATATTATGATATATTTATAAATATGTAGTCTTCATAAATAATTATTTAATTAAAATGGCACTTAGAAAGACTGGCAGACTAAAAATCCCTACCATGTGGTACCCAGAACTCTGACAGCTATTCCATCATATGGCATTGTATATTGTACACATCACGGCATACAGGAGGAGGAAGTAGTTGACCATCCATAACATAGAACAGAATCTCCCGAGATCCAGGCAATGTTTTTTTTTTTCTTCTCTTTCTCAGAATGCAACCCGACTCCGCAATGGATGGTCAATCAACTATTGTGTTGCACAGTATATAGCTTCACATTTTTGTCACCAGGAGAAAGCTTTGAGGATGGATGGCTGGCTTTGACCTTGTTATAAGCAAGTAAAACTTGTTATGTATCGATTTCAACGCAGAGCAATTTTATCCATACATAAGGGCCTTCTGCAAAGTGACATAACTGGGATATTATCTGTATTGATTTGTATACATAACAGTGTTTAAATATATGTTAGATAAAGTAATAGGTGCTTTTTTTTCCCTTTCACAAGCTGTGTTATAGATTCTTGACCCATTCAACAGCACAAATAAAAGATAATTTAACAGTCACGAACGCTATTCACGCAGACATCTTGCAAGATGTCAGTCTTCTGGAATAATCGCTCTAAATATATCAATGTACCTGCCTATATCAGACTCTGTATAAGATACAAAACGCTATGTAGAACATATACAATGCTGCTGTATATTTCCCTCAAAGCCACAATAGGTTACGTGCAAGTGTTTAACTGTTGCAGACTTACAACCCTCTTGATTATCTGCTAAATGATGCAGTTCAGAGCATACATGCAGGAGTCTAACTCAGACCTTCTCCATTTTGTATGTAGCATGAGATTAAAGGGCAGCAAAAGAAAAACATATAAGTTATGCTTAACTGAAAGATTGCATCAAGTGTAGGTCTTTTATATAGATTTAAAGAAAGACCAAAAGTACCATATTGAGCCCTCTTTGCTTGTATAGCAAAATCAGGCGGTGGACATCTTGGGTAAGATTCTTCACAAAATGTCCGCCTACTGAGCTACATTGAGCAGGGCTAAACACTTCATTTGCATTCTTTCATTAAAGATTTCTATTTAAAACATCTACACTTGATGCAATGTTTCAATTAAACATAACTTATTTTTTGCCCACAGTTGTGTCCTTTTATCTGCTCAATCACCAGGTTAACAGTGTCTCACTAGTTATTTTGCAAATCAATGTAGTCTGTCCTTATCAAAAAAAATATGTTCATCCTTTTTCTTCAGGCTAGCCTTTTTGCACATATCAAGCATTCCTTGTTTCCTTTACAGTGTTATTTTATATTTCTCCCACTGGAAGGTTATTCCAGGTATCTACTACTCTTTCTGTATAATCGTATCCATGCCTCTTATAATTATTATTCAAAGATAATTGTTTAATACCAAGGGAACAATGCACAATCCTATGCCACGCATTTGCTACATAACAACTACATGGGAGCTTATACATACATAATTTAACACTATTCTAAAAATGACACAATATGCTGAATAGATTTTTACAGTAGTTCCAGTAGCAATATACATAAAGGGAATCAACACAGTAAAGGAGGAGAGTATATTTAAAAGA